>JAVLUX010000016.1:12132260-12732260 GCA_032164185.1 Moxostoma hubbsi | reverse complement strand
AACTCCGGGCTATGGAGAATGGGGGCGTCAGAGCTTGAGCTGTAGTGTTCTTCACTTGAGAAGTGGGCGGAGGTAACGGTGTAGTAGGGAGTGGTCGTTGATAATTTTAGCCCAGCCCATCCACCCACTGTTTGAGTGACATGCCAGTTCGAAACAGTCATAGAATATGAATATGTCGATTGAAAACATATGTATGTCCTTTCGTAGCTATACATAATCCCATCTTTCCAAATAAACTACTAAATCATACAATGAAGTTGACAAACAACACTAATTGACATGCACGTGCACGCATAGACATCAAAGCGGGCTTGAGCGCCTCCCCTTATTCTTCCTTGAGGGAAAGTGCCCTTTTTTCTGGGGTGCTTTTTTTTTTTTTTATAATAATAATAATAAATGAATATAAAACTTAAATAGTGTTGGTTTTATTGATTTGTATTCATTTGAAGAACTGCTTCATTCTTCCATAATGTGTACATAGTGCAAGTAAGCATAGTTAGTGCCTTCTTTGATCTAGGCCTACATCATTTTCATACCATTTTCATACTAGAAAATCCTATGTATCTCTGAGGAGAATTTGACTTTCATTTTGTGACCAGTCGATTGAGCAAATATCACTGCAGTTATTTAAACTGGTGGCCAAAAGTTTGGAATAATGTATAGATTTTGCTCTCATGCAAAGAAATTTGTACTTTTGTGAAGTGGCATTCAACTGATCACAATGTATAGTCAGGACATTAATAACATTAAAAATTACAATTACAATTTGAAAAAAAAAAAATCTAAAACTACTTCAATGTGCAGCAATGTCAGCTTTGCAGATCTTTGGCATTCTAGCTGTCAGTTTGTCCAGATACTCGTGAGACATTTCACTCCACGCTTCCTGTAGCACTTGCCATAGATGTGGCTGTCTTGTCGGGCACTTCTCACGCACCTTAAAGTCTAGCAGAACCCACAAATGCTCAATGGGGTTAAGATCCATAACACTCTTTATCTTTATCTTTATCTGTTATCCAATGTCTGTTTCTTTTTTTCTTTTTCTGTTTCAAAAGTAGCTTTTTCATTGCAATTCTTCCCATAAGGCCTGCACCCCTGAGTCTTCTCTTTACTGTTGTACATGAAACTGTTGAGCAGGTAGAATTCAATGAAGCTGTCAGCTGAGGACATGTGAGGCGTCTATTTCTCAAACTAGAGACTCTGATGTACTTATCCTCTTGTTTAATTGTACATCTGGCCTTCCACAACTCTTTCTGTCCTTATTAGAAACAGCTGTCCTTTGTGTTTGAAGACTGTAGTGTACACCTTTGTATGAAATTTCCAAGCATTGTATAGCCTTCATTCCTCAAAACAATTATAGATTGATGAGGTTCTAGAGAAAGCTGTTTCTTTTTTTGCCATTTTTGGCCTTATAAGACATGGCCTACAATAAGACATGCCAGTCTATTGCATACTCTGGTGACTCAAAAACAAAAACAAAGACAATGTTAAGCTTCATTTAATGGACCAAATAGCTTTCAACTGTGTTTGATATAATGTCAAGTGATTTTCTAGTACCAAATGAGCAATTTAGCATGTTTACTCAAGGATAAGGTATTGGAGTGATGGCTGCTGGAAATGATGCCCGTCTAGATTTGATCAAAAATTACTTTTCAAATAGTGATGATGCTGTTTTTCACATCAGTAATGTCCTGACTATACTTTGTGATCAGTTGAATGCCACTTTGGTGAATTAAAGTACCAATTTCCTTCCAAAACATACAAATCTGTACATTATTCCAAACTTTTGGTCACCAGTGTATATTACATTACATCTTTCTAAACTTACAAACTGCTAATACATACTTGTGTAAAATGCAGCCATATGATAAAGATGCTTACAAAGCGTGTAAGTTATTTGTTAATGGCATTGGTGTTCACCATGGTATTGAGTATTGTAAAGTGAAACTATTTTTACGACATGTTAAAGTTCTATACATTGAAAAAAAAAATTGAACAATTTTCAGATAAACTAAATGTATATTCCTAGATTCCCAGAATATTTGTCTTCGTAAAATAAACTCAAAAGCCTGCTAAAAAGGCCCCATATTAATTTACTACAATACTAATTGGTTATTCCATTTCCAGTTTGGAAAAGGAACTGAAGACAACAAAGCAGGTTTAAATCCCGAAGTAACACAAGCTGTCACAATTACATACTGTATAATCTTTATGTTTTTATAGAATTGCCATATAAACATGAGTCAGAACTAGGCTCTCAAGAGAGTCATTTAGAACAATGGCTACCTTGATTTTTTTAACAGCACTCCTAAAGTTGAAATGTACAGGTTGTTATTCCTGTTTGTTCACAGTTTGTTCCAATTTTTTTACAGTTGGCAAAAACATTTAAGTGAAAATAGTTAATGGTATCAGTTAATTACTTAAAGCCATTAATAAGAAAATAGGCAAAACTTACAAGCAGCCACAAATTATATTAAAACATTCAAATACATATTTAAGTGAAAATAGAATAATAAACTTAATGAGCTTAAATAATAAATGCTGTGAACATTGTTTTTAATTAACCTTTGTGTTGTTCCTTTTGTGCTGACACATTTTGTGCACTTTGTGTGTGCAAACTTACATCCACATACAGTATGTGCTCATCTAAAGGATTGGGATGCTCCTGAACACATAATATTTCTGTATTTTGTATTTTAATCCATTTATTTCCAATGGCTGGTTATTTTAGACCGGGATCACAGCAAGTTTAACAAAGTGAAATAAAACCAAATAAATTGTCAATGCAGATACCATATGTGAACAAAGTCAAGGAATTGTATTCCAGTTGGATTGGGTAAATAATAATTAAAATAATAATATTGCATCGAGAAGACTGTTTGAAATACTGCAGTAAAAATAAATAAGTACATAAATAAAATATAATATGTGGTGATCTTTGTTTGTATGCTTCTCTGTTGAACACAATTTAAATACTTTCATCTATGTCCATAGTATGTCCTTATTTTAGAAAAACCTTTAGACTAAATGTTAAGAAGTGAAACGTTACGACAAAAGGAATAAGACATTTTAAGATTCTCCACTATTTCTATAGGTATCTAATTACATAAGCTCATTTTTGACATTGACCATATTAGTTCCAAAGAAGCACTCTTGGGAACGTACACATAGCATGCTGGGATAATATGGATTATCAGGTTTTTTACAAACTTGTGGAGTCCATACCAGATCTGGTACATGCCATCATTAAAGCAAAAGAGGCACATAACAAATAAATAAACTCAGATTTTTTTTTTTTCAGTTCAGTTTCTTAAATTATTATCCCAAATAAATAAATCAAATGTAATGGGGAAACCTGTATTAAATTAGTGTACTGAAGTCAATTCCACAATTGCCCTTAACATTGGACATTTAGTGTCCATTGTGTTCTTTCAACATATACAAAAAATAGAACATATGATGGTTGTCTTTCCCTTGAGTTACTCAAATGCTAAACCAATATATTTCAGGTTAGGAACACGTAGACATGTGTGTGTTCGTCACTGTATTTTTTAGAGAAGAGAAAAGTAAGCCTAAGAGGAAAGGTAAAATAAAAAGTAAAACATAACCTGAAGCAACAGTTGAATTTGATAAGATTTGCATTGCTCATGAGCTATCTGAAAGAACTGCAATGCTACTGGGAATCTCCACTGATATTTACACTTTTTGATTCTTCCTGTCTCTATGTGTACTGCAAGTACTGAACTTCTATAACTGTAGGTTTTACCCTGCAGCAACTAGATCAATCAATCATCCCTGTCATCACTGCCTTTCCCTGAAGCACCTGACATTTTCTTCCCCGCTTTTTTAACACGCTGTCTCCTTTTGCTTAGTTTTAACCTGCCTTAATTTACCTGCCAAAAAAAATGCAGGTAAATAGTGTAGGTGTGTGTGTATGTGGTTCTAGGGTGTGTGGTTGTGAGGCAAACAGACAGAATGATAGAAAGAAGAGCAGGAAGAGAGAGAGAGAGAACCCTGAGGCACTTGGTGTGCAAATCCACATGTCACACCCATTTTCAGAGCTGTGTAACTGTAAACAGAAAACAAAATCGACAAACGAAAAAGAAGTTGTACGGTCTGCCTTGTAAATAAACATAGGGTGTGGCAAGATACTTTCAGTAAATACATTGCTTTATAAATATTCAAGAAGTATTCGGTACATAAAACAATTATGGGTACAGATTTTACAAGGTTCTCATTAGTTGCTTTCTTGGTGTAGGAGTTTTGTCTCCCCAATGAAGTTGTGGATTACAAACAGGCAACGAATGCCAAGGCATATGCAGCCAGAAATATGCCAAAACAATTTGAATTTGAATTGTGTAAATTTGAATTATAGACTTTTGAATTTGAATTATAAGTGTGATTTTGCCAAATTAAATATTACGTTGTATTTTAAATAGGCTTGAATTTGAATTTTTAAATCCTGGACATTTCATATTTAACCAAATTGAATTTTTATTTTATCGAATCCATATTTATAAAATTGTGCCATAAAAAAAAAAAAAAAAAGATATTTGGTTAAATATGAAATGTCCAGGATTTGAGATCACACTTATAATTCAAATTCAAAAGTCTACAATTCAGATTTACACAATTAAAAATTATTGTTTTGGCATATTTCTGGCTCCATACAAGAGCAAAACACTCGAGAGACATGAAATGGATATCAAATGCAACAACGCTCTCTACTTTGATACATGTGCATATTTGAGAGATTAGTCACTGTAAGATAAACAAGAAGATCCCATGCTTTTAATTTGTATAAACTGAATCCAGCGATGTTGGAGTCGTCATGAAAAATACCTTACCTGTTCAATACTAGGATATGTGGGAACAGGTGTTCCCTGATGAGTGACTCATAGGTGTGTCTGCCTGTATGAACTAGTGTGAATAACACCAGTGAGTGTTGGTGGGACAGGATGAGTCATCCCACATGGCTACCATGCACAGAGCGCTATACCAAGAAGTTACGGAAGGTAAAAGCACAAGGAGGGGTAGAGAGGATTAATTAAGTGGGTGTGTCGTGGGATCAACCAACCTCGAAGGATAAGAGGAGCCACTTCATTTGAAGTTTAAACAAAACAGCAGGACACAATATGCACTAAAATGTGCACTCTGAGTTGTTTTTACATGTAAATCAGAGAACAGATAGTTTTACTGCAGGGAGTCTGCATACTCTATTACTGTCTATGTTAAAATTGAAAGATTCCATTGGTGCTGCTCACTACAGCCACACAATTGGCACAAATCACATTTTTGTCCCGTTCAACAACACAAGAACTTTAATGTTGTTTAAGCAGTGTAGATAAGAGAGAGACACAATTAACAGCTAATTTTTTCACAACTAATCAGTTTAGTGGTAAAGTGATTAGTTTAAATAAAACTGAAATATGAAATATCTATGCCACTAGCATCATCAATCGGAATTGCAAAAAAAAACATTGTTTTCCAATAGCTTTTCCGAACACATTCAGGAAATAAACCTACAAATAATGAACGTATAGTTGTTAATGCAACTATATTAGTTGTAGGTATCCTCAGTTAAAATGATTTTTGTGATGTTCAAACCAACCACTTTTGTAAATTTGGCAATTTGTCCATTTAGAGGAAGACATTTTTGAAAACAAAACAGCATTGGATTACTTTGTGTCATCTTGATATTTTTAATTTAAAAAAAAAAATGTATTCAAGATAATACTGGGACATTCACACATGCAAAAAATGGCCATAAAATGTAATTTTAGGAATTGTATTAAAGTATAAACAACTACTTATACTATATACATGCATATACATATATCACCCAATAGATAGGTGTGCCTATTTGTTTAGACACTATAGATTAAATCCACACATATTAGTACCAGGTGTTCTCTAACACCACTCAAGCATAACAAACATATATGTTATTGTATCCACTGAACACCATGAAACAAAGACAAGGTTTTCAGTTTTTCAATAGATTCATCCCGTCTTTTGTGGTTGGCTATTTGCATGGAATAAGGGCGTAGGCTACCTGTGTATGTGGGTTACTTTGATGACAGCAATTATTATTACAGTTGGCATATCTGGTTTTCCTCCTCAATATAGAACACGGGGGAGTATGTCCATGAGTACACTCAGTGCATGAGTACTGTATGAGTGCAGAGATTTTTGCCACATAAGTTATCTCATGGGTTAAAAAGGGAGGGAAATGCCAGATCCTACAACTAAAATAATGTATATTTGTTTATTGTTTAATTACTGATTTGTATAACAACACTTTCTGTGTGATACGAGAAACACTTGAAATGGAAAATCTTGGCCCATTCCCGCCCCCATTCAATGTATTTGATCTCTGTGGTCTTCATAGCCAAATGTTTTCATGATTTCATGGAGTTCCCCATTTTGAGATCCAGTTCTAATGTTCTAGTTAAAATGTAAGGAAGGAACATCATGAGATACAGGCTGAATTGTGGTTTCCCCTGCAGGTTGTGAGTCATAAACACGAAGGAGGGACAAACTGAAATGAAATATTCTGGGATGGCTGCCGTGGCATCATAATAAGCAAGGGGAAAGGTTATTGTAGTGATGTTTCCAAAGCATTCTCCCATGTGTATATAAATATGGAATGTCAAAATGTTCTTTGAAAAGTAGTAACATGTTCAGTTAAATTGCTGTAAGCAACGTCATAAAGTGATGTGCGTATATGGAGACTGAGTTTTGACAGCAGTATTACACAGTTTTGTTTCTGCAAAGTGTGCCTGCAAAGGCATCTGTAACTCTGAGACGCTGGTTTAGCATTTAAATCTAATTCGTTTCACTTCACTAAGACCATTCAATCATGCCACACTGCCAAAAATACACTGGTTAAAATAGTACATTAGCGCTTAAGAGCAGCTCAAATTAGAACTTCTTCACACAGTTCTGATATTTGAACTAAACCAATACAGTAGAAGGATATGATGGTCAATATTGTGAGATGTAATATAAATATAGGCTGCAATAAGATTTTATTAGACTAGTAGTACAATGTGCTTTTAACATAATGGATTTACAGACATACAGTCAGGCAGCTACATACATTCAGACATGATTTTGTTAATTTAGACTGATTACAAAAATTATTGAAGTGCAGAGTTCATTTCTTTACTTCGGCACTACAGTAAAGAAAACGGTAGCAGTATTTATATTCACTTTCAATGTCACATGTTGTCTTGTGTTTAGACACAATAGGCCACCTATCATCATTACATTCCTCCCATAGTTGTGAAGTGTTTCGACAGCACAATCTTTTAAGGGTGGGTTTAAAACCTCAAGCACAAGTTAATACAGGGATGACAGTCAATCTTTTACAAACAGAACAATCTGTACATTATTGCTAGCTCTCATACCAAAAGCTCTGATAATTGAGAAGATTGCATCAGACTTAATTTTATGTAGATTATATGGTTTACTGTATAGATACTATTTAACTTTTTAAGACTAAACTAAAACAGAATAGCCTACTTTTAGGATTTACGCATTACAGATTTATACCAAATTTCCATCAGAGTAATCTTTAATAAAAACAAATAATAAAACTGAAATACTGTATAGTCAATATTACTCATTTACTTCAATTAGATGGAATTTTGTTATGAAATTGAAATGTGTAAATCTTAATATTAGGCCATCTTTAAGTGAATTTAAGATTTATATATATTACAGTATTATCTATATAAATCTTAAATGCACTTAAAAATTGCCTAATTTTAAGATTTACACATTCAAAATATACACTTACTGACCACTTTATTAGGTACAACTGTACACCTATTATTCTTGCAATTATGTAATCTTCCAATAGTGCGGCAGCAGTGCAATGAATACAGTCATACAGATATGGGACAGGAGCTTCAGTTAATGTTCAGAATAACCATCAGAATTGGCAAAAATATGATCTCAGTGATTTTGTCCATGGCATGATTGTTGGTTGGATTATTTTCAAGTCTCTAGTTTACTCAGAAAGATGCCAAAAAAAAAAAAAAACATCCAGTGAGTGGCAGTTCTTCAGACGGAAATGCCTTGTTGGTGAGAGAGGTCATCTGAGAATTACCATTGTCATGTTTCGAGAGGACAGAAAGGCTAAAACACAAATAACCACTCTGTACAATTGTAGTGAGCAGAAAAGCATCTCAGAATGCACAACATGTCGAACCTTGAGGCGGATGGGCTACAACAGCAGAAGACCATGCCAGTTTCCACTTCTGTCAGACGAGAACAGAAAGCTGAGTTTTTCCCAGTCTTCAACTGTCCAGTTTTGGTGAGTTTGTGCCAACTGCAGCCTCAGATTTCAGTTCTTCACTAATAAGTGGACCCTGACGTGGTCTTCTGCATTTGTAGCCCATCTGCCTCAAGGTTCGATGTTTTGTGCATTCTGAGATGCTTTTCTGCTCACTACAATTGTACAGAGTGGTTATCTGAGTTACCGAAGTCTTTCTGTCAGCTCAAACCAGTCAGGCCATTCTCCGTTGACCTCTCTCGTCAACAAGGTGTTTCCTTTCCGCAGAACTGCCGCTCACTTGATGTTTTTTGTATTTGGTACTATTCTTAGTAAACTCTAGAGACTGTTGAGCATGAAAATCCAGAAGATCAGCAGTTACAGAAATACTCATTACAGAACTGAAGAGATCTCATACTCATTTAATGCTGAAGAGATCATTTTTGCATGGATTACCTACATTTATATGACTGCAAAGTATGTTGTTTTTAGTTTTTCATACAAAATAATCATTGTGTTGAAGTTTTTAATGTAACTTTTTTTTTTTAAAGTATATGAATTATATACTAACATGCAATATTCTCAATTAATGTAGAATATGTAATATCTGGGTTTAACCTTAGGTTCCCTGCTCTGAGGCGACATGAGTACCACAACATATTACTGATTCTTGATGGTACACATACCTGTGGTTTTATGCTTATTGATGCTCTAAGCATAAAATTAACATGTTTAATCTTGCCAAACATGAATAAAAACACAACAATGTACAGTATTGTGCACAAGTGTTACACATATACAATGGTGTGTCAGAACCATGGATTCTTCTTAGAACAATGTCATTTAACCTCTATGAAATGCCCGATGCTAAACAAATGAGATTATGGTGCAGACAGGTGTATTGGATAGCTGATGCTAGCACCTCTGGTAAGGTATACTCATTGTCTGTTTAAATCACTAGCTAAATAAAAACTGGCTCAAATTGTATTGATGAAAAGGGTCTTTAAATGTCTAAATGATTCAACTTATTATAATACAGTATAAATGAAATGAAATACTTTTGGAAGTTGATATCCTTCTCTGTGATGTGCTCATCTCCATCTAAAACTATTTTAAACAACATCTTGCTATTTTTCTATTAGCTCATTAAACATTGAGTTGAAATTTTACTATAAGTCATTTGTCACTTGTATTGAAGGAAAATAGGTGTTTAGTGCCAGTTACAAGACCTGAGTTATACAATTTCCCTTAGGCCTGTACATATACATTTTAACCTAAAATCTTGAAGTTGATAAAAAATAAAATTAAAATAAAAATAAATTAAAAAAAAATCAATCTGCAGGTTATGCAACTATCCATGCATTAATTCAAGCTGTAAAATATGGCATAATTTATATTTATACAATAGTTTATCTGGTTTTAAAACACTAGTTAAATCATAAGAAACAAACATGAGAAATGTCTGGTTATGAAAAAAAAAAATCTGTTTTGACATATGTGTACTTCTATCCTATAATAAACATATCCACCAGGAAAATAAAAATGTTCAGCTCCAGCTCTCTGTATTGAGTGTAAACGATGAAAGGATGTTTCTTTTGCCTGACATTTCTAAGCATTGTTGTAGAGCTCTGGATGAAACCAACATATTTGCTCCACCTCCCCCAATGGTAATCTGAGCCTACAGAGTTATGTATGGGGTCTCATGGCCAATAATGCAGGGGCTGTCTATTTTTGTTCTCCCCACAGATTTCTGCAATGCCTTGCTTAAAAATCATCCAGTTAGCTTATCATGCAAACACAATGAAAAAAAAAAAAAAAAAGGGGACACTAGAAGTTTCAATCAACAGATGCTGTGCTGATGAACCTTTTAGATGGTGCCCAGTTATTGACAGCACCATCCACATTCTTCCCTTTGACACCCTGACCTTCAACCTCTGCACTTGAATGCAAGAAAGTTTTCTTGGACTTCTGCTACAGTAAGAAACATACAGGCCATTATCAGCAACCAAATGCATCAGAATACCTGTACTCACTGTTTCAATGAGAAACATCATAATCTTGGTTAAAACGCATGGAGTGTCATCCTCATATATTTGACTAGATAGTGTTGTTTAAAATCAAAGTGCAAGAGTATAATTGGTGAAGAAATCTATGCTGGATTCTGTTGAGCCTGACGGCACACTAGTGGGAATATTTTTTCCTGGCAGAAGAGCATGTTGACAGACTCCAGGGGAAAATTCTGTATCAGCATAACATAGAACAAATCACTTTCATAAAAGATATACTTTCACAGCCTGGTTTCTATTCTTGTGTTCCTCATCTGAATTTGGGGTTTAATTACTGACTCATATCATGTAATGTCCTAAAGTTACTGAATATTAAATGCAGTAAGGACCAAAAGTCTATTTCATTAAGACCTGTAAATGAAACGCTTCAGGGATTTGGAAAATGTCATACAAAGAAACGCTATGCAGAACAAATGTAAGAATCTGCACTATATGTAAGTCATTTATCAAATATAAGCAAATTTGTGACATTGACCACGTTAAATCTTTTGTACAAAAGGTTGGATTTCCTTGCTTTTGCACAGTACTGTTTATACAGTGGGTATAAAAAGTTTACACCCCCCTGTTAATACAGCAGTTTTTTGTGATGTAAAACAAATTAAACAAAGATTAATCATATCAGAATTTTGCACCTTTAATGTAAAAATTACAACCTATGCAATGCCACTGAAAACCAAAGTCACACATTTCAGAGAAAAACAAATAAAAAACTTAATAACCTAACAGCATAAGTGTGCACATCTCTAAACTAATACTTAGTTGAAGCACCCTTTGATTTTATTACATCACCAAGTCTGTTTGGATAAGTCTATTAGTTTGGGACCGCTTGACTTGGGAATATTTTGCCACTCTTTTTTGCAAAAACGTTCCAGATCTGTAAAAATGGGCATCTCCTGTGTACAGCCCTCTTCAGGTCCCCCCACAGATTTTCACAGATAGGATTCAGGTCTGGGCCATTACAAAACTTTGATATTTTTTGCTGAAGCCATTATTTTGTTGATTTGGATGTGTGCTTTGGATCATTGTCATGCTGAAAGATCTCTTCATTTTCAGCTTTCTATCAGACGCCAGAAGGTTCTGTGCCTAAATTGACTGGTA
This sequence comes from Moxostoma hubbsi, assembly GCA_032164185.1. Lineage (NCBI taxonomy): Eukaryota > Metazoa > Chordata > Actinopteri > Cypriniformes > Catostomidae > Moxostoma > Moxostoma hubbsi. The sequence goes on along the minus strand of JAVLUX010000016.1, from coordinate 12,720,818 downwards.
CTTGGAGCTATTCATGATTCCCTCCACCTTCACTAAATCCCCAGTTCCAGCTGAAGAAAAGCAGCCCCAAAGCATGATGCTGCCACCACCATGCTTCACCATGGGTATGGTGTTCTTTTGCTGATGTGTGGTGTTGTTTTTGCGCCAAACATACCTTTTACAATTTTGGGCAAAAAGTTCAATCTTGGTCTCATCAGACCAGAACACATTTTTTCACATGGTTTTGAGAGACTAGATATAGGTTTTTGCAAAGTTTAGCCAGGCTTGGATGTTTTGTTTTTTCATCAGAAATGCCACCCTGCCCCATAGCCCGGACAGATGAAGAATACAAGAAATAGTGGTCAAGTGTAGGGAGCAACCAGTACTCACCAGATAGAGCTGCAACTCCTTCTAATGTTGCTGTTGGCCTCTTGACAGCCTCCCTGACCTGTTTTCTTTGTCTTCTAATCAATTTTGGAGGGACATCCTGTTCTTGATAATGTCACTGCTGTGCCATATTTTCTCCACTTCTTGACGACTTTCTTCACTGTGTTCCATGGTATATCTAATGCCTTGGAATTTTTTTGTTAACCTCACCTGAGCGATTTCTTTCAACATTGAGATCCCATTGATGCTTTGCAAGCTCTTTGTGGTCCATGACCCTTGTAGTAGCATGCAACAAGTCAGGTGTGTACTACTTCACAAGAGCTTGATGATTGGTTGATTCTGAACACAGCCGATTATAAAAGGGTGTGGATACGTATGCAGTTAAGTTATTCTAAGTTTATTTTTTCTCTGAAATGTGTCACTTTGGTTTTCAGTGGCATTGCATATGTTGTAATTTTTACATTAAACGTGCAAAAAGTCTGATATTATTTATCTTTGTTTCATTTTTTAAATCACAAAAACCTGCTGTTTTAACAGGGGTGTGTAGACTTTTTATATCCACTGTATAGAATTATTTTTTTTAATCTGTATTATTTTTCACTCAGATTGTCATGCTGATAATTTAATTTCAAATGAGTACTATTCTAAATTACCAAAGAATGCAAAATAAACAGATTTTCACCAGCAGCCTTAAACTTGGACCCCACTGTATGTTATAAACCCACTGAATTCTGTATCGAGGCTGAATCTCTCTCTCTAAAGTGCATTGCTTTTCTTGACCGCTGCCACCATTTACCCTTTCCAGATTTGAGGATCAGACACCTAACAGTGCTATACCAAGCTTTTTTCTTCTCTTGGAACAGACTTCAACTGAATGCACAATATAGACCCTGGGTGCCTTTTAGTCACTATAACATTCTGTCACATGTACTTGGTGTAGCCTAATAAAATCAGTCTGGAAGGAGTTTTGTGATGGGAGCTAAGGGAAGAGCCGGGGTGGGAAAAACAGCAAGAAAGCGAAGAAGCACAGGGGAACTTCAGGGGGAGCTGGCAGTGCTAGTATAGTGTTGCTGTTGGCATTACAACAAGTAAGCTGGTTTAGTTTGAGCCTTTTAAACTCCAAAGTCTCTGACCCAATACAAAGGTTGTCTGGCTGCAAACATTCCAGCTCCTCACTCTCTGTTTCCTAACTCGGATAATATTTTCACCCACCTTCTTGCTCGACTCGACTCATTCTTAATGCATTGAAAACACTGAATTGACTGATTGTAAACACAGAATAAAATTAAAGGTGAAGTGTGAGGTTTTTTTTTCCCCAGTGTTAAAATACTTTCTCCTATCCCCTCTTAAATCCTGAGCATAGACAACTCCTTAGTGACTTTTTTCCTGCGCCACCAAAACGTCAGCCTAAGTCCATATTTTAAATGTCTCTGGAGCCATGTTCAAAAAATGTCAATAATTTACCCAAGGCTACAGTACATTTTGAAATTAAATCAATTGAAAAGTTCTGCCATCATTTCCTAATTGCGTTATTGGTTATTTGCTCATTGATGTATTTGTCAAAGGACAAAAAGGGACTTTTCAGAATGTCAGAGTTGTAGCGCAAAAAATGAGAAAAGCATTGTAAAAATGATCATAAAAATTTAGAAAGTTTGTGCGCTGTATTCAGTATCTTCAGATGGCATGTGATGTGTTTGTGTGAGAAACAGGTCTAAATTTAGGCCTTTATGCAGTGACTAGCATCAGGTCCGGTACTAAGATGCAATCTTTGGGGGAAAATTTTGATCTAGGGGTGAATTAATTTTCTGAAGTGCCCATCCACAGTAACACTTAAATCACGATCTCAACAATTGCCACCTTAACAAGCGTTATGACAGCTTTCATGTCAGTGATTGCAAGTGTCATTGGTTCTCGCGTGTCTTGTGACTATTTCAGAGGACTTGCAGCACGAGTCATTTGGAATACTTTAATCGTGAATTTTTTTTCATATGTTGAAATAAATGATTGTGACTGATACTTGCATCTGCCTGGTTTGTCTTTTTTGTTGGATGGTTAGATTACTGGTTAGATTTAGGCATAGGTTTAGATGTTAACAAATTTCTAAATTGTAAATAAAATTATTGACTACATTTACCTGGATGTTACATGTTTTCTTTAGTTTGTAAGTGGTAAAGTTTAGGAGTGGGATTGGTTTATGAGAGAGAGAGAGATTGTCAAGCCTGACATGACAGAATTATCCAAACTGAGGTGAAAACCGCAAGACAATGTTGCATTCTGTTTTCCTTGACTCTGAGCATACTTAATTTTTACAATGTTTTAAGTTACTGCATTTTGCCTTTACAGGGCAGTACAAGTAAGCCATTTGTAGGTTTATTTTTTTTCCCTGAAACCTGTAAACACTGTGCCATTATCAGAACATTGTTTAGTTTATGTGAGCATCCCAACTGGCCTAACTAAGCAACACTGGCCAAACCAATGATGTAAGATTGTGACAGGACTATCTGGGGCATGGGGGAAGTGTTCTCAAAATCTGGAACAATAAATTTTGCAATTCTGTTTTGTTTTAGTAGTGCAGTGAATGACACAATTTTAACTTTAAGATCAGTGAGTTTCTCTGATCATCATTCTGAAGAAACAAATTACAGAAAATCTCAACTTGTTCATATTTACCTTCAAAACAGCATGACAGATGTAACTGTGTCACAATCCAGGGACTGATCAAATCAGGCAGCCTTCATGTCATGTGAAAATTCCAGTGAGGGCCCAAAAAGCAGCTTCTATCTGAGATCACGTGTGTAAAATCAATGTGCTCTTCAACGGCATGCAATTAGATCAGCTATTGCTGTGTGACACATTCCTGATAACTCTCACACACATAAAGAACAGTTTTAACAGGTTGTCAGTGGATCCTTTTCAAAGAGTGTCAAAGCCCAGACCACACCCTGTGCTCGCCATTGAACAATAGAACTTTTCACAAGGAATTTTATCAAACTCTTTAGCACTACAGACATTACATTTGTTTGCACAACTATGTCAACGTAGGCGTATTTGATAAGTGGTTTACTTAAAACCATTCATTCATTTGTAGAGTCTTCAGTTCTTGTTTTTAGCATTGCTCCACAAAGTGCATTTTCTGTACATTCATCAACTAAGACCAACTGGTAGTTTACTTCTCCCATAATGATCAAAGTAATTTCATATATGAAATGCAGAGGATTAGTGACCAGATTCAAGCATATTACATTGAATTTTTGGAAACAAAAATTAAAAAGTTACCAGTTAACCCCCAGGCAAGGTGTGGCTCTTTTGTTTTCCCACTAGTTTACTCAGTCTTAGCTCAGGTGTCAACCCACATGACAACCTAGCATAATCTGTGCAACCAGAAGTGTGTGCTTTGACATTAGCAGATAAGTATGTATAAGTTCCCATCACTGCTCAAGACAACCAACAATATCATTGTGCAACTAAGAATAGATCAAAATGCTTGAACAAAAAGCCTATGAAATGAAGACAGTGGTTAAATTCAGAATTGCATACCAATTACACAATTATTGCTGGAGTACATCATTTGTATGCTTTACTCAGTACGAAACTATCCCTTTGTATAGAATACCAGGATGATTTACTACAAAATGAGCAGTATACAACTTTCCGCATGGAATAAGTATCTAGATTTGATCTTCTATTTCCAGTGTGGTCAAAGAACAGGGAAGTACCGGTAACACCTGCCACCATTTTTACCATCCCTTTCTTGACTCGTATTTTATTAGACTGCCAAATGCTAAGACATTTGTACACAAACTTGGATATTTTATATATATATATATATATATATATATATATATATATATAACCATTTAATTTCTAAGATGATGGGGTCTTCTGGCAACATATCAGCATTTAAAACTTTTATTGTGGAATAATGCCTAATGTCTTTTTACAAATTGCATGTAGTAGTGTATAGAACATATATACAATATATTTTCTTTCTACACTATGTTAGCATTACATTTTAAACATAGCAATTGTGCTTAAGTGGTTTGAAGACCAGCAGTTAACTTGTTTGAAATAATTTATCTTATGACAATTTCACAACGTCAAGTCTGCATTATGGCAAGACACTTAAAAGTATATTTGCCATAACTGCAACTCTTTTACAACCAACAGTTTTCTACAATACAAAATGGAATAACTGGCATGTGCCCTTTAAATGCAATGTACATTTTAATGATTAAATGTAGTTAAATATATAAATCTATTAACAACACACTTACCATAGGCTTCATTTCAAAGACATTAGGGCATATTTTGGAGCAAGCTTCAAACACAGCCATTGGATGTGACCTTTGCCTCCCTCTGGTGGACTTCTTGATTTATTTATTTTTTTCATATGTTAAAATAATCAAACATTCCCTTAATTAAATGGCTGAGCCGCCATTTTGATCCTGGAGTTGCAAAGATTCAGATTTAAGGACCAACTCATTTTTGCTTTGTCAATCTCAGATCCTAGGACAACCTTTTTTTTTTTTTGGTAAAATAATTTGTGGGTACATTAAAGCCAGCACAACCTAATTAAAAGCAAATGTTATACTTTATACCTCATCCAAAGATAGATAGCTTCCCAGAACATCACAAACAGTTAACAATTTACAACATTAATGAATATGAAACTCATTCTTTTCAGCCATGCCTAAAAGCAGGTCACACCTAAAACTTGCAGTGGTTTTTCCCCTTTGATGCAAACTTCCATTAGCCTTCCAGAACTAATGGCAAAGATGCATTTAGAAGCATCACTTAATTGATTAATGTTCTTTAAAACCCCTTTAAACCGAAGAACACATCCAAAGTGGGATTGTGAAAAAAAGATTTTATTTTTTTCTCAACTCTTCTTTCCACCACAGCGCACAAACTTGTACATGGAATTCTCAAACAGGTTTCATGTCCATTGATTCTGACGTTGATAAATACTAGGGATCAGATGTTTTCACTTGAAAATCTTGCCCTGGTTGAAAGGTTTGCCTACATGTTTGAAATCACCCTCCCATGCAAAGTATTCCTTCACCATGGTCTTGCACTCCTCGCTGTCCACGTCCAACTTGCGCCAAGTGTATGACTCATAGTCGATCTGCCAATCCTCACTCAGCTAAAGAGAAATGAGAAAAACATCAAATTTCAGCTTTTACAGACCAAAAAAAAAGTGCATTTAAATATTTTACATTTTCATCAACTAAATCTAATTTAATTTACTGACCTCCACACCAGTAATACTGGGTCAGAACATTAGGTACCATCCAATTCTCTTTCATTTCAAATTTTAGGGTGGATTGGTTATTCCCCACAAGATAATTTCACACCCGTTAATGTGTTGCTAATGAAATCACATTTTGATACACCATGCTGGTAAGTATAAACAAAAACTATTTTGCATAGTCAACTTAATATCAAGAATCATCATCTACCTGTATCAAAATATAGCACACCTGCTTTGACACTGTTTTTATAACCGTTGTATCAGATTAAAATGGATAGCAAAAAAGAAACTAATCAAATTTGGTGTATGGTGCAACCAAGATTAATCCTTGATGTAATCTTGTCACAAGTTTGTATAGAAGACATGCCTCTGTGATAAGCTGGTTCTGATTCACCAGTAGAAACAACTCCTGTCCCAGATTTTTGACATTCACATTTTTATTTTTTGAGTACTGGAACCCTCTTGTGTTAATCATTTTCAGTTTGATCATTATAGCTGTGTTGAAATGGAAAGGTTGTTTGGTTATTGGTCTGAATTGGCCAAAATTCAATGTTGATTATGTTCCTTTTATTCAATGCTTGGTGCCAATATACTGTAAGAAATTAAGAAATTGTAGTTTACAGTAACTTTTCCATGTGCCTTGAAATGAAAACACCTAATATGTCTGGTGGATTTTAAAGGTTAATCTAGACAAGTCAATGTATTTTACAACGTTCTTGAAGCAAATGCCATGTCAGACTATTTTAATCTAACTTGCTGGATATAGAACTGATGAGCATACCAACATTCTCTATAAAAGAACAGCAAGAAAATAGATAACCTAGCAAACATGGATAAAGCTATAAATGTGATTAAAACAGCTGTAAGTGCAGATGATATTTTGGAGAAATGCACTTCACTGCACAATTTTTTTATTGATGTTTAATTTCAACCTCAACCACTAAGCAACAGATCGGAAGAAAAAAAAAATCTATCTGATTACAGCAACAAAGCATATAATTATTCCAGTTTTGTAGTGAACTTCTTAAGGCATTTGTCTTCCATCATAAAGGTGCTTAACATGAAGCCAAACTATAAAATACACTTTCAACAGGGAACATGTAAATCACTCACAGTAAAAGCAAGGTCCTGGCCTCTGAAGACCCAGATCCCAGAGATGGAACTGTCGTTGTTTGCACCAAAGAGGATGGCGCTGGCAAATGCATTCTTACGCAGCTTGTCGAGTCGCTGGAACATTCCTGAGGAGAAGATCATGAGTATTGTAGAAGCCACAAACTAGGAGCTGTTCAACTCTTGCGCAAGTTGTTGCATTAAACTGAATAAACCAAGAACACCAAGTAATATAACATTACAGGCATTTAATGATTAATACTTTTGAAACTTCAAACAAGGAGACAGTATGACCCGACCGTACCCGTGATAAGGTTACAGCTCATGAAGGCCATGGTCAGCTCTTCAGGGAAGCGGTACTCTGCATACCAGATTGAGAAGCCCTCACGATCAAAGTGCTCCCAGAAGTAAGGCAAGGCCACGGTCAGGGTGTCCTCATTAGAGTACTTCCTCTTAAACTCATCCATGACAAAGGAACTGGTGGAAAGAGGACAGAGAAACACTATGATGAGAGTTCTGAACAGAATCAATCTCTTTACAGGTAGTCTTGTTAACGTTTAAGGATGCACCGATCAAGCAGCCAATCTTTGTCTAAAATCTGTACTCTGCAATCATGCCTAGAATTCAGGGCCAATCTTTTAATTGCAGCAGACACAAAACCACATACTGCTACTCTAATGAATAAGCACTTATTCAGCCCTCAAAGCATGACAGTGCACCCAATGGAGGGTGAACTATTGGCAATTCCACAAGTTCACAAATTTGCACTCAGACATGCTGTAATTCAGACAAATAAGTCACTTGATGTACAGTTAGAGACTGAGGGGGACAAAGATAATGCAAATGTAAAACAAATTAAAGATGTGAACAATTCTGAGTATATGTCAGACAGTGTGTGGAGTCAGAGACACATTTATGCATGTTCTTAAGTGTCACACAGCGCATTTCAATGAACGTTTACTGCACTGATTATTCTTAATAAACCGATGTGTGTGGTCATGTAATCGCATTAAACAGCTTTTTCAGTGTAAGGTCATTAATGGCCCAAGAATGCAAACAAATAGGGCTGTCAATTTAAAATGTGAATATCCTATTCACATTCTTGCACTAAAAAAAGGCTAGACAGTGCAACAAATACAGTTTAACAGAAATCAGATTTCTCGATGCTTTTAAAATTTCTTTTTAATTAGAAACAGCATCTAAACAACAGCGCTCCTGCACAAGACACTGAATAAACAAAGCAAAACAAAGACGCTCGTCTAGCACATATTTACATACAATAACAAACGGTTGCAAAAGCGTTTGCTGTGAACAGCCCCTTATAGTTGGTGGAGGTCTTTGTCCTTTGTGTCTTGCTCTCTTAATAAGCGTTTCTCAGATTAGGCAATTCATTTTTTTTTTTTAAACGCCAGGAAAGGAGTTCAACTTGGAAATGTGTCTCGAGATCCTCACGTTCTGTTCTGTCTGTTTGAATAGCCCCTTGCCTGGGCTCATATTCTGAGCCGCTTCACAGAGTCAAATACCACTGCTATCTGGGAATATTGCTACCCTACATTCACTGTAATGAATAAAAAAAATAACAATGTGGTATTTCACCATTATTATGAAGTTTGTGTCAGAGTTAGTATACTGTTGCATCAGTAAGTGTAACACCATGTGACCAATCTACTGAAGCATCCGGTCACCCCATTTTCCTTTTGACTTGCATTTGAAAATATAGACTGGCTAAAACGTTATTTAATGCACATTAGTTGAAAATGGAATGCTCTTTTTTAACAGCCAGCAATGTTATTGGCAGAAATATAACGGTGCTGTATGGTTTATGTATTTAATGCACCCTCTTGTGGACTACGGAAAAAACGTCAATTTAAAAAAAAAAAAAAAAAAAATAATCAGCTGACTTTAAAATTTGGATATTCAAATTTTTTTATATTTCAAGTAAAAATTCAAACTTATTTTATCTGCCCAATTGACAGCCCTACAATCGACAAGGGTATATTTTTGCATGTTGCATGTAAACGCCTTCTCCATATTTTTTACCAACTTATTCAATTTTCGCAAGTGTTGTGCACATGCTTCTTCCCCATTTTGATCCCAAAAGCAGAGAATAACTATTACATACATTTCATGTTAAAAGTTTCCTTGTTTTGTCAGATTTTTTTTATAGGCTAATTTTTGGGTCTTCGAGTATCGGGTGTGCATGTAAACTGCTCACTCTCTCCAACATGCGATTCATTCTCTTATGACTCCCTCATTGCTATTTTTTGAGAACCCCAATTAGTGATATCTGTGTCACAACCCAATTAGTGACATCTGTGTCACAATACCACTAATAAGAGCTATAACCGTTTAACCTTCAATAATAGCACAGCATCTTCATGCAATTCGTGATGCAACAAAACTCCAAAGATGGTGAACAAATCACAGATACTAATGATTTATTAAAACAGCAGTTTTAGAACTTGTGTACACACACAGTGTGATGTGAGATATATATATATATATATATATATAAACAAACACACAGTATCTCACAAAAGTGAGTACACCCCTCATATTTTGTAAATATTTGATTATATCTTTTCATGTGACAACACTGAAGAAATGACACTTTGCTACAATGTAAAGTAGTGAGTGTACAGCTTGTATAACAGTGTAAATTTGCTGCCCCCTCAAAATAACTCATAGCCATTAATGTCTAAACCGCTGGCAACAAAAGTGAGTACACCCCTAAGTGAAAATGTCCAAATTGGGCCCAATTAGCCATTTTCCCTCCCCGGTGTCATGTGACTCCTTAGTGTTACAAGGTCTCAGGTGTGAATGGGGAGCAGGTGTGTTAAATTTGGTGTCATCGCTCTCACACTCCCTTACACTGATCACTGGAAGTTCAACATGGCACCTCATGGCAAAGAACTGAGGATCTGAAAAAAGAATTGTTGCTCTACATAAAAATGGCCAAGACCCTGAGCTGCAGCATTGTGTCCAAGACCATACAGTGGTTTAACAGCACAGGTTCCGCTCAGAACAGGCCTTGCCATGGTCGACCACAAAAGTGGAGTGCATGTGCTCAGCGTCATATCCAGAGGTTGTCTTTGGGAAATAGACGTACAGCAAAATAGAAGTGCAGCCAGCATTGCTGCAGAGGGGGGGGTCAGCCTGTCAGTGCTCAGACCATACGCCGCACACTGCATCAAATTGGTCTGCATGGCTGTCGTCCCAGAAGGAAGCCTCCAAGTATGATGCACAAGAAGCCCGCAAAAAGTTTGCTGAAGACAAGCAGACTAAGGGACATGTTTACTGGAACCATGTCCTGTGGTCTGATGAGACCAAGATAAACTTATATGGTTCAGATGGTGTCAAGCATGTGTGGCGGCAACCAGGTGAGGAGTACAAAGACAAATGTATCTTGCCTGCAGTCAAGCATGGTGGTGGTAGTGTCATGGCCTGGGGCTGCATGAGTGCTGCAGGCACTGGGGAGCTACAGTTCATTGAGGTAACCATGAATGCCAACATGTACTGTGAAATACTGAAGCAGAGCATGATCCCCTCCCTTCGGAGACTGGGCCACAGGGCAGTATTCCAGCATGACAACGCCCCAAACACACCTCCATGACGACCACTGCCTTGCTAAAGCAGCGGAGGGTGAAGGTGATGGACTGGCCAAGCAGGTCTCCAGACCTAAACCCTATTGAGCATCTGTGGGGCATCCTCAAACAGAAGGTGGAGGAGCACAAGGTCTCTAACATCTACCAGCTCCATGATGTCATCATGGAGTGGAAGTGGACACCAGTGGCAACCAGTGAAGCTCAGGTGAACTCCATGCCCAAGAGGGTTAAAGCAGTGCTGGAAAATAATGGCGGCCACACAAAATATTGACACTTGGGTCCAATTTGGACATTTTCACTTAGGGGAGTACTCACTTTTGTTGCCAGCAGTTTAGACATTAATGGCTGTGTGTTATTTTGAAGATAGATAGATAGATATAAAATGGTGTTAACTGGCTTTCAATTCAAATAAATATTAGCATTTTACAACGTAAATTGTATGTCAATTTAGAGTGTGGGACATCCAACTTGTACACGTGTGGCAGGGGGCACTTTGAAAATAAATATTAGTGATCGGATCTGTATCGGCCGATCACAGGGTGAAATTTCCTGATCGGTGCACCACTACTAACATTAGTGGAGATGATTCAAGTACCTCTTTGGAAGGTGAGCAAATGGGTCCTTGGCTTTTGGCTCAGCTGCCAATGCAGCATCACATTCGTCCATCTCCTCCTCAGCAGGGGTGGCTTTCTTTTCTTCCTTTTTCTTTTCTTTTTTCTCCTGCTGCGGTTGCTGCTGCTTGCCTCCTTCCTTACCTCCCTTCTCTTTTTTGGCTGGAGTCTCCTTCTTGGGCTGCATCTCAGAAAACTTCTTAGCTAGACAAATGACAATCTTAGGTAAAGCAAACTGACTTGTACATTATGTACAAGTTATGCACAAGTGAGATAAACACTAGCAATGTAAAAACAGACAGAATAATTCTAAGAACCAATACAACTTAATATTCTATAATTATTTTCAAATGCCAAGAATTGTTCAGAGCTGCACTCCAACTGAACTTTTTGAACAGTTATTTGTAGAAGTATAGGACACATGATCTGAGCATTACTATACTGCCTTCCATTGTTGGTGTATTTACTGTGTTTTGCCTTTGGCATTGAGGGAGTTTATATGCTCTCAGATGTCTAACACAAAGAACTTGATTCCATTACTATGCACTTGATCCTGATGTTTGGATCATCACCATTTAAAATAACTCCAAGATATGAATGAGTGCCAGTAAAGAAATGCACAACAATGCAATGGCTCAAGTACGTTTAGCTTGTGACACGTACAGGCTTCGGCAGCCTCATTGTAGAAATTAGACAATAGGAAAAAATCCTTGAGGCCATAAAAGCAATCCAATCACACTTTGCTTTGCACAGGCAATTTAAATATCTGTTTTTAAGGTTTACTAAGCTAACAAGAACAGCCTCAGTTTTTCATATAAGGCATTAAGATTTAGAATTGTTTTCTCAACCAATCATATCTTTTCTGGAACTCAGGTTCCCTCTGTCAAATATTTACCAAAAATTCCAATTGCTTGTCTCAATTTCAATAAAAGCTCCAAATCCCCTACTGTGAGGTCTCTCAGTATTTTTACCAAATAAATAATATATTTTGTCTTTGACATTTACCACTATTTATGTTGATCTGTCAGTCAGATCACAGATTCGATTTTGTTCCGCAAACATTGATATATAGATAAGGTTCACATCTGTTCTGGCTGTATCGCCTGTTTTATCACATCCTCTAATTTGACCATACTTTGATAAGGAGTTGTGAATATACAGCATTTCTTCTTACCATCAAACTGAGCCATTTTCTCACAGAGCTTGACCTCTCCCAAAACAGCCTTGAACTGAGGTTGGTTGATGCAGGTCACAAACCAACGTGTGACATTGGAGTACGGCTGACGAAAAGAAGGCTCAAGAACCTAAACATGTTAAAATTATGATTAGCAATTCAGCAGGCAAGGATAACAAGCAACTTGCATAAACACCCACCAAGCATCTGAAAACCGGGACTGAAAAAAGAAATGAATAACCAATTTAACCATTTACTTGTGCTTGTAATTAACATTCAAATGCTGCTAATTTTCCATTAAAATTCATTTTAAAACAACCCTTCTAATTAAAAAAATATTTCAATTCCCTGGGTTTAAAGGTCTGATTAGAATGGTTCAGTAAAGACAGTGTCACAATAGCACACTCCAAACAACTATTTCAGCAGGGGTGTCACAATTGCCAACCGTTTTGCGGAGATCTCACTCTCTACAGGTGGAGATATGACATATGTGCTGATACAAAATGGTGGAGTGGTAACAGACAAACTCACTGTAACTTTCGTATTTTTTGCCACATGGAGCTTGTCGAAATGAGTACTGTATGAGCATAAACAACTGTAAAAGAGTGAAAGAAGCTCATTGATGACTTGACGAGCAAGACACAAGACCCCACCTTGGTGATAGAACAATTTTTTCTAACAGTTTTGATGTGCTTTTCCATTGCTGAACCATTAACTCAGCAGGGAGACCCAACAGAGAAGTGATTAAATCCTCCAGCTGGCAGACACTGAAGCATACTTCGTCTCCCTTTGTCTGGCCAGCGATTATGTAATAAGTCACACCTGAAAATCATAGTGTGGATCTGCCTTCGACTTTATAACAGCACAGCTTTTCAAGAGATACAGTGCAGACTCACCTGTTTGTACAGCCAGAGCAGAGAGCAGACAACAGTGATGTCAGCCAGACTGACCCTCTCCCCAACCAGAAAAGTGTGAGTGTTTAAGTGCTGATTCAGTACGGCAAAGACTCGTTTCACCTCTTCCTTGGCCTGTTCTGTGGCCTACATCCAAGACATGATACTGTTTTACAGAACACTCAATGAAAAGACACAACCCATTGATACATTAAAAACCATTTAATTTATATTTAAATGAACGATGTGTTAAACTAACCTGTTTGTTGAACTGCATGATACCCAAGGTGGGGAAAACCCAGGCACTAGCTGGAGGAACGATCTCAGAGTCAGCAAAGTTGACCCACTGCAGCACCTGGGCACTGGCCTGGGGAGTGCTGCCACGAAGGGCATCATTGCTCACTGTCAGAAGAACACACTGGTATTAATAATTACTCCATGTAAAATCAAACACATCAGCAATATCACAACAAAATAAACCCCAAATAGTCATTACTTACAATAGTGAGCAATGGCATTGCTCTCAAACAGACAGAAGCCATCATCACCCTGGAAAGCAGGAACCTAAAGAGACAAGACCAGTATTTATAACTTCATTCTACATGAAGCACAAAGTATATATGCGGAGAATGGAGCTTGATAAAACTGACCTTGCCCAACGGAAAGTTGTTCAGGAAAGCAGGGGATCTGTTTGTCTGCCCAAAGCTGAAGGCAGGGGGGGTGCTCGCAATCTTCAGTCGAGCCCCACTGTACTGGGCAGCAATCTGAGCCTTAAAGGCCCTCCAGTTCTCTGGGTATGTGTAGAGAGTCTGCAGAAAGAGAAGATATAATTTCATATCACTGTAATTGATGCTGCTTGTTTTGCTATTCTCTCAACAGAGGAGAAACTCTGTGCCAACACAGTCATAGGGAATAGTGTTATATTTAACACGAGGTATAATACACAGCACTTTCCCAGTGGTAGACACCGCTGACAGTGAATTAAAATCACTAAATAAGCTCACAGACTGACGTTGCAGATGTATTTAAATAAAAGCAGACTTAGCATAATCAAAGGCTGGTTGAGGTTGCACATGTATGTATTTGGAGCACATTCTGTGCCGATACCCTTTTTAAAAAAAATAAAATCCTCTTGAGAGTAAAGGAAATCTATATGTTTGAAATCACGCCAATCAACCACAACGAAGAATGTTTAATATCAATGACTGCATCTACCCAACTCTGTATGTTTCTGTCCCACCTATATTGCCACATCAACCTATCGGAAAACATATGCCATTCACTTTCATTAAATAAAAGTGCAACTACGCGTATCATGCCATTATGGCATCTGCAAAATGACAACAAATAAAAAAAGAACGAAAAAAGAAATAACCATGCAAATCAAATTGAGAAACGTGGCACAACGGAGCGCTACGCTGTGCTCAGCCTTTCCGCGCTCCAACCACCTTTTAAACGGGTGTGGGGAGTAATTGCAAAATAAATAATCACTTTAAAAACTTTAAAAGAGGTTGTAAAACATATCGGTATGGCAAAAATGTGTAAAGATATAAGGATTGGAGTGATTTAAGCACGATTGAGGATGGAGATGTGCAGAAACAATGGGTGTAAGGGTTTTCTAACTCACCCCTGCCGCCATCTTCAGGACGAGAAAAAGGAGGAACAAAGCTGCGCAGCGCTGACGTGTAGGCCAATTATGTCGCAGAAATAACACGTAATAAAGGGCGTGTTGTTGTTGAATATGTCACTGCATCTTTTCTGTTATTTTGACCAGCTTTCATTTTCTGCAAATAAATGCTCTAAATTAAACTATTTTTATTTTGAATTTAGGAGAAATGTTGTCAGTACTTTATACATTTTTTATTTGTTATTTTACTCAAACACATACCTATAAATAGTAAATCCAGAGAAACTGATCATTTTGCAGTGGTCTCTTATTTTTTTCCAGAGCTGTATGTATTCATGTAAATTTGCTAATTGCTTCCACAGTAACTGCAATACTGAGGATAAAGAACTACAGAATATCGTTTTTTGTTGTTGTACAGGTGTCAAGAGCACAGAATGTTTTAATAGAAAAAGATGTGGTTGCAGATACTTCCAAATCTCACAATATCTTGAAGATATTGAATAAGGTATTATTAATAAAGATCAATGTTTATTACAATTACAACATTTTTAAATGTTTTACATCACATTCACCTTTGCTCTATAATATTTAGAAGAAGAAAACAACTGACCCTGACTGCACACATACTTCACCCAGATGTCTGTTTGATTTTTATTTGTCATATGCTCAGGATGTCAATAAGACATCTGACCTTTTTAATATGTTTAGCAGATGTAAATAATTAGATTGCAATGCTCTATAGATGAAGATCTCAAATTTACATCTCAGAGATTTACATGTGCTATCTAGGGACATCATACGATTTTCGTAAAATATAATTTTTAGTTGTATTGGAGATGCCCAATGTTCTCAG
Organism: Moxostoma hubbsi; assembly: GCA_032164185.1. Taxonomy (NCBI): domain Eukaryota; kingdom Metazoa; phylum Chordata; class Actinopteri; order Cypriniformes; family Catostomidae; genus Moxostoma; species Moxostoma hubbsi. Next base: position 12,705,328 of record JAVLUX010000016.1, on the reverse strand, counting down.
ATTTCTTGTATTTTTTATCTTTGCCGTTTTTGTATTGTGCAAATCTATCCACCATAGTTTGGCTGTTTTCTGTACTATGAAATTCCACTGAGGTGGTTTATGATATTCAAATAAAATTCTTATTTGTGTGTGTGTGCACAAGTAACTTTAGCCTTAAGTTTTGTTTCCAAAGGCTTCATATGCATTTGTACAAGTAAAACACTTTTTGTATTATTTACTCATTTTATTTGTTTAGTAAATACTGTTCCAAACTAATATGTCTTATTTTAATATTTTAAATGAATGGAAAATTGAGGTCATCATGAGCCCCAAAGCTGGTTCATAAAAGACTGTAAAATGTTGAACATAGGCCAACTTTTCTGACCACATAAGACTGAAATTTTTTAGTTTGTGCTAAATTAAAATAATTAAAGAGGGAGACATCTAATCAACATTTTGTGAGAACTGTATTATTTAAGTGAAATACCCAAAAAATCATTTGTAGGACAGATTGAAGTTTACAAAAGCATTAAAAAAATTATCTAATATAGTAAGGCTATTGATAGCTCTAAAAGCAATGTGTTGAATGATTATATTGTCCTTCAAAAATGTCCTAGTCATGTGGTTTTGCTAACAGGATCTTTCAATAATTGAAAGCGCTACCGACACATGCAGCATTCTTTGCTGCCTCACTATTAAACAGTTTATTTTTAACAGTCTCCACACATGTTAAGCCACTGCTGACCTACATATAGTTCACATTCTATTTTAATATTTTCCACAAGTGACATGTTCCCGTGGGACAACTGGAGATACATGATATGCGGCCAGCATCATGAGGGGATAAAAGTTGATAATATAGAAGAAAAAAAAAGATTTACATCACTTCATGGGAAAATAATTACAGTATACACATGAACAACTATGATGCATCACCACAGCTTTCGTATTTTACATATCCTTGGCAGAAGAATCAGCTGACAAGACCTGAAAAAATGACAGAGAAAATGTCAGACAATATTTGGATAGTACAATATACATTAGCAATCAAAACAACACTATATTTTTTTTCTCAACATTTTACAAAACTGCCAAATCTGACACTTAGTTTAAAGGCCTAAGTCAAATTGTGTAATAATTAATAAATAATTGCTATAGTTTAATAAATATTATCTTATGGCTGACATTGTTTTTTTGTGGGGCAGGGGGTGGGATTGAAAACCAGTTTAATAATTATAGGGACTATAATTATATGTAATACTCTTTAAAAGTTATGACACATCTAATAGCAAGCCACAGACTATAAAAACAGCAGAATACACTTTTTGTCACAAGAAACACCTACCCAGGTAGTCATCCATAAGCGATCCAATTGCAAACTAAAATAAAAAGGAGTAAATTGAGAATTTTAACTATTATTAACAATAAAAGAATATTCAGCATTTGAAAAAAAAAAAAAGGGACAGAGGTTTACAATATCATTCTTATCCACTCGAGTTCCCACAATCTTTAGTCGTATTTCATCATCTTGTTGGATCACAATGTCCTGTTGAAGAAACAAACCAAATTATCCACATTTGTGTATGTACCAGATTTGTATAAAATTCCCTTCGATTAAACTTTTATGCAATTTTAATGAATCTTACCTCATCAACTGTCTTATAGCAGGGAGGATTTGAGTTTGGGTCAAACTCCATCTCAGAGGGAATGGACTAGATTCAGAAATGACAGATGTAAAAAAAAAAAAAAAGCTTGGACAATTACACAATTAGCTATGATTCTACAAATAAGCCTTTAAAATATCAAATATGGTACAAATAAAATTAAGTACTGAGCTTGGTAGCACTAAACATTTATATACTTTTGACAATTACTATCAAAACAAATTCTCATGGGAAGACTTACATGTCGAGAAATGAAACAGGACATTGGGCCAATTTCAGTAAAGAGTCCAACCTGGAAAAAGCATATATAAAAAAATGAATACATTTAAAAAAGTATCAACAGCTTTTATTGATAGTTCAACAGCAGGCAAAATGAGTTGTCAACATTTTACAAATTATCACTAACCTAGTGTCCACCACTTTTTGCGCTATTTTGTTATAGACAAAGTGAAAATTAGTACAAATATTTTTTTCCCCCCCATTCAAACGGCCTTTATCAATAAAAACGGTGCGTGTGATAACATCATGCTTATAAAAACACTTTGTTGCATAAGTTTTGGTTTATTGCAAAATAAATCTGCCCTTAAGCCTTTTCCATACAGAAATGTGTGTATATCGCTAATTGTGTACATTTCGCCTCCCAGATGTCCCTAAAAAAGTCTTTGTAAAATGGGGAGAGTATTGAGACAATTCATTGAAATAAGACAGCTTACTGGCATTTTAATTTCCCAAATAAATGCAATCAAAAGGGAGCAGTTGCCCTTCTGATAGGACTGTAATATTGGTCCTGATGTTGCGCTTTTTGCAGGTTACCACCGGTTCCGACCCGAAAGCGAATCATCATGGCCCTGTTCAAGCTGGCAACCTGCACCAAGTAGTGGGGGAAACTTACATTCTTAGTATAAGGACCATAAATCGATGTGTTTATACTTTGTGCAAAGCTATTAAAGAAAAATTGATGCGGTGTAATATCAGGGATTACATATATGATACATTTCTGAACATTTTAAATCAAACTCTCTTTACCTCAGATCGCATTTGCTTCTTCAGAAAATGTAAATTGCATTATGACGCTAAAATAAATTTTAGATGACAATCAAGTTCAGTTGGTCTTTAAAAGTTGCTGGACAAATATGCGGGACATAATGCAGTTGTGATGGTAATGCTTTAGATTGATGATTGTTTAAAATAACCTATTGAATATCAGGAATATATCATATATGTAATCCCTGATATTACACCACATCAGTTTTTCTTTAATAGCTGTGCACACAGCATATACACATCGATGGATGGCCCTTACACTAAGAATGAAAGTTTCCCCCAGTACTTGGTGCAGGTTGCCAGCTTGAACAGGGCCATGACGAGACGCTTTCTGGACGGAACTGGTGGCAATCTGCGATAGGTGCAACATCAGGACCAATATTGCAGTCCTATCAGAAGGGCAACACATTGCCCTTTTGATTGCATTTGATAAATTAATATGACAGTAAGCCGGCTAATTTCAATGAATCTCAATACTCTCCCCATTTTACAAAGATTTGGGGGGAACAATTAGGGACATCTGGGAGGCGAAAGGCACACAATTAGCAATATACAAACATGGAAACGGCTTAAAGGCAGATTTATTTTGCTATGAACCAAAACTTATGCAACAAAGTGTTTGTTTTTTAGGCATGTCGTCATCAAGCACACAATTTTTATCGCTAAAAGGCCATTTGAATGGAAACAGTCAGAGGATGTCAAATTTCGCAAACATATTTTTTTCACTTTGTCGATAACAAAATCACGCAAAAAGAGGATGGAAACTAGGCTATAGAGTTTATCCACTAGCGTAAATGGAAAAATATTGTGTCGACACTTTTAACGATAATTTGCATTTCCATCAGCAATATCGGTTAACATTTTGATGTGCTACACCTTTTTTCGCCAAATAAAACTCTTGGATGGAAACGTAGTAACTGACTGTGCAAGTATTCTGTCAACAACAGATGCACTAGATTAAGACTTCAACCATGTACAAGAACTCACAGTACTCTCAAAAACATATAGACTGAAAATAGCAGCTTTGACAGAAGATAAAATGGACTCTTACTTTATTAACCTGAGTGACAACCGCATCCACCACCTCTCCCTTGAAGGGACGGAATACGATAGCTTTGTATTTGACAGGGTACAGCACAAAACCTCTGCCAGGCTGTATAACACCAGCTCCAATATTATCGATTGTGGTTACTGCGATAACAAAGCCATACCTGAGAAACAAAAAAAAGGTATAATGCATTCATTACAGTCCAACAACATGGGATAACATTGAAGAATAAAGTCAGATCTGTGTGCTCAAATTTAACTTACTTTCCAGTGCATGTTCCCTCCACCTCTGTGAACAGTTTCTGTTTAACCGTGTTTAAAAGGTTTGGTCCAAAGTATCTTGGGTGGAGGAGAATCTCGTGCTCCAAAGAGATCTAGAGTATTCATTATTGATAACCCATCAGTAAATACAGAAAATAGGGATGAACATTCATACGTCACGTTGGGATTATGAGTTATGTTTTCCAATCCAGCAAAATATAACTAATATCTGTTTAAAATGCATTACATGAAAAATACTTCAGCAAAACTAACAGAGCTGCTTAGTGCCTACTTAACTGGCCAATGTTCGCAACTTAACAAAATATGTCAAATTACGACATCAACACATTATCTATTAACAGTTTCAAAAACCTAGTGATGCCAAAAATCGAGTTTAAACCAGCAGCTCATTAGCTGTTGAGACAGCCGGGACAAAACAACTCAAAAACAGCGCTGAAGCTCACTGCACAAGTTTTAATGTTCTCGTTGCTGCTGTGTGCTCAATTTCAACATATTAATGAAAATGACTAGCTTACGTGATAAAACATTTCATAAAGTGTTGTGTCTTAATTCTATGTAAAACTTAGTAAACAACCGCGTGTATTGTTTTTCGCGTGTTCAGGCGCCGATCTTCAAAATTACGAATCCAGCAACAGAATAGTTCTTCCGGTGACTCATACTTCAAATTAAGAGTCCTGTGAGCCCTGTGGGGAAACTGCTTAAGACAAACTGCTTTACATTACAAAGCACATAAGTATAATGAAAAGGTGAACTGGATATAATGTGGTTTTAATATTACGAGGAAAATAAATTCAGTCAAGGTAATTCCGTGGTCAGACTAATTTTGGAACGAAAATAAAAAAGACAACAAATAACAATAACTTTGACGATACATGACCACATGGTGTCACTATAATTCCAAAGAACGCTGTTTCTCTAGGTAGGACTTCTGAAATGTTCCTTTGGATAAGGTGATAGTGTGCGTGTTGAGGTGACTTTGATATGAAAATGTTGTATAAAGAGTCCGTTTCAAACCACGGTTTTAGAATCGTCGTTGTATTTTACTTTTATTTGTAGTGACTGAGTTGTGCCTGTTACAAAACTAATGGTTTAAGGTTTGTTAAAGAGAAATGATTCATGATGGAATGAAAAAATGAAATTCTCTCATCATTTAGTCACCCTTATGCCATCCATGATGTGTATGACTTTCTATCTTCTGCTAAGAAGAAGTCATCCCAATGCAAATGAATGGGTACCATAATTTTAAAACTCCAAAAGTTCTTAATGGCAGCATAAATGTAATCCGGATGATCCCAATGGTTAAATTCATGTCATTAGAAGTGATATGATCTGTGAAACAGATCAATATTTAAGTCCTTTTTTACTATAAATCTCCATTTTCACTTTCTTCTTCTTTTGTTTCAGCCGATTCACAGTATTCATGCATATCATCACCTACTGGGCCAAGAGGGGAATTTATAATAAAAAAGGACTTGAAAATGTATCTGTTTCACACCCACACCTTTCACATCACTTCTGAAGACATGGCTTTAACTACTGAAGTCATATGTATTACTTTTATGCTGCCTTTATGTGCTATTTTTGAGATTCAAAAAAGTGCTGAGATGTTCTTCAGCAGAAGAAATAAAGTCATACACATCTGGGATGGCATGAGGTTGAGTAAATGATAAGAGAATGTTCATTTTTGGATGAACTATCTCTTGAAGTAAGTCGCTTTGGATAAAAGCGTCTGCCAAATGAATAAATGTAAATTAATAAATGTAAATGTAAATGTAAATGAAGAATTTAGAGGAGGTGTCTGGTCCAAAGGTGCTGAACTGAATCCATATTTCCCTAAAAAGCTTAGTAGTTTGTCTCCCCCAATATGACAATAATTCAGGTTGATAAACCTAGTTCTATAATAAGAAAATTAAAAACTTGTATATTTTGTAAGAACAGATAGACCACAGCAAAAGTAAGAATAAATACAAATAGATAATCTGTGTGACAGAATCAACAACAATAACAACATGAATGCACATTATAAGAATAGCTTGCACAATATGGATGTGATATAATTCCGCTGCAATTACATTATAGCCTAATATTATTTCTGTATTTTTAACATAATGAACACATAGACCCTACACTAATAAAATGTTAATATCATGTAGCAAAATGTGCAAGAATTCTATGAAATATATCACGCATTTTAGAGGCCCCTTGCACTAAATGTTTTGTGACAATTAAGGAACAATATGAGGAAATGCAACAAATTGTCTCTGAAAGGGGTCATTCCGTTTTTTTTTTTTGTTTTTTTTTTCTGTTTAGTAGCTTCAACAGCAAGCATCTCTTTTAGAAGCATATAAAAGCAAATGCAGTGGAGTGCTATAGATCAGACTGTCTCACCATTGTTGCTCAGGCAGGTCAGATACCCTCGGACTAAAGCCATGCATGTTGATGAGCATGGGCAGATGTCCACAAATATCTGAGCATGGTGGATGGGGTTCGCATCATGCATAGTCCAAACTGAGGATGGTCCTTAGAGACTTTTTGCCTGCACATTCTTGCAGAGAGCAGGCACTTATAGCATTAACCTTGATATTAAAAATGGAGAGAGAATGATTGCAGTTGTCCTTATGTCACAAGTTCACGGCTTTCATTTAAAGCTGACAGTGGCTTTCACTTAATCAAAACAAGGTATTTAAATTCCCCTTTGCCTGAGGGTGAGGAGCTTGGCTATTGCTATACAGCAGCTCCATTAAAACCCCTGTTTCAGTTTTTGAGTTTTATGTTTTGATGCTCTCTTTGAATATAATTAACAAACTTTAAATATTTTGCACAGCCTCACATTGCCATTCCACGTAAAAGCAGACATGCAGATAATATTGTATTTTAGTCATGCATAAGTCTCTCAAGGCCAGAGAGGTTAAAATCAGAGAGGTTAAAATAGGAATTGCTATTGCACCTGTTTTCCAGTGATAATGTATAAACTCAGAAGCAATTGCCATTCAAGTGCAAAGTGATGTGACAACCATTTACAAAGTAGCACTAGAAATGTTACAGCAGTGTCTATTGTCCTTTAAGATATTTTAGATATTAAATATTTCACTCAAGCCTGTTAGTTTTAAAGAATAACTCACTCTGTATTTAATTGTATCCCTTTGTGTGACACTTTCGATACATGTTGTCTCTTAAAAAAAGATGCATATAACAAAATATTTTTTTATTTTATTTTTATTTTCTTATTTTTATTTTATTTCTGTGATTGATGTGTTTGGGTATGTGCTTTTATAACCATGTTAAATAAACTAAACATATGTAAGAAATCCTACTTTGTCTTTTATTCACCTTTTATTGTGCTATAAATAAAAGATTGAGGCCCAATGTTTTGTCTCAGCCAACGCATTCAAATATATTTCTCTTCTGCATCTTTTTTTCTAGTGTTGATCTGAGTGCTCTCAGAACTGATGGGAAGAAAAACCCTGTTCTAGTGCTTCAGCTCACTACTTTCCTTCCCCCTCTCCCCCTGTTCTTGCCAAAGGTAGCTTTCAGATGCAAAATAAGTAGACATATGGAGAGGAGGTCTTTCTCCAGCCCTCCTAAAGATTCAGATTGTATGACAAATCACGTCCACCACCACCCTCCCAACTCCACACAGAATCTCCAGACAACAGCTTCATTAGAGTGAAAGAAGGAGTTTTTGCAGCTTTGTCGAGTCAAGCTCATACCCCTTTCCCTTCTCAATTACTCCATTGTTGGCATGAGATTCAAGTTATTGCACTCAAAACCATATGGCTGATTTAAACATCTACAAGTGATGCCATCACCAAAACCTATGTTTCAGTAGGTCATTCAAGTGGGAACATGCTATACTAGAAACAGAAATAGACAATTCTTACACATTTTTCATCAATAAATGGTCTTCCATAAACGGAATAATATTTCTTGCAATATTTTGTCAAATCTAAATAGAGAAAGAAAAGAATAGAATGGCAGATAGACCAAGAAATGCAAAAATAGTAACTTGAGGCAAGCAGTGTAGCACACCCATTAATGTAAGTTTAAAAAAAGTCCATTGCATAGAACAGTCTGGTGAGGTCAGGTGTATGAACTTATCATTAGTCAGAGAATCGTTGTATACTTCCTTCCTTTTAACGGTTATGTAGCTTGTGCAAAGCTTCTTCTCATTTTACCAAATAGTTGCCCTGGTTACTTTAAAATATAAAGTCTTTAGAGACACAGCTCTCATTGTTAGCACTGATGCAGGGTAAACTAGAGGTAAATTATGCACTTGAACAAACACACGAAGACAAGTGAATGCCCCACCGTAGGGTTTGTATTTAGACTTGGACATCTGATTAATAGTACTAGGTTCACGAACTGGTACATTATGTGTCTGACTCACAATGAGAGCCTAAAATTTACATTCGTATAGCATGTAATGAGATTCCATTGCATTCTGATAATAGCACCTGTTCTGAAATCTTGTAGTAAATATACAAATATAAATTCCAGGTAAATTTGGCAAACAATACTGTATTACAATTCAATGAAAATAAATTCTATCGCACATTTAAAAACAACTGCATTTGCAAAGTGCAAAAAAGTCTCATCAACCCTATTGTCGTTGCTCTGTTTCAATGGCCACATTTAAAAATATGTTATAAGACAATATTTTAAAGTCTCAGATATTAATTAGTTATTAATTCGTTGTTAATATTAGGATAAAATTTAATCACTTAAATGTAACAAATGTGAAATTAACTTTTAGTTAATATGAGTGCATTTTAGAGATAGGGCACTAATTCAATATAGCGGATATGGAAGCTCTCTAAATAACAAATCTATATAATAATGAAAATAATAATAATAATAGTAATAATAATAATAATAATAATAATAATAATAATAATAATGGTGATACAAAGAGTTGAGACGATATTCTGTATATATTTAATGCATTTACATCACATTAACTGACTAAATATAGCTTGTAATACATATAAATGTAACTTAAATAGTTGGACATAAATACATCAAAATGTTAACGTGATATTATTAACATTACAATAACATTAATGTTCACGTTTATATTCTTGACAGATGCTTACCATAATGCAAATATTGCATTTGTATTGGTAAACATATACATTTGTATGTACATACTGAAAAAAAAGCAAGAAAGAAAGAAAGAAAGAAAGAAAGAAAGAAAGAAAGAAAGAAAGAAAGAAAGAAAGAAAGAAACATTTCGAATTAACTGATAAACACGCTTAATAATTAAAACATTGAGTTGGTAAAAGTTTTATTTTTAAGCATTAATAATATCCTTAGATTATACAGTATTTCAAAAGGCAGTTGCAAAGTTGCTGCTGTCTTTAAACATTGTAAACCAATCATTTATTTTCAGTCTCTTATTCTAATGTCTTCTCGGGGTTGTGGGGGTGATTTTCTTATTTGGGGTGTGGTATCCCGTACAATTGAAGCACTGGAGTAAGGAATTAATTATCATTCAAAAGTAATGGCCCTATTCTGCCCTGCTTGAATTCTGAACATGGAGAAAAGGTCTTTTGGCCCCCGATCCTGCCGCAACGCCAGGGGAAAGGATTATTCCGGGGATTACCATGTGAAAACTTCTATCAGACTTTCTGACTCAAAGATCTTTTGCGAACAGTAATCGCGTTAATATCCGGGGATTAATGCTGGGACGAATGCAAAATTGAATTTTAATACGGATTGCATAAATAGATATAAAATATATTAAAAGACTATTTCACTGAGAATAGAGAGAGTCCTGTCCCTCACACGTCACTTGCCAAGCCAAGGCAGGAGGAGTATTAGGCCACGAGTCGAACCAGATGAAAGCACATTTCACTATGTGCGTGTGTTTTAGACACGATTCTCCGTCATGCAAATCTTTGGCGTTTTCTTGCTATTCTGTTTTTATTATTATCATTATTATTATTATTATTATTATTATTATTATTATTCCTTTCTTTTTAACGAAATAACAACCAATGGGTATTGGCATATCAGTTCTATTCAGATCGTATTTTAAATGTATTCGTTGCATACTCTCAATCATGCAGTGATGCATTGCTTTTCCTTTTTTCTTTTTTTTCTTTTTTTTTTTTTTTCTTTTTAAAGTGCAGTGTGCATGATTGTTTCTGGGTCCAGATTAGACCCTCTTTAAGCAATCTTTAAGCAATTCAGTTGTTTCATTTTCTCACGTGTTTCTGCTATTGAAATGCAATAAGGTCTCGTGCACTTGTGCCTAATCCTGTCAAAATCTCCTTGACAACACCTCTCAGCTGTGGGCAAAACCCTTCTTCCTCCCCACCGCCCCTTTCTGGGGGAAAAAAAACCCCTGACCCATCCATCACTTCTATGGAAAATAAGTAATGTTAAGTAACATTGTAAAACAATAACCTTTTTATGACTTTATAAGAGCAATAAGTGCAAGATCACTAATGCTCTGACTGGAAGCAAAATTGGCATTCAAGCTGTTTTCCCTCTTTGAAGTTATTACTGACAGGTTGGTGTTGTAATAGTAAAATCGATCTATCCCCATCACCCAAGTCTAGACCCCCAAAGAGTGCACGAGAGGGGCTTTAAAAACCAATGCATTCGCAATAAAAACGTAACTGCGAGACCATAAAGAGAAAGAGGATGTAACCTAATGAACATGTGTTTAGCTAATATTATTTATTCAGACAAAGCTCGAAGGTCTCAGTTGCACATTTCAAAAATTCACAGCATTTGTATGTCAATATTAGATGATGGTTCTAAAATGATGCATCTAGTCCACTTGGGCTTCCCTTCACGCCAGCGAAAGCACAAACGTGTCTCAGGAGCGGGGTGTTTTTGTTCACGCTGAGACTATTTGAATAAGAATAATGCTATTGGTGTGTCACAGGCCGAGAAAAATGAGTGACAAAAGCTCAGAGGCACAGAATTTGGACGGGGGACAAGCCGTATAGAGCTGAAAAGAAGAGAGAGGAGAGTCGCACAATGGAACAATTCACTTTATAATCGCTTTGATATATCATACATGCCTGAAGACTCTAAACATTGTGTAATTATTTATAAATGATTTTGCCCCTATCACCATAATACCACAAGGAGAAAGGCGCCGCGGGTCTCTCCCCAAACTATTTCTAAATAGTGCCCCCTTCAGTTTTTTTTTCTAAAGAGGGACGAGTTGCTTCCAATTGAATACATTGAATAATTAATGAACAATTGTACGGCTGTCTCATAAAGATGTCTTTAAATAAAACTTAAGACACTGCTCCCACATAGTGTTGAGCAGCTTGATTGAACTGCATCTTTCACCTTTGAGTTGTAATAACTCAGAATGTGTGTTTAGGCCAGCATGTGGTATGAAGTGGAATGTAAGCCTGTTTTGTCACTTTGTGACACCCGCACAGGAAATATAACATTTGCATTCCACAAAAGAGTTAATTATGAACATTAAGATAGAAATAGCTAAAAGAAAGACTGCAAATAATCAGAGTGCATATATAGACACATGCAGCCTACATGCATGTGTCTATATATGTGTGTACAGACTGAATATCGCTACTGAATTTATAATTGAACATCAAGCCGCAGACAAAATGAAAACATTGTGTAGGCTATCGTTTAAAATAACATTTCAGAGAGCGATCATTTGTTTTGGCGCATTGATGTCACGAGCGCGCTATTAAAAAAATGTGCAAACTTGCGAAACTTGTCTTATAGCCCCAGGCTCTGTGTTTTTAGACACTTCATGAAGTCGAGTCTTTTCAATTTCCTCCAGAGGTTTAACTTAAAGTGGGCATGGTCCGTGCTGGACCGATAGCAACAGCTCTGCTCGCGTGGCTGGGCAGCTCTCCCGCTCTCTGATTGGCCAGCGGTGATTACAGGCACGCTTCAGAGGGCGAACAAACAACGGGCATAAATTATGCTAATGAGATGGTCGTGCGGCACGGGGCAGACCTGATGCGAACCATTCATTCATCCTTCACAAAAATGCCAAAGCGAGGGGGGTATGTCAGTTGTCTCACCAGGGTATATAAGGTATCTGAGGCCAGTCGTGTGCCAAGCTCACTGGCTCACACGAGCTTATTGAGGGGTAAGAGCGAGACAGACGCGTGCCTTAAACTTCAACACAAACGTATCTGCAGGACTTCGTCGCCTTGCAAGCTCTCAAACCCAGTTTCATCTCCTAGCCCTCATAAGGTGTGTATTTGCATCACAGCACTCGCTCTATCCTGCATTCTCTCAGCGTGGAATGCCATTCTAAGACTGTTCTTTAGTAAATTCCTAACTTATTTAATGTATTTCTCCAGGTTATCGACAATGTGCACTGCAATGGAGACTCTGTACTCCGACATGGACAGCTCAAGCTGCGATTACTCCTCGCACACGGACGATGAGGACTCGCGCAGCAGCATGCAAGCGCCGTCCCCCGCATCCTCGTGCGGAAAGCCACCTGCATCACCAGCCGACAGCCTGCAGGAGGGTACCGCTGAGCTCCAGCAAAAGAAGAGGCGCAGGGGGCGCGCGAGGAACGAAGCCACAGTGCACGTGGTGAAGAAGAATCGCCGGCTCAAGGCAAACGACCGCGAGAGGAACAGAATGCACAACTTGAACGACGCATTGGACGTGCTGAGAAGCGTACTACCCGCCTTTCCCGACGACACGAAGCTTACCAAAATCGAGACTCTGCGCTTCGCTCACAACTACATCTGGGCACTTTCGGAGACCATCCGGATCGCAGACCAGAAGCAGAGCAAGTCACGAGACGTGACGCCACTGCTGCTCTCGGGACTAAGCTGCGTGGCAGAGACACCAAGTCCGAGCAGCGACTCTTGGGCATCCAGTGCATCCTCCTCATCTTCATCTCCGTCATATAGCAACTCAGATCCCGGCAGCCCAGCAGCTATGGACGATTTTGGATATTTGCAAACAGATGTAGTGTACCGCTACCGCAACTTCGTGCCTGGCATCTATTAATTTGATAGACTCAAACATTCTCGTGTCTTTATAGCTGCAGAAGTGTTTAGTGTAGAGGACGTTTCTGTTAGCTACTTTTTATTAGAACCAAGAGCACAGAGACAATATTAGGTATTCACTGTTTGCCTTAACGACTGTTACAGTTCACAAATGAGAATGTTTTTTGTACGTTTTTATTTTTTTTTTATCGTTGATATTGACGGGTTTGTTATTTGTTTTTAAATATCTTTGCACTTTTTCCAGAGCGTTACATTGCTCTGTGCATGACCTTAACCCCATTTTGAGAAAATTATAATTTAATCGAAGACAGATTTGCCTTTGCAGTCCAAGGTGAAAAGTCAATATTACAATTTGTAGAGCGATAAAGCAGAAAAACGAGCGTGAAAATTCAGTTGCAACGCTGTGACAATGGACTGAAAAGCCGTCACGAGACAAAGATCTGGCCTTATGCATTATGTGTCCTGACCCGAAGAAAACTCCTCTGTCTGGCTCATCCAGAGACTACAGTTAACTAGCTCTCACGACTGCTTTCCCAACACTTTCCTTGTTTTTTCTTTTTGTTTAATTTATTCAACCTGTTGCTTTCGTATGATATTGTATTTTTATTGTATATAAAGAGATTTATTTTATTATGTATTTACCTCAAAATATAAATCTGGTGCAAACACGTTTGTACGAATAAATATAACTTTTTCTACAAAAACATATATGAGCTTGCTTGTTGGCTTCATTACTATATGATGGGACTCAAATACATAGAGCTGTCTGCTCAGGGATTGAACAACTCACAACCAAGTATGCGTGCATAATAGGCCTAATTCTAATTAGTACAGCCATTGAAGCGTCACTCTGGGTCACGGCGCATAAAATAACGGTTACAGCGGCAGGTGCATGGATATAGATTTATGATAGCCTACGCGTCATGTAATTTGTCAACCATACTGCTTGCTTATGCACATTTTAAACACTATTACACTTGGTTATATCAAACACTGCATGAATTTTAATCTTTAGGGTATCAAATTTATATATATATGTGTGTGTGTGTGTGTGTGTGCGTGTGTTATTGAACTAGCAACACAATTTGTGTGAAAATTTGTTTGAAATGAAGTTTGATTCTCAAGATGGCGCTGCAGATGGCAGCCTCGGTGTGGAGCTCTCCAAGTCTTTTGTTGTTTTTGTTTGTTTGTCCTGTGTTTAGTAATTTTTTCCAATCAGTTTCAGCAGGAACGAACTGCTGAACATTCGGCAGCATATGCCAGACAATCTTTTCCCAGTTTTTTACTATTCGGATGTTTTGCTGGACATTTTAGTTGGAGGCGCAACTGTGTCGTTCGAACACGTAATGAGATGGTCAAGCTCCGACAGCGCAGCTTTCAAACAGTGCTACCAAGTATTCATCTAGCGAATCTCCACTCTCTTCCTAACAAAACAGACAAACTACATCTCCTCACCCATACAAATAAGGACTTTTCGAACACTGCTGGCTTGTGCTTCACAGAAACCTAGCTGAGTGAAGCCACTCTTGACAGCGCATTACATCTGCTGGGCTTCCAGCAGTTCAGAGTGGATCGCATTGTGGAGTAAATGAGGAAAACGAGAGGTGGTGGAACATGCTTTAACATCAAAGAAAGTTGGTGTACAGATGTAACAACGTCAAAGAAGAAATGTTATCCATATTTGGAAGCGCTCTTTATCAACTGTAAGCTTTTCTGCTCGTCATGGGAGTTTTCCTCATTTATCCAGGTGAGTGTTTATATTCCTCCACAAGTATGTGGGAGTGCTGCATATATCAGTTTCCATGAGAATATGTGCATTCCTACTAGGACTTATTTAATGTTCAACAATAACAACCAAATTTTACATAAAAATTCAGGCAGCTCCGTCAGGCCAAAGAGGATGCTTACAGAAGAGGGGATAAAATCTTTAGTCCAAACAGGCCAGAAACACACTGACAAAAGAGATTATATTGGCTAACACACGCTACTCTGAGAATTTGCTAACGACCCTGCGTCAGTGTGGAGAGGTCTGAAAGACAAAACAAAACACACAAAACACAATTCCCCACCAGTTTAGGGAGTCAACAACTGGCTGATGATCTGAATGTGTTTTACTGTAGATTTGAAAAGCCCAGTCTCACACCCCACACATCTCACCTTCACTTCACACAAACATTAACACCTCCTGCAACCACCCTCCTCCCCCTCCTTCTTCTCAACCTGCACTTAAAATCTATGAAGAGGATGTGTGCTGTGTCTTCCAGAAATAAAAGACAAGAAAACCACAGTGCCCAGACTGTGTTTCACCCACTATTCTAAAATCCTGTGCTGACCAGCTGGCCCCTAACTTCAACAGATCACTGGAGCAGTGTGAAGTTCTCTGCTGCTTCAAACACTCCACCATCATCCCTGCCCCCCCCCCCCCCCCAAAAAAAACCCAAATCAAAGGACCCATTGTTCTGACGTCTGTAGTCATGAAGTCATTGGAGAGACTCCTGCTCCCGCTTCCTCCTTTCCCAAACGAACAGAGATCCGTTACAAAATGTTATATGTTTATATTATATTATGTTATACAAATATAAAGATAATGTTATAGAAAGCCCCTCCAACAAGGGTGCTTTTTACCCCAAATTCTATTCTTTCACTTAATCTACAGTCACTGGAAAACTATTTATTTAATCTCCTTAAAGATAATGAAAGTGTTTTGTTTCAAAATATGGTAATGTCAGGGAGTCTCATTACCGCTGTAACTCTGCAACATAATGTAGCCAATTAGAGAAACAAATTGGAAGTGGCTCCTTTAAGAACCAGAGTTTTTCGACACCTGCTTTCCGGCATTCTCTCGTGTTGCACACGTGTGCTGGTTAGAGATGTGAGCACATACGTTTTGTTTATTGGTTGAGAATTCTTGGGTAAATCTAAAATTTTGACAAAATGGTGATAAAATAAAATTGAGTATTTTATACATATGCATATGGATTGCACATGTGGTGTTTGACCATGTTTTGTGCACATGCACATGCCTGCAATGACAACAAGCTCAGTCCGATGATGCTGTGACAACACCTCCCTAGACCATGACGGACCCTCTACCTCGTAATTGATTACAGGCCTCGCTGTAATGCTCATTCCTTCAATGATAAACGCGAGTCCGACTATCACCCTTGGTGAGACCAAACCATGACTCTTTAGTGAAGAGCACTTTTTGCCTGTCTGGTCCAGCGAAGATGGGTTTGTGCCCATAGGCAACATTGTTGCCGGTGATGTCTGGTAAGGATCTGCCTTACAACAGGCCTACAAGCCCTCATTCCAGCCACTCTCAGCCTATTGCGGACAGTTTGAGCACTGATGGAGGGATTGTGCATTCCTGGTGTAACTCAGACAGTTGTTGTTGCCATCCTGTTCCTATCCCGCAGGTGTGATATTCAGATGTACCGATCCTGTGCAGGTGTTGTTACACGTGGTCTGCCACTGTGAGGAAGATCAGCTGTCCTTCCTGTCACCCTGTAGTGCTGTCTTAGGCATCTCACAGTATGGACATTGCAATTTATTGCCCTGGCCACATCTGCAGTCCTCATGCCTCCATCCAGCATGCCTAATGCACGCAGATGACCAAGGACCCTGGGCATCTTTCTTTTGGTGTTTGTCAGAGTCAGTAGAAATGTCTGTTTTGTGTCCTAAGTTTTTATAACTGTGACCTTAATTGCCTACCGTCTGTAAGCTGTTAGTGTCTTAATGGCTGTTCCACAGGTGCATGTTCATTCATTGTTTATGGTTCATTGAACAAGCATGGAAAAAATTTATTAAACCCTTTACAATAAATATCTGTAAAGTTATCTGGATTTTAACAAAATTATCTTTAAATACAGTTGTAATTCATGGAAAGAAAGAGGCAAGAACCGGCTTGACAATAAAAACAATATTTAATTAAATAAAAAGACACAAACACAAACACACACAGGCCTGTAAACGCTCTCTCTCTCTCTCTCTCTCTCTCGCACCACCATCCGCTAGTCGGCCTTTATCCCTCTCGGAGGCTTGATTAGCCTGATAAGGGACCAGGTGTATAGAATCACGACCTGGCCCGCCCTCTGCCCTGTCACAACAGTGTCCTGAAAAAGGGACTTTTATTATTTTGCTGAGTAATATGTCCTAAAAGCCTGGATGAAAATTCATAAAATACTTTTGAGTGATTTAAGCATGTGTTAATGCATAAAATGCTTTGAGTGATTTAAGCAAGTACTTAAATGCATGAAATACTGTGAGTGTTTAAGCATGTTTAAGCATGTATAAAGTAAGTGTTGAAGCATATGTGTAGGCCAATGCCCTGTTTGTATTTTCATTTGGCATTACCCTCTACCGTATTCCATTTTCTATGTCATTTTCATATTTCATTTTCTTATATAATTTTTGAATTTCATTGTGCCAGATCTAATTTTTTTTCTAATTATATTTATTATTTTTAATATTTATTATACACCATTGATCACTGTTATTTCTGACTGCCATCAGAATAAATCCCCAAAATATATTATTGTATCCCGCGTTGATTATTTTCAACTCACCGACAACAGTTATAAAAATTACTATATGTTAAATCAAATGAACTCATAATCAACCTTTAGATATTGAACACAATGGCTTCATGGGACAGGACCATTTCCAATTTTAAAAGCAGCACATGGTGACAAACAGATGTTTAGAATAGTGGTGCTCTGTTGTTGCTTATTTATAGGCAAGAAATCAAAAGCACCTTTTAACCTGAGGGGTGCTTAACCTGAGGGGTGCTTAGTCTTGTTGTAGCTGTAGATTTGAGGTAAATGTCATATCAACAGGTAGATTGAATGTTTTAGTGTCTCCGCATTCCATTTAAAACAATTTTGACTACACAATATAAACTTTAGAGTGGGCTTTCAGCTAGTCTTTTCAATGGGCACAATGGGATGGTATTGCTCTCACTGTAAATTCCTGAACATTGTTCTCAATTTGTAAACCCACTTTATATGCTTTGTCTGTTAGAACTAAAGCCCCACTTCTCCAGACCCTCCCTCTGAATCCTCCTACAGTCAGTTTTACGGTAGTTCAACCTTTGTTTTGTCCTCACTTGTCCATGGAGTGGAACCACAGAGTGCCCGGAATGTCAAAAGTCAAAGGACCTCTTGCCCCTGTTCCGTGTGATGACAGCGGATTCAATTCGGACCAAATGTATTATGCCACTGGCTGCTTGACCCATCCTGTTTTCTTCACCACATCAAGCATCCTTTCTTTGTGCTTTCCCCTGGAGTTTATGAAGATGGAAATTAGTCAATTAGTGTTTTATGTCTTGCTAGGAGCAAGAGGTGCTTTCTCATGGATGTATCATAATAGTGAATTTAGCCTAAAGCATGCAAACCTTTCCTCTAATCAACACTAACTTTTTGGGACGCAAATGCCAGAAAGTCATTGTTTTGATTTTCAAATGCATAATAAAACAAATTATGCTCAAGACTGGAGCTTTAATAACACTGAGAGGTGAGAGGTGAAAATATGGAAGAAATGTGATGTATCAGTAAAGTCTATACCAGGGTGAGAAATGAAAATTATTCCACTGAAAGATGTCCTATCTATCTATCTATCTATCTATCTATCTATCTATCTATCTATCTATCTATCTATCTATCTATCTGTCTGTCTGTCTGTCTGTCTGTCTGTCAATCTAAACACTTTGGCGACACCATAATGCATAGCCACAGTAGCCGCCTCATTGGTTCAGTCATTTGAGAAGCACCTACACCTGTACTGAGGCTGTGAGTGCAGATGTTCCTCTTTGGTAGATTAGGCATATGTCACCCATAACCTGAGGAAGAGGCCATCCCTCTGGTTTAAGGCTTGAGGAGTCCACTTTAGAACGAGAGGCAGACAAAGACACAGAGGGACCTCTTGCCTGAGGGCTGGTAGTTCCAAGTGGCTGACTACAGTATGTAAAGATACCTTGTCTTCATTTGTAATAGAAAGCCACCAACACACACCTACACTCTACCTCCACCTCTAAACACATGTATGCGTACACCCTTGTTTGTACCATTGAAAGGACATTTCTATATGTGACCGTATGGCAAACCTCAATTACATGTGTTGATAAACATCCTGAAAGTGAACCACTAGTGAAAATGCTTCTGTTTTAATTTCTATTTAAATTTTTTCAATTCAATAAAAAAAATGTTTTTAATTGTAAATTATATCATCTGCATAACAATTTGTAATATAGGCGGAATTATTTTTTTTTATATATAAATGGTATGCAACATGCATTGTGCAATACCTCATGATCCATGTTTTCCAGTATGATTTTAGAATGTGCCAAATAGCATCTGATTTGCCTCAGTGGAAGCAAAGGAATCTGACCTTCTGTAAAATCAGTTAACATGGCTAATGTCACAAAATTGACAAAGAAATCTCAAAATCCAAATATATACATATATAACATCTTGTACATTTCTTTATATTATATTCTAGGCATTGGTATTCAAATCATTGCATAAAACATAAGATACTTTATTCAGAGAATGTATGTTCTAAAATTATTTTATATTTATATGATATTTATTTTTATATGATTAGAAAACTAATCCCTGCATAAAAGTGAAAAATGATGTGGAAAATCAAATCTAGGTTGAAAATATTGTCTCTATATGGAAAAGTTAATTTCTGCCACTGATAGTAACACATGTGCCACAACATAATATGTTGATATTATTGCTGAAAACATTTGAAATGGCCAACGTCCTAACTGTAGCCCTCTTATTTAGCTATCAGTCACATGAGCCTATGTCCTCTTACCAATACACTAGCACTGTGCTTGAAACTGATGCATCTCAAAGTGGCTTTAAAGTGGAGGGTAGCAGGTTACAAGTGCTGTAGACTGTGTTAAGTGCTGACTGCTTAGACTGGAGTGGCTTTGAGAGCAGAACTGCTGGTAGAGGAGGAGCAGCTCTTGCCTGTATCTCCACGCACTGTTACCTACGCTTCACCTGCCCCCTCTATCTTCCTCCAGGGCCAGGAGGACCAGCCCCCAATGCCCTTGGGCCCACAACGACAGGAAAGTGTCAATCAAAAGGGAAGCCATGCAGCTGCCCGAATGCAAACTTTGATTCTCGGCAAAATAGATGGCTTTTTTCACCCCACTCCCACTGGTGAGGCAGCTCCTCCGAGACTCAAGATAAAAATCAGGGAAATTCAATCCAAGCCACAGTTTTGGATAAACAGATGTGATTTTTTCTCTCTCAGTGCTACCCAAGATAACCTCTTCCCCCATTCTTCCATCTCTCCCTGACCCTGCACCTGCACCAACGCTATGTCGCAGTAAGACTGATGTCTCACTCTGCTCTCTGCTGACCTGGAATTATAGAAAATTATTCAATTAATCAATTATATGGCAACAGGCTATTTTGATTTCATCACTTGTCTGTTGTGAGTGACTGATGCCAGTTGCCAAGCACATATCAAACCGGTAATTATTACCAAATGGAAAAGTGCATACAATTCAAGTATATTACCTTCAATGCTAAATGTTAAATGTATTCATGTTCTGTTTGATCATTTTAATAGCTCGAAACAATTACATACATATATATAAATATTTAAATTCTAGAATAAAAAACATTCAAGTTTTTATAAAACCATAAAGGGTTTTCAGCTAACTTTAATCTCCATATTACTATAGGTCCACTCCCAGACTCCACTCAAGAGACCAATCTCTTATTTTTGTTTTATACTGTATGAGGCCATCAATGGGGCCAGGCTATGGGCTTTTTATGAGAACACAATCAGGCCAGTGGAGGTCAAGCCCTCCTCCTTGTCTTCAACAATTACCATGAAATTCTTAATGTCCACACAGTCGAGGGATGCCCAAATTTCAGAGTGTCATCCAGAGGGCGAGGGACTCTGGCTGTGCATCTCTCTGGCTCCCTCGCATATCCACCCATTATACCCTGCCATGGTGTGCAGAAGTTGAAGGTGCAGCCAGGCTACAGTTGAACCAATGACCCCTGCAGACTGTGGAGAGGAGCAATTTCCAGGGCAATAAAAACAACCATGGCAACAAAGATGCTGTCTGTGACTCACAGCCTTTAGATAGCTAAGACTGGTCGCTATCCAAAGAGACCCTTTTTGAAACCGATTGAACTTCAAATTTACATAAAAAAAGATTTAGAAGAATTTCAAAGCGGTAGTTGTATGGTTGTGCAAGAGTTGCTTTATGGAAAGAACTGAACATTTTGTGGCAAATCTGCAAAAATTAGTAGTTCACAAAATAAAATGTCACAAAAGCATACAATGATGTCTAGTGATCTATGTAGCTTCTTTTTTCCAGCATGGCCCAACAGTCAGTTAAATAATGAACCCCATTTTCAACCTTATAAAATGAAACTGAATCACCCCTATTCATTTGTGCTTCTGGGTTTTGATTTTTTTTAAATATACCATGAAGAAAAATATAAATCAGACATTTAATTTGGCCTGCTACATGGCAAAACAATGCCTCGTGGAGAGGAGATGAAGAGGGTAACGCCATAATGTAAAATAGTTAAAAGCTTATTAGAGCCATTGAAAGGCAGCGTGATTTCCACTTTGTTTCAGAACACCCTGAGCTCTGCCTTTCAAGTGATTGTGAAGGGGGCAATTCAAATCTCTTTGGGTCCATATGAATGAAGGCCTCTTAAAGCTCTTTTATAAGCCAGCAAATTCCCCACAGGCTATGCCCTTTAGCTCTGTTACTGATTTACCAAAAGCATTCATCTTGAGCCTTCTGCTTCTCTTCTCCCATTGTTCTCCCTGGTCACCCCAGCACCTGACAACTCTAGCACCAGGCTTTCTTAGCTGCTTAAAATGTGCAGGCCAAAACAACTGTGAATATTGCTATATATCTTTATGCGCCTTTGCACCATTGCACATTTTACAACAGTTAAAAAAAGAGTGATTGATTTTGCTCACCCACAGGGTATAACATTCAGTAATGTTAACATAAATAGCTGAATGAGGCGGACTCCTATCCGGACAGAAAGGGGAGGCCTGATCCCTTTCTTTCTGCACAGAGAAAGAAGGGAAAAAATTCCAAGAGGGCCCATTGCCTCTATACTTAGA
This sequence comes from Moxostoma hubbsi, assembly GCA_032164185.1. Classification (NCBI taxonomy): domain Eukaryota; kingdom Metazoa; phylum Chordata; class Actinopteri; order Cypriniformes; family Catostomidae; genus Moxostoma; species Moxostoma hubbsi. The sequence goes on along the minus strand of JAVLUX010000016.1, from coordinate 12,683,217 downwards.
TTAATTAGGCCCCCTTTAAGAGCCATTCAACCCAGTTCTAAATTAGGGGTCCAAGTTACATTATGTAAAGTTTTCAGAGTGATTTGCATTTGTTTGTGTGGCTGAGAGTTGTCTGGAGGGGCACTTGGAGAGAGACAGAGAGAAATAAAAACAAAGAGAGGGGAAAATATTCTTTTAATGGCTTTATAATGTTCTAAACTTTTTTTCTTGCTCATTGAGTTAATAGCGCTCCAAAATAAAAGTGTTTTTAAAGTATTGAAATAGATGGGAATCAAACCTGAAAATTATATTGCATTGCAGAAGTAAATTAATTCAGCTTTAGGTTTTTTCATAAAGCAAGTTAGTGCACATGTTTGTATTTTATATCTGTTTAATCACAAAGACTATTGTTAGATTTCACAGATTTCTGAATGTTTGCTTTACCAAACTGTGCATCTGCTACATGGTACTAATACCTGTAGTTATCTCAAATTGAAAAAAAAAAAAAGTTTACTCAATTTAAGGTTAAGTTTTTCATATTCTTACAACATTGTAGTTTTAATTAAGTCACTGTGATTCTCCAAATCCTAAAGTTGTTGTAAATAAAAATATTTAAGTGGCCCTAAATAAACAGTACTTTAAATGTCAGATTTTGGAATCATATCTCAAATATATATGTTCTTTAGCTTGGTGTACTACTAACTCAAAATGATCAAGTACAAAATTGTGGCTGTGTAGAATACCCATAAGCAATAAATGATGTATGTTTGATCAGAGACTATTTAGCAGAGACATGCCACTTCTATTTAAATGAATGGGAGAAATTAGAATGCCCAACGTTGAACAGATGTAGAAAGGGATTCCCACCTTACAGTTAAAAGAGCCAATCACCGTTTAGTCAGTGGTGATTTCTCAGGGCCAGCAAAGCCTTCGCTGCTGGCGTAACCTGCCTAATAAATAAATATTTTTTCATTTATGTATTTTCAATTGCTTTCCACTTCTAATTCATCTACAAACCAATAGAAAAAAAAATCCAATCATAAATTATTCCTCAATGCTTACAAGCGAAGTGTGACAACTGTTTCATGTTTTCGCATGAAATTGTATGCCCGAAGCCAAAGCAATGTGTGAGTCTAAACTCAACTCAGGCCCTCAGAATTTCTGCAGAATCCCTCAACACTGCAGTGAATAGGCAGCTGAAGTCAGATTTTCAGATTCATCAGCCAATCATATTGATTTATTTGTTCTTGGTGGGTGTGGTCTTTAGGATGTATCCCAGTCCAGGCTTTCTAGCTGGCCTTGAGTGACACAATCATGCTTTAAGTGATGTATATTAATTGAAAGTGAAGAGCGCGAGATCTTGCTGACGAGACGATTGTCTTCACTGCCTCCTCACCACTGAGAAAGAGATCCTTACTTCAAGTAAATTGTTAAGTGATTTTTGCATTGTAATAGCAATATCAGGAGTTTTCTAAGTGTAAATTAGGCTGCTTGAGCATTCAGTGTTGGATCATGTTTTGAAAAGTAACCATGTACCCTGACAAAACAAAATGAATTGCAAGCAAAATTTAAATCGCAAATATTATAAGAGAGCTTTTTCTTGGTATTAGACCTCCTTGGTTCTGGCTTTCATGCGTGGACATGTTTTTAAAAAATCAGTTGGTATTATTAGTTGACTGTCACGTAATGTATGATTATTCATTGTGAAACTGTGTGTTCTTAATGGCATGAATAGCACTGAAGGCCTAGACTTTAAATGCTCAGGCCGCGGCTGCATATAGATACAGACATTAGCTGTCAATCGACTTGCTTAGGCGCATGCACATTAGCTACACAAGATGGGAAAATTGCATGTTTTATTGTAAAATGAGGTAAAGAAGCACAACGTATGATTCCAATATTTTCAAATGTAATTGCTGATTTGAAATATGTTCTTTGATCGTAATCTTCACCAACCATTTTTGAGATTACGCTGTTCCTCCATTCAAGTAGATTGGAGCTGCACTGGCGTGACTGAAAATAGTCTCCCGGGAGCATTCCAAAGATGGCCGCCGGTGGAATGCTAGAAAGACATTGTTTTGGTCAAAACTAGGGAATATATGTAAAAAAATATTAATTGTTATTTATAAATGTATATAGATTTAATACTTCTGACTCTAGTTGTTGTTTTGTTGTAGCTGGTTGACGGTTGTCAACTATTGTTTTGTGAAGTCACCATTAGTGTGATAAGTGTGACCTCTGGTGAAGTTGAAGCCTGTTATATTTAAGCCACTGTTACTCAATTGTACTTTGCAAAAGTATAGATTTATGTGCACTAAGAAGAACTGAGAAGAATGCAATGTGCCATATGGCTAACCGAGTTTCCAATCATAATTACCCTTATACTGTATAAAACATGATATAACCCAATTGAAATAATAAATAAAAACAAGGATACTTTAATCACAGATGAGTTACGTTTACTTGTAACTAGTTAACGTAAGCCAAATAAGTATATTTACTTACAAAAAAGAATCTACGTTAAGGCCAACTAATTAGATTTTACAGTATACAGTGAACATCCACATTTTTATTTTAAACAGAACAGTCTTCAAAAGGAGTGATTTAATAAAAATCTCTTTAAAAAAATTAGACACATTCTACACATTCATCAAAACTACTATGGTATTTAAGTCTAGGTTAAGTGTTATTCAGGTTAAATGTGAAATTAATTTAATAGCAACTGGATTTGTTTATTAAAAAAATGAATAATGCTTTTAGAATTCAATATACTTGTATGCTTTATTTATTTTCTTTTTTTTTGGTATCTTTTATTTCAATCCTAAATATTTTACACTTAATTTAATATTTTTAGTCATTTAATTTTTTTCACAACATAAGCAATATGTGAACAAACGTATGTTACATAACCAACATGTGTTATTTATAATTGTGCAAAGGGAGCCAGCTGTTACGTGATAGCTGTGCGGTATGTGTAAACCGCACTCCCCTGCCTCAAGAGGCACACTAGACTGACACTAGAAGCTGTATCCTTCAGCCTCCTCGTTAGCGCACCCGCCTCCCATGCCGGAGACCCCAGTTCAAATCCCGCTCAGAGTGGGTTGATCAGGACCGATTACAGTGGTGCCGTGACCTGGATGGGAGAGAGGTTTAATGGGGTGAGTGTAATGGGAGCCAGTTGGTACGAGATAGCTGTGCGGTATGTGCAAACCTCACTTCCCTGCCTCAGGTGCACACTTGAAGCTGAAGCATTTAGCCTGCTCATTAGCATGTCCCCCTCTGGTTCAAATCCCACTCGAAGTGGGTCGAGCTGGACCAGTAACAATTGCACATGTAGTTGCTAATTTTTACATTTGTGGAATACTTAATTCTTTTGAACAGAATTCGTTTTTGAATTAGGCAACACATTTGGTGCTTTTTAGGCATGTTTTTGCAAATATCTGAAGTGATCACAATGTTTAGTTTGTAAGATTTAGATTAGATTTAGATTTAGTAGAAGATATTGAAATGCATAAAGGCTACTTTATTAAAGGTTTGCAGATGCATTAATCTTTTTTAACTATTTTGCATTGACTATGTGCCTATGAGGCCATACAATGATATTGAGGCATCTGTAACACTTTAAGGCTCCATTTGTTAACATTAGTTAACACCATTAGTTGACAAGAACTAACAATGAACATTACTTTTGCAGCATTTATTAATCTTTAGTTTATATTAATTAAAACATATACTAATACACATGTTAACATTAATGCACTATGAGCTAACATGAACAAGCAATTGTATTTTTATGCACTAGCATTAACAAAAATGCTGTAAAAATATATAGTTAGTTTATGTTAATTCTTGTTTTTAGCTAATGTGAAAAAATGGAACCTTATTGTACCGTGTTACAGAGGGATCTTTAAATGATTGAGAAATGTCACTTTTTGTCTGTTAGGGCCCCTTTCTCAACACAACAGGCCTGTGAAGCAACATGGGATAAACTGTGTGTCATGATTTAGACTTTAAGAGTCTAAATTTAGAGTTTGATTTATTTACATACTATGTAAAGGCTCCTTTATTTAAGGTTTGAAGATATATGTACCATTTTATAGCTATTGTGCATTGACTGCCTGCCTGTGAGTGCATATAAGGACATTGAGGAATCAAAAATGACTGAGAAGTTCATAAGATTTCACTATTTGTCTGTTAGGGCCCCTTTCTCCATGTCTGTAGGTACACAACAGGCACGTGAAGTGACATGGGATAAGTCGTACTGCGTGAAGAAGGGCCTCTGAGGCAGGAGAGAGGCAGCGTGCAGCTCAGGGATGGGGGTGATGTGCAACGGCAGGCTTGGACCTAACAAAGCGCCAAGGCTGTGTGTTAGTAAGGGGATTGGCGTGCCAAGGCTGCTTAATACTGAGGAACGATTAAGAACACAAAAGAGCAGGATGAAGCGGTGTGAATGGAAACCGTGTGCCCCAGATCACATAAGGGTCTTAAAGCTGGGGGATGGATTAAGCCCTGAGTGAAAGTGTCTGGGAGAGAGAAAGAGACTGCAGCCTCTTTTAATTGCATTTTGTGTGGAGCTATTGCCATGCCCAGGATGAACCCCAGACTGGGCAGTATCTGAAAGCAAGGGTTAAATCAAAGGAGATGGAGCACAACTTTTACTCTTCACCTTGTTGATGAATGAACTACAGTGATGGATTTGGTGTCTGCTTTTAGAACTGGAAACAGCGAACTGTTGCACATTTGCAACCGCGTGTTTCGGGCAATGTCAGGGATTGGGTGGCTGTTTGATTTGGCACATAATGGAGAAGTGTGTAACACCTGCTTCTACCATGATCCTTCTTGAAACCCCTTAGACAAGAGGAGAAAAGAGAATTCTCAGCATAGCCACTCAGCATCCTGATAGTGCTTCATTTGATGAGTTTAGTACATATTCTGGGGTAAACTTTAGACTTTGCTGGAATTTAAATAAACGGAAATGTTTTTATATAAGATACCCCTTTTCAGTCCAAGCTTTTAGCTATAGCTCAGAAACAATAAGGTTTAATAAGTAACATCAAGGACTGAAAAGTCCAATTACAATCTGTGGCTTCTCTCACAGTCTGTTGGTTTCAAATGGCCAGTTTAAAGTTAAGAATAATTTTTTGTGAAATCCATGCTTCAAACTACAATTTCCAATGTTATTATGTTTTTCTAATGGCTCTTTGGTAAAAAATGGAACACAATAAAACCACACTAAAATACATCCAAGGGTCAACTATATAATGAAGGTAGATTTTAACGGCCAGATTTATGAGAAGGGACGTTTATTCTTTCATAAATGACAGATCGGGCTAAGATGTCATATATAATTAAATGTTATACATGTATGCTATTTATTACTTAAAATATTTGTTGCCAAAGAATGAGTTTCAATTGTTGTTGCTTTTTCATGATTTGTCTTGTGTTTCATAAGTGTTTTACAGTTTAAACTGTTTTTAAATAGTTTATAATAGGCTGTTTAATGACAGGTTGCACTGTCAACTCACACCATATACAGTATTGGGTGTAATCTGATTACAAATTAATTAGTTAATGTAATATAAAAACAAAAATGTTAAAAAAGTAGTGTAAAGCATTACAATATAAATTCTTGTACTCAGATTACACTGCTGACTTTCAAGTACTGTATATTACTTGGGTTATAAATATTTTTAAAATAATATTATTTTGTTCATGTGTACATCTGTTTGTGTTTTTGTGACATCTGAAGAGACAACAATTAACAAGTAGGAAATAGACGTTGATTCAAATTTGTTGAATTTGTCTATTAAAACTGTTTTAGAAAGTAACTTAAAAGTAAATGAATTTGTACTTGTAAGTGTTATTACGTTTCCATGAAGTAATCTGATAACAATTTTTCTGAAGTAATTTGGAATTTGTAGTGGATTACTATTTTTGAGTAACTTACCCTACACTGGTAACAACACCTCCCACTATTGTGGAATGTGTCACAAAAGGTCAACGTGTGTTCAATAAACTGTATGTTTTTTCCTGGCCAGTAACTGTTAAAATGTTCAATAGCTTTTTATTGCAAAAACTTTACAGAACGTGTCTATACAGAAATGTACTTTCATAAATAAAACCTATATTAACTGAAGTAAAAAGTGACAACTAGCTTCAGTCTCCCTTAAATAAAGAATCTGATTTAGCATATGCTAAATTCTAAGATAAAAAGAGCTGTATTCATAATTGCTATGCATCTTTCTTGAACTTTATACACAATATCCAGTGAGCATGAAGATACTAGTTCTGCAAGGAAAAGTAAAACAAAGAGAGGTGCTGTGTATTACAGCCTTGCAAAACAAGGAGGTCGCCTTGTGGACATTAAATCTTTCTGCTGCTCTGCTTCTCTCATGTGTCCGATGACAACTCCCCTGGTTCACCTTTGTTCTGGGTCTTCACCCCGACCGCTCCTTGGGGAATGGCGGTCATGCGAGTCTGAACTCTGCTTCCCTCGGACGACAATACAGAACGCCCTAGATCCCTCTCCATTTCCTTGAAGGACTAAGCATGTCCACAGTGAGGTCAGAGGGGGCATCCCAAAGTGGATAACAAAGCTTTGAAAAGCTTTGCCACTTGAAGATTGCCTGACAGAGCTACTGAATCCCTTCCCCCTCCCATCCCAGGCAACTCAAAGTGTGGGCTGTCAGATTTGCCCACCCTCGTATCAAGCCCTGGAGCTCTCTCTGTGGCCGTCAGTGATACAAAGGAGGCCCTCGCTGCAGAGAATGAACCCACTTGTCTATATACAGTACATGCTGTAACAACAGACGTGGCAAGACTGATGAATGAACAAGTGTGTGTGTGTGCGTGCTCTTGTTATGGTAACATTTAGAGCAACTTCGAAGACTTGCTTGAGGTGAATGTTCTCTCCAAATGTGGATAACACCATGTTACTACATCATTTTAAACTTGTGTAATTTTCATTGCAAGAATGCTAAATTATTAGCCTGCTGTGAGCGTTCTAAATTTCAAGTGTAATAATAATTTTAAATATTCGGTTTTCTGTTTCATGTTTAAAAAAAGACGGTGGTCCAAAATAGAGCAAGAACACATTGCATGACACTAACAAAAAAGCACCATTAAGTACCATTGTAATACTATGTTTTTGACAACTTTGAAATAACTTAAAATACAATTCTGGCCCCATGGGCATTTTTAGTGGACATATAAAATCAGTTCTCCTAAAGTTCACACAGGTGTCCTGGCAGAGTAACCACATGCCAGTGTCCAAAAACACTTAATTTTGAATAGCAGCCATTTATCTACAGTTTTGTTTGCAATCTTCATTTTCTGAGATCTGAGATGTTTTGCTTGTGCTTTATTGTTCTATATTCTTTCTTTTAAAAAAATGTCATGTGGTTTGATATATTGTTTTCTAATGCAATGACATTCATACAGTGCGACTGTTTACTTTGGGGTGACTACTTAGTATGGTATATAACCATCTGAAACGAATACTGTAGTGTGGTATCTCCACAATACTTGAAAGGGAAAATATGTGCTCACTGAGAACAGCTCAAACAACCCACAAGATAAACTAGCACTATGCTATATGGCCTTACACATAAATAACCCCTCCACTTACTGTCCAACTGTTCTGATTAAGCAACAGCCAGCAGTGAGTGCTGCAATATGCAGTGGCTCAGCACACTAAAACTACTGACAGATCCTCTGTCCATTAGTATCACCTGTAGCAGTGAGTGACCTCAGAGAGCGGCTGATAGGGTCTTGCACGGGGGGGCCTCTTGGTGTGCACCAAAGTGCTGGGGGGCTGAAGTGTGCCGTCCGGCTGCCAAAAGACTCAGTCAATGGGCATGCAGGAGATCAATGCAAGCCCCTGAAAATCCCATTAGGTCCCGAAGGCACTTGTTGGCTTGGCTTAGACCTTTGCTACACGTTCTGCCCAGGGCTACATCTTTCTCTTTGTCTACCTTGTCTTTTTCTTAGATTTTATCACATTAGTTCCATAGGAAGTTAGAAATCGGCAATTACTGAAAGTTCTATGATGCTGGCAGGACTAAAGGGGGGAGGGAGTGATTAGGGCAAAAGGCCATATGAAGAAGGGGGCAAATGGTTTATGGTGAAATTGGAAAGACATCTCTGTTTTCCACAGTTTAAAAAAGTGGAAAATGAATTGAGGCCGCATGTCTTGGCCAAGCTCAGAGTTTTCTTTGATGCAATTCAGGGGATTTGTCACACTGAACCTTTGAGTTTATGCATTTGACAGAATACATATGAAGCCACAGTTCTCCAAAGTACATATGAAGGTTTTTGAAAGGTGCTTTTTAAATTGTCTCTAAATAGTTTGTTAGTTTTCCGTGTTGTGTGTGTGCACATATATATATATATATATATATATATATATATATATATATATATATAGGTTTGGGGAGCAACAGAATACATGCAACGGAATTGCGTATTTAAAATACAAAATATAAGTAACTGTATTCCACTATTTAATTGGTAATTAGAATACAGTTACATTCAAAAAGTATTTTGATTACTCACGAGATTACTTTGCATTTTATTGTCATTTGTTTCATTTAATATTTTGTTCTTTCAGATGGAACACATTTATACATATAAATTATGCAATCCAAAGTGCATTTGAACACCGGTAAGTTTGAAGTAAGTTTGGAGCAGAAGAAATAGAAATAAATATTGTATAAATTAGCTTTACGCTAAACTAAAATTATATTTCTAGCCATTTTACATGCACATGTTACCAGGAACGATCATATTTTTAATCAAGAAAATTTACATTGATCATAATTAATTTTATCTAGTAAGACCTTTGATATTAGGGCAAAAATCGTATTCTTGATAATAATTTTTGTATTGTTTTCCTGTAAAAATATCTAAAAATCAATTAAAGATCCATTTGAGTTATCTTGTTTTAGAAACAACACTACATGTGATATTTACGTTTTTCAGAGAAAGTATGTTTAACATGTGTATTTTGTTTTATTGTATTGGCAGAATTTTAATAGTCAAAACAAGTGAAAAAATCTACCAGTGCTGAAGAAGTAATGCAAAGTATTTAGAATACGTTACTGACCTTGAGTAATCTAACAGAATACATTACAAATTATATTTTACAGCATGTATTCTGTAATCTGTAGTGGAATACATTTGAAAAGCAACCCTCCCATATATATATATATATATATATATATATATATATATATATATATATATATATATATATACGATCGGTCAAAATGTTTTTCTTTATTATAATAGTTTTTTTTTTTTTTTTTTTCACATTTTAGAATAATAGTAAAGTCATCAAAACTATGGAATAACATAAATTGAACTATGGGAATCATGTTGTGACTAAACAAAATCCAAAATAAATCAAAACTGTGTTATATTTTAGCACCTTCAAAGTATTCATTCTTTGCCTAGAATTTGCAGACATGTACTCTTGACATTTTCTCAAACATCTTCTTGAGGTGTCACCCTGGGATGCTTTTTAAACAGTATTGAAGGAGTTCCCATCTATGTTGGACACTTACTGGCTGCTTTTCTTTATTATTTGGTCCAAGTCATCAATTTCAAAAACTTTTTTTTTTTATACAATTTTAGTTTTATAATGAAATAAATTAATATAATATGGTGGCACAATTATATTTTTGTCTACAAAACAAATTTCAAACATTTAAGCATATGCCTTCAGATCAAAAGATTTTTAAGATCATGAGAAACATTTCAGTCAAGTGTTTCAAAACTATATATATATGATTATGCAGTATATATGAACAAATCATTTAAAAAAGAGGCCTTTATGAGCTTTTAATAAATGTATACAATTAAAGGGATAGTTCACCCATAAAAGATAATTCTCTCTAATTTAATCACATTTATGCTGTCTCAAACTCATATGACTTACTTTGTTCTGCGGAGCACAAACAAAGATTTATAAAGTTTGTGTTTGTCCATATAATGCAAGTCATTGGGGTCCAAAACATATGACTCCAGTGGTTTAATCCATGTCTTCTGAAGAGATATGATTGGTCTGAGGTTAGAAACAGACCAAAATATAACATCTCCAGTCTCCTTGGAACAATCATGAGAGAAGCTTAATTAAAGTTCCAAGCAAATGATGCATGCATAGAGCACTGTTCACTCGCTTTTCACAGCTTGAAAGTTTTGGACCCCATTGACTTGCATTGTATGGACAAACACACAAATCATATCTCCTTCAAAAAAAAAAAAAAATTATTAATTTGTGTTTTGCTGAGGAAAGAAAGTCATATCAGTTGAGAAGTCATAAGGGTGAGTAAGTAATGAGAGAACTGTCATTTTGTGGTGAACATTTCATTTAAGAAAGGATTCCATATAAAGATGTGGACAAAACAATGAAAATATCACATGAAAATGGAGTTGCAAGTGTAATAAATGCTGCAGCCCAGATAAGTAAAATTATTTTGATTGCAGTGGTGTCATCTAGGGCCCTTTGTGCAGTGATAAAATCAATTGAATGGTTCAAAGAAAAGTAAAATATTAATAATTGCTAAATATGAACAAACTGAAAAGAACTGTAACTGTCTGCAAGCAGAAGGTAACTTAAGGAACTTAAAGAGTTAGCTCAGCCAAAAATATTCTCTCATAATTTACTCATTTACACATCCCAGATGTGTATGTCTTTCTTTCATCTGATTAAGTATATTTCTGCTCTGTAGGTCCATACAAGGCCAAAATCTTGAAGCAATAAAATCCACATAAGGGCAACATATAAGTACTCCAGATGACTCATCACTGATGTGAGGAACTATATGATGACTTTTGGGGCATTGGGGAAGGTTACGTGCAGTCTGAAGCACCTGCTATTTTTGCATGCAGCAGCTTGCTTGCACCTGCATCAGCAGTTCACATAACACGTCGCCCAGTCCGCCACTCTGCAGATGTCTGCTAAAATCAACATCTCCTGAAGCGATATAAGTGTGAGTAAGACAGATCAATATTTAAGTCCTTTTTACCATAAATTCTCATCGCTGCTCAGTCAATCTCCAATTTAACTTTCACATTCTTCTTCTTGTGTTTTTTTAAAAAAAAAAGATAAAAAATGACTTGACTATTAATCTGTTTCTCACCCACACCTATTATATAGTGTCTGAAGTCATGGATTTAACCACTGGAATCATATGGATTACTTTTATGCTCCTTTTATGTTGAAAAGTAAAAAAAAAAAAAAAAATGCTGTTTTTCTAACAGCGCAATTGTTTTATTTTGAATGCCACATTATATGGCACACAGAAGCATAAGCTAAGGGTTAGCTAACCCTAACCCCACAAGCTAAGTAATGGTATGTTACAACTAAACAAACAAAAGGCAAATGTGACCAAGCATACTGATCACACTCTCTTTGAATATCCTGGATCTTTGAAGCGATATTGTGAGGTCAGATTCAGTGTTTTATTCTGATTCACAGATTCAGACACTTTTCGCTTCCTATTTGCTTTTATACCAGGAATTTAAAGTTAAAACTGATTTAAAAAAATATATAAATTAGTGAGAGAGACAAAAACGTACCATCTTCAGTTAGTTCTTCACAAGATTGCCCTGGATGGCATAGGTGCCAAGTCTTGGCATAGGTCACTTGTCAAATTTAGTACACAATGGGTGAAAGGTGCCATTTGTTGTTCCTGGCAGGCAGCATATGGTTAAGATTTTTAATTGAACATTATCACATTTTTTCTATTACTCAAATTTAGACAATTGTCATCTTTTAAGACAGTAGACCCATGTGATATTACTGTAACAAAAATTAATAATCATTTAATGAGATTCTTATTTGTATTCAACACCAGGGATTTAGATGTGCCACTTTTTATACTATATACATAATTTTATAGGGTTTTTACAATGTCAAATGCCCAGATTCTTCCTGAATTTATATGTTTGTTAAGATGTTTAAGCTACTTTGTCCAGCCCTGTATTAAACATTTAATTTGTGTGTGTGTGTGTGTGTGTGTGGCTGTTCTGCTCCAGCAGCATTTGTACTACTATCCAGTGCATACTAAAGAGAGTCCTTAATCCCACTGTCAGGGGAATAATGCAAAGAGAGGACAGTACCTGCGGTGTGACATTCGTGTGACGCCTCAGCTGCTCCAGTGACTCCTCCAGATCGGGAGAGCAGTGGGTGAAATGATCAATAAAGCTGCTGATCAATCGTACCCTTTTTCTAATTCAGGGCCAAGAATCCCACTCCACTCTTGACGTAGCATTTCTTTTGCAGACTGGGCTTCCTGTCCTCATTATAGCAAAGCCAGAGGAGATAGTTGATCACTCCTCTGGAAGCTCAGAGTGGGGCGAGCATCCATCATTCTTCTTGAGGACCTGACAATGTGAGTCTTTAGATGGGTTCTTGCCTGTACTCTGTCACGAGAATGATTAGCATACTACCGAATACCTAACTAGGCCTGTCACCTCTCTTTCACTGGGAAATAATCAAGACTCATCAGTTCTATGGTCTCATGCCTATTGGCTTTCTATATCAGATTGAGAAGAAGAAGGTTTGCTTTGGAGCACAATGACCTTTATGTGTGGCAACAACTTAATGGCTTCTTGCATATTATAATCAACGCATCATGACAACAAACATGCAAGTTCTTAACTAAGTCGATGGTTAATAGTGCAATATTAAAATATATTTTCTATTGGTAGGTGCACCTATGTGGTTCATCTGCAAACACAGATAAAAGTAAACATTTGCTGTAGTTACCTTGAGCTATTTCTACCTGGTCTGACCTTGCTTTCATTGTTGTAAGTCACTAAGGTTTAAAATATATCATACAATATGTCATACAAAATATATTTGACAAATAATATGTTTAAAATGTTATATTTATTTAATCATTTAATAATTAATTACTTTATTTAATAATATATTTAATTTTATATTTGTGATGTTAGCACATGAATTAGAATTAAAGTTCTGTGACAAAACGTTTTTAAAGTGCAGTTTTTGTAGGATACTGACTTGAAGCCATCCCTACAATTAAGAAAAACACGTTTAACGAAATGTATAACTTTTTTCTAAAAGAATGAAAAATAACAGTAAAGCCTATTAAAGCAAATTATATTGGAACATTGTTAGACAAGTATATAAATATTAAAAAACAACAACAACATCGATGGTGATTATAATGTTACCACTAATCTAATTGCACAGTGAAATCTGTAAGAGGGTGAAAACTGTTTCTATGCTCATTAAATTACAGCATATTATTTTCTAATTTTCCTTCAGGGATGAATTCCACAGTTTTTTTTTTTATTTATTTAATTATATATATATCACACATAGTTGTATAAATGCATTTTAATGTAATTGGCTTCATAATTATAAATTAATAAAGAAAAGATAGTGTTCTTTTTTTATTTTTGGTGATTCATCATTTTGATCATTTATCATTTGTCTCATTTTAGTTTGCATTTAGTTCTCATTTCATCTCATCATTACTGACTGTTTTATTTAATAGATTCAGCTATTTCAAATGACATTAAACATAATAAACCAACTAATAAACATACTTTATATTTTAAAGACAATGAAACAGATCAATACATTTCTGGGCATGAAAGAGATAAAGTGTGAACATTGTCACATTTACAATTCTCCTTTTCTCCCAGTAACAATTGTGGACTCATTTTGTAAGTCGGGTTTACTGTGAGAATATCTGAACCCATTAGTTTGACTTGTATAGATACATACCACATACAATTCTGATACCATGGAAACTTCTGTTTTATTTATATATATATATATAATGTCTGAACAAAAAAAGATTTGTTTCCTTATTTGTTTTTGTTAGATTCAAAGGCTTAGTGCTGGTGACCATTAGGAGTGCAATACAAGACTATTGGACCATAAATTTGAAATCTTAAATTCTTCTTTATAGTGTTTGTTTGTAGTGTTTTCCTGTAATGTGTGATTAATATTGTTTATGATACTTTTAAAACTATATTCAAATGAACAGTTTTGCTATTCTTGTTATGCTTGGACAGACAAGCCCTTGGCGATCTTTTGCTCCAAACCGAATGACTTCCCAAACATAATAAACAATAAGAGCAAACCAAAATGTGCATTGATAATCAAATAAAAAACAACAATATCTCATTGCTAACCAATCTGGTCACACATTGATTTAATAAAATAGCACTGTTTATTACCGCTTTTAACTATGTTTCCATTTTAAAAGCCCTTTTTTCACTTCTTACAGTATTTTTTCAACCTACACAGTGCAGACTATCTTTGTAACTCAAAGTAAAATGTATACTGAATCAAAACTTTGCTGCTGAGCATCTGAAGCCAAATTGCATGCCAATTAATGTAACGCCTCATTGTAAACCTCACATTATGTGACTCATAATAACTGTACACTTTTTCAATGTTTTAATGAGCCAGCATTAGATAAGATAGCAGCAAGCAGGTCAAGGAGCCATTGTAACTTGATAGAGCCACAGAGTGTCCATAGAATGTGATTTTGACACATTGAGTTCTTAGGAAAATGGTTTATATAAGATTGTTTAATCTGTATTTCCATGTTTGTGTTGCATATTTCCTAACCTGTTTGGCCAACCATGAGGCTCACACTTTTCTATCTGTACATTTCAATGAATCTTGATTGATCATATTGCTACCTCAAGCACTGTAAACTGTAACTCTAGGAACGCACAGTAGGCTAGTCTGAAAATATTCAGTTATAGTATGTATTTATTTTACTTCAGAAAAATAGCACCTGTGTTGTGCATGAGAACAAATCCATAAAACAAAATCAACACTGGAAAGGACAACGTTTCGTAGGCCAAACGTTGGCGATCCCAATTTCCCCCTGTGAAACCTGACCTGTGTGCACTGGTCCAGAATGCTTGGCTTTATTGTTGGAAAGGCATCAGTGGTGCCACCTTCTTACCATTCTATTGTGTGTTTAGAGAGGGAAAGGATTATGTGGACATGTTTTAAAAGCTGGGGGAAACAACTCCCCTTTGAAAAATGCTTAAATGGTGGCCATAGAATGGGATCCTGCTTTTCTCTGCATTAGGGAACACTGTGCTTCTCCCTTCAGGTTGTTCTAGTCACCTGGTGTCTTTGCCACCCAGCAGGACACGCTTTCATCTTTTGTTGTTTAGCAGGGAATGGGCGGCATTTTGCCATGCAGCTGGCTTAGACCGCCGGTTCCCAAACCTCCCAAATACCTCATGCAGCCAAACTAACCCCCAATATTCAGTCATCAAACATTACAAAAACTTAACATCTCATCAAAAACTTGAATGCTATTTCTAAGACAGAAATACAAAGTCCAACAATATAATTTAGCATTCATCTTAGTCACATCCAAGAAAACAAACATAACTTTTCTCTCTAGAAAGCTGAAGGACACTACTGGACACCAAAAAAGCCTCTTGACACTTATCAGATGGTAATACCATAGTAGTTTGATATACAGAGGTCCCAAAGTATTTGAACACTTAAGTCACACATATAAATGTACGAATCACAGCAATGGAAACCAAAATATAAAACCAAGAAGAAACCAGTTGAAGTTTTAAATTATAAAATAATACATACACTGTTAAAAAATAAAGTATTTAGACACTTTTCTGGTTGTGAAACTTAGTGGACCATGTCCACAGTTAATGTGATGGATTACACCTGAAGTTATTCTGCTAGGACACTTGTGTGAATATGATGGTAACTGATTTCATACATCTACTTAAACATAACTTGGGAGCAGTTGATTAAAAGTAATATGTGAAGTTGTTTCTAAAAACATCTAACATCATTTATTTGCAAATGCTACTTGGTTTGAACTGATATTTTCAAAGATTTTCCAAGACTCGTGTGGCACTCACACTGCCATATCTAAGGGCAACAAGCTATGGATGCAGAATGTGGGACTCTTTATTGGATAAGTGCTGTTCCTTTGTACTTTTGAACTAGAGATAGCCCGTCGGGATCTTAATCACTGGCTTTCAGAGGTAACCAGTGTTCAGAGGCTAAGGATAAAGAAGCCGCGGCCATTCAAGGAGCTGTTGATCTAGACCTCATTGTTCTCACTTCTATTGCTTGGGCAAGCAAGGTAAATAAATGGCAAACAAAAGACGGTGCTTCACAGCAAAGCGGGCTCCATGGGGGGTTCACGTCCTGAGACTGGGCGAAGGCCTCCAGCTTCAATTATGAGTACCAGTGCCACTCGCACTTGTGAAGACCACCATCACTTGCCAGACAAAGGTCTGTCATAGGGACTGCAGTAAGGAAAAATGCACAATTAGCACTATGCTCCCTTGATAGCAACACCCCTAGGAATACAGTTTAAAAAGAGCTAACTATGATTTTAAACATCTTTTAGGGTCCCAATGAGTAAAGTTTTGATTTAATGCAAAAATATTACTGTGAGGCTGATATGCAATTACATAGAAGCTAATAATTTTTAGGCAATTTTTTTTTAAAGAAAAAGGTTCATATGGACTGCATACATTTCAAGACTTATATATCATCCCAAACTGTAATAAAGTCACATTTTTTTGCTGAGGTATATTTACAAATATACTTAATTTTGCCTTAGGGAGCCTCTATCATATCACTATATAAAATACTTAAAAGTGAAAGTGATATTATCTGTGGGAGTTCAGTAATAGGGGTGATATTTGGTTAAGAAGCATTTATTTGTCAATTAAGTTATATCTGATTTCTAGGGATTAAGCAGTGCCATCTGGTGCTAGTGCCAAAGAGGTGAAGATCACAAATATGAGTGCCAGAACAGAAGTCATCAGAGATACTCTTATATACTTGAATGCATGAACAGTGCTGCTAAAACAGAGAATATGCTTCAAATAGAGTATAATGAGATAATGAAGGTGAAGTGTGTAATTTTTGAAAAATAAAAATTAAATGTCTTTCTCATGTTCCATCTTAAAGTGCAGAGATAATGTAACTGCATGTAATCTGTTGGTAGGTTGATTTTCCCAAAAAGTGTAACACTGTGCTTTGTGGTGCTTTCAAAATATTGCTCTGTTTGTTTGACCATCAAGACACTGACATAACCAAAATAAACACATCACATTTAAATGTATCTTATTCTGCTTAATTTAGAGTTGTAATCTTTTAAAAACCAAGTAAGAATTGCACAAACTACTTGCCAAAAGCAAAAGTGTGGTGAACAAAGCTTTTTAAAATCTTCAAATCCCAGACAAGTGGAAAAGGAGCGCATCATTGATGTAATGGCATGGATGCCACATCTTTTATGCTCATGAAAACCCTCCCCAGATGGCAGGAAAGTTGCAAAAAAGACATTCACCTTTTTACAAAGCTGTCTAATTGAGAACAAACTGCCACTGATTTAGAGGGGACCATGACGAAGGGCCGATGTGGGCTGAAGTCCAGTTCCTGTGAATCTGGCTGTAAAGCTGGGACATGAGGGGCTGCTACAGATAACCCGTAAAAAAGAGCTCTACAATAGCGTTTCTCAGAAAATGAACTTGCATCAAGGCACAAACATGGTGCATGGTCAATGCATAACCCACAGCGAAATCTTTAAAAACAAAAATAAAAGTTTTTATCTTTTTTTAGTCTGATGTTAATGCCGTTTGCAACGGCAAATGTCACTTATATTATTTTTCATCAACATTAATTAATTTGCCATCAACTGAGCAACAGAAATGAATGATAAATCATATCAAGTGGCTTATTGAGGAGCAATGTGCTATTACTTTGGAACTTAAGGTTTTCACCTGCGTATGAAATAAAACGGGCAAAAACTAAAAATGTGAGAAAAATAGTAACTGTGAAATAAATAAAACATGTTGTTTGATAAATTAAATAATTGGCTTTTATTCTGTCATTGTATTAAAGCTCATTCATTCATTAAAGCATATGAAATTAAATTAAAATAATCTGATTTTTTTTTTACTTTATACTATGACCGTTTTTTTATAGAACAAGATAATCATGATTAATCACAATATATTCGACCAGTTAAAAGAAAAACAATCGAAAGAAGAATGAATTTTTTTTTAAAGATTTTTAACATGTTTGATTAATAACATTTTGACTTAAAAAAAATCTACATTTTGAACATTTCTTTAAAATTTTGGTAACACTTTACAATACATTTGTACACTTTTACATTTGTAAACATTAGTTAACAGCATTAGTTAACATGAACTAACAATGCACAATACTTTTGCAATATTGATTAATCTTAGTTCCCCGTCTGTCGCTCACTTCGACGTTGTGTCAAAGAAAAGACACTAGGGGTCTCTCTTGAGAGCCTTATGCATCTCTGAACTTTGAGAAAAGGCCAATGAGAAATTGGCAGACAGAATTTGCATGTCCCGCCCCCAGACATAAAGGGATGGAAATGCGTCCGTTCATTCAGAAATTTTCTTCGGAGCCAATCGGTTGTGTGAGCAGCGAGCTGGGAGTCACAGTCTGTTTCCTCTCATCTCTGAGTGTATGCTGTTGGATCTACGACGCATATCAGCGGCTTTCTCCTTCTCTGCACGGCAGTGCACCTTTGCCCCTGGGTGCTTCGACAGCGCTATTAAAAGAGAAATTTTCCAAAAAGAGTGTTTTTCTCTAAAAGAGCAGTACAAGGCGGCGTTGAACATCCTTTTCAGGACGTGTCTTTATAAAGATACCTTTCCGCCCCTGTGTAGTTCCTGGATGCGGTCGAGTTCTCTCCACTCCTGACAGTCACAGACGCTGTCTAATGTGTCTGGGCAGTGATCACAGCGAGGCAGCATTTGTGGATGGTTTGTGTTCTCACTGCGAGAATCTTACCATGGCAACGTTACGGTCACGGCTTTCCTTCCTAAAAAGGAACGTACTCCAGCCCCCCCACCGCGTCGCTCCATCTTCCCACAGGATTGACGACGACCCGGCTGCCGATGGAGGCGATTTGGGGATCCCAGTAGGCTCGGTTTCGCCGGGTACATCCCCACGAACCACCCGTCCCCTGACACGCTCGTTGACTTCCGCCCAGGTTCGGAGTGACAGCGGCTCGCCTCACGGCCAGTCTGCCTATGCTCTTGAGCCCCCTGAGCTGGATGATGAGCTTGCTGCTTCATCGGAGAGTGTTTCGGCGTCTGACGTGGAAGACTCGATTGGGCTGCCACCTTCAGGTCAGCACACCCAGTCAGAGGCTGACGCCCAGATGGCCGACATGCTTGCCCATGCCGCCGTCAGCGTGGGGTTGGTCTGGAATCCTCCGTCCTCCCCACAGCCCACGTGGCTGGATGATTGGTTCCTTGGGTCTGCGCGCCACTCACAGCCAAACCCCCCCAAACCCCCGGTTCCTTTCTTTCCAGAAGTAAATGATGAGCTGATGAGGTCATGAGGGCACCTTTCAGTGAGAGAGACCTCCCACTGCCCGCTCTGGTATGCCCGAACGGAGGCTACCCTCGGGACAGACGTGCTGGCACACTGCTGGCCCACAAGGCTGCTCAAATACGCATTTCTCTCAGTGAGCCTTCTGGCACAGGTGCTATGCAAGTTCAGGGAGGACGAGGAACAAGTCACTCTGGTGGCCCCTTATTGGCCCTCTCGGACTTGGTTCTCGGATCTCGTGCTCCTCGTGATCTAGGTGGCCTACCACCTGCTGTCGAAGACACGATCAACCAAGCCAGAGCTCCCTCTACCAGGCAACTTTACGCCTTGAAGTGGCGCTAGTTCGCAAATTGGTGTTCTTCCCGGGCTGAAGACCAACAGAGGTGCGCAGTCGGGTCAGTGCTCTCATTCCTGCAGGAGAGGTTGGAGGGGAGGCTGTCCCCCTCCACCTTGAAGGTGTATGTAGCCGCTATCGCGGCCTACCACGACGCAGTAGACGGCAAGTCTTTGGGTAAGTCCGACTTAGTTATCAGGTTCCTAAGAGGTGCCCAGAGATTGAATCCCTCCCGGCCAAGCCTGTTCCCCTCCTGGAATCTCCTCTCGGGCACAGAGATGCCCCTTCGAGCCACTAGAATCAGTCGAACTCAAGACCCTCTCCCTGAAGATGGCACTCCTGATTGCACTCACCTCCATCAAGAGGGTCGGGTCCTGCAAGCGTTCTCTATCAGCGACACCTGCCTGGAGTTCGGTCCGGCAGACACACATGTGATCCTAAGACCACGACAGGGCTACGTGCCCAAGGTTCCTACGACTCACCTCAGAGACCAGGTAGTGAACCTGCAAGCGCTGCCCCGGGAGGAGGCAGACCCAGCCCCTTCGTCGCTGTGTCCAGTACGTGCTTTGCATATCTATTTGGACTACACACAGAGCGTTAGACGTTCTAAGCTGCTCTTTGTCTGCTTTGGTGGACAGCGGAAAGGGAACGCTGTCTCCAAACAGAGGCTTTCCCACTGGGTGTTTGACTCCATAGCATTGGCCTATCACACCCAGGCCGTGCCACACTCGACAAGTGTGGCATCCTCGTGAGCACTGGCCAAAGGCACCTCCCTAGCAGACATATGCAGAGCAGCGGGTTGGGCAACACCCAATACCTTTATGAGATTTAACAATCTCAGGGTTGAGTCAGTTAGATCCTGTGTTTTCTCAGGTCCGAGCCGGTAGAACTCGGTAGTGCGGTAACAACTGACTGGGTGTACCGCTTGCACCTAGCTCCCTTTCCCTCCGCTGAGGCAATACCATGCACTCTTATCCCAAGAGATTCCACTATCTCGGCTCCCTGGATGACTCCTCCCTAGCCCTCTGGTCCGCGAATTCAGCTGAGGAATTCGCCGACCACACTCAATGCGGGTACCCAATTTACCCTGTACTGGAATAGGTGCTCCACAGGTTGAGCCACCATGTGGACTTATCCCCCTGTGTGTATTTTCCGCGGTACGGCCCCCCTTACGAGCGGACCCGTGTCTCCCCTTGGGCAGTCCTCACTGACTCCCGGTTGCTGTGTTTGTAGCAACTCCTCCCTCCCAATGAGGTAGGATCTACCACCGCGCCATTCTCCACATTTGACATAAAAGCCCATGTGATGTATTTCACCACTCTTTACCTCTCCCAGTCTGGACAGGTGTGGTCTCAGCAGGGTCTTTCCCCCCTGAAAGAATAGGAACTGGGAAAGAACGCCTTCCCCGATGCATGTGATAGTGTTAAGATGGCCCCAGCCGCTTTAACTCTATGCGGATAACATAGAGAGAGAAAAGGCGCGGCTTGCGCGGCTTGGTCCCATGCTTGGCACATCACCTTGTTCCCCTCATATCGGGGTGTTTGGCACTCAAACTACCTGCCCACACCTGTGTCAGCAGCACACGTACATGGTTCAGTACATTGCGTGATTAAAATTGGACCCCTAGTGTCACTTCTTCAATACAACATCGAAGTGAGCGACAGACGTGGAACATCTAGGTTACTGTTGTAATCTCCGTTCCGTGATGGAGGGAACGAGACGTTGTGTTCTCCATGCCACGCCACTGAACCGAGCCACTGTTGCGGCCGAACCTCATTGTTGGCTCCTCAGACAAATCCTGAATGAACAGACGCATTCCCCTCCCTTTATACCTGTATGTCCGGTGGCGGTACATGCAAATTCTGTCGGACAATTTCTCATTGGCCTTTTCTCAAAGTTCAGAGATGCATAAGGCTCTCAGGAAAAAGTCTCTAGAGACTAGACTAGAGACCCCTCGTGTTGCTTCTTCGACAAAACGTCTTGTTCCCTCCATCAGGGAATGGAGGTTACAACAGTAACTTAGAAGTTAATTCTAATTAAAACATATACTTATATTTTTGGTAAATCAAAAGTTGAGTTAGTTAACATTAGTTAATGCACTGTGAACTAACAAACTACTGGGACTAATATATCATTGAACAATTTTTATTTACTTCACTAACATTTACTAAGATTTATAAATGCTTTTAAGAATGTGATGTTCATTGTTAGTTCATGATACCTAATCCATTATCTAATGATAACAAATGGAACCTTATTGTAAAATGTTACCAACATTTTCTGTGGACCCCCCAGTGACCCCATGCGGACCCTAGAACCAGTGAGCCTTGAGTGTGGGCCAATTTGACTAGGGGCGGTACTCAATCACCTAGCAACCACCCAGAATACATTAGTAACCACCTTGCATCGACCTAGCAACTACCCAGAACACACAAAAATCAGCATTGCAAAGTGCTAAAACCACTCAGAACACCTTAGTAACCACATAGCAACTCTGGCTACCTTCAAAACACTAGCATCGTGGATGCTGGTTTTGCATAGGCAATCACCACTCACATTTTCTTCAGAAAAGATACTAGAAAGGGATGATGTTTAACATTTCTGTAATGTGGGTGAATTTGGCAAAATTCTGAGGTGTACTACTTGCTTATTTGAATAGATGATTGTGTTTTGATTGACTATCTGATCTTTCTCAATAGACTTTTTGGTTACAGAATTTTGTGAACATTAAGTCGTGTAACATAGTTTGTTTATAAACCTTTAGATGTCATTCAAACTAACAAGTAATATAAAAATCCACAACATCAACAAGTAGAACCACTCAAACATTTCCCAGACTGGTCATTTGCACCATTTGTCTATAATACTTCTTCTAACTCAACAATATATTTCAAATGAGAGTTTAAATAATAGAAAGTAAAGAGAATGATTTGCACACATGAACTAACACAAATGTTCACTGACCCCTCCATAATAAGGGTTTGCATGGGTGATAGTGGCTTCACTCATCTCACACCCTCATTTTAGTTTGAAGACAGAGTAAAAAAAAATAAATTGAAAGAGCTTTGTTGGACAGCACAAAAGTCACCTCTCAAAATTATGAAAATGCACAAAAAAGGGAGTTCCCTTCTCTCACAATGCACCATCAATCATTCCAAACTCTCACTCTCCATTCCAATGCAATCTATGGGCATTCGAAAGTTGAGATGTCACTTGAAATGTCTGTTCTGTTCATCTGTCACTTTTTATACAATAGGTTACTTCGTTGCAGCCTGCACTGCATTTATATCAAATAAATTCAGTCTGTTTACTCTCATTTTAAACATTTTAAATATAACCTTTGAAAGAATAAAAAATGCAATCTTATTTGATGGCTGATGTATTACACGCCATCTGCATTTGTTGCTCTACAAAGTAGCCAGACACTGCACAAGTCTGGAGGAAGGCAGCATTTGGCCAAGTGTCACACGGCCCATTGAGAGGATTTATGCTTGTGTACTTTATTTTGTTTTGTATAAACAACGGCACTATGCACTACCTTTATCGGCTGCACCGCGTTGTGATTATTCCTCCCTAAAGTCCTCCCATCTGTCCCTGATTCTGTGGACTGAGCCTCTTTCATTGGCCTGACAGGGAGTATCGGCAGAAAAAAGTAAAATAGTAGGGGGCCCTCATTTCACACCAACCCTCGATTGTGCCCTTCCAAACCAAAGCACTCTTCTATAGCTTTTTGATAGGCTTTCAATTCCAGCCCCACTGACAACGTTTTCTTTAGGAGGAGTAGGAGTTGTGGCTTTTTTTTTTTTTTTTGGCAGTGGTGTGGGCTGGGGGGGGGGCTTACCGCAGAGACTTAAGGGAGAGCAGAGGTGATTTTTTCAGGGAGGGGGGCCAATGGTGGAAAGGAAAAACTGGAGCAGATGGGACTGATTGTGCTCCCTACGCAAATTAAGGAGAGAGACATCTGCAGCCACAACATACTGGTGGTCTTAGGCAATTAAGGCAGGGGTACATGGGGGTGGGGGGTGGGGGTGGGGGGGGGGGGGGGGGCAGGACAGAGGAAAAGACAGTTCTGCCTGCCGGTGCATAGAGATGAAGTCAGGCTCACATTACAATGAGGCGGGCTACAATAGAGGGAGTCGACCAAGTGGAGATGGGGGGGGACAACTGGGGGGTTGAAGATTAATGTACAGAGAAGCCAGCAACAACACTTTGTGCAGCCAAAAAAAGAGGTGGGGCCTTTGGGGCTGAATTGAGCCAGAGTTATAAAGTGTGTCCTTTTCTGCTGTCTTCCCCATTTGAGCCCTGGGGTCATTTACTGAGGTGACAGCTTAGACGTGCACTGTTGTGGATTTAATGTGCAGCGTTTTTCACCATTTTTTATTTTTTTTTGGCCCCTCCTCACCCGTCCCCCCTCAGTTTTGGAGAGGTGACATGACAAAGCGGGGTCATCCCAAGGATTAGAACCCTTTAACGTTGCATTTATTTATCGACTGGGTGCTGAGGGGGAAATATGGGCCGAGGGAAGAATGCCGCAATGGTGTTTACAGGCTCATCCCTCCAGGGATATGTGTGCGCAACAATGCAGTCCTATTTCAGATTTGCATAACTCAGTCTCATCTAAACAGGCTCAAGTTGTTTTAAATAATTGGGGCAGCTAACAGGATGCAATTGTTTGTAAGGGAGGTTCTTTCTGTGGGTAACTAAAAGCAAATCATACTCTAATTAGCATGCACACATGCCATGATCATGAAAAATTTGCAGGTGCACTGCAACTTTCTCAAGTTCACATAAAAATAGGACATATCAGTAGTTTATTTATGTGAATCTACAATTGCATTGACAGAATTTAATTATGTATAGCACAAAGCCTTTGGAATTTGAAAGATGTTATGGTTAACAAAGTGGCTACAATGAAATGAGATTTTGTTGATTTTATTAGATTCTGCCAATTCCTCTTAACATGATTGATTTTATACCTGTACAGTGGCCCCAAAAAGTATTTGGGCACTTTGGGATACTTAAGTCACACTAAAAGATGTTTAAATGTCATTGCATTAGATAACAAAAAAATCAAACCAAGTTGATTCTATGCTAGACCTTTTCTCAGAACTAACTTCCCTTTTTCTTAGGCATTTTTGCAATGTCTTTTAACCAACTTGTGTCTATGTGATTTTTAGAGGATATATGGCACTTTTCCACTGCACGTTATGGTTTGACTCACCTCAACTCTACTCGCTTTACTTGTCTGAGCTTGCATTTCCATTGCAGTTTAGTGTCACCTCAACGTGAGTGGGATTCTAGGCTGATCATCATAGTTGTGCTGCCTCTACTGCCGTGACATCATCTTAAACACGACACAAACTGACCAAAACAATAATACAACCACTAGCTTTTAGCTACTAGCTCATTGTGCTGCATAAAGCAGTTGTTGCATGGTGATTTTACACAAGTGTAACACTTAAATCGGCCTGGTTGTTTTAGAAGCAAGCTTCCTGTAGCTGGTCAACTAAATAAGCAGTGAATAGAGTTAACGTAACAAAATGTACCATCCTCCATCGTGGATTGCAGTGCACTCTCCCTCCCATTGCTCACCGGTTTAGATAGCGTCCATTTGGTCGAACCACTTCCACTATTCCTTGATGGTTCTGTAGTCACTTTTAAGTCTATATTTACTTTTTCCTACACTGTTGGTAGAGCCAATGGTAGCCGTGTGCGGCCAACAGCTGATACACTTCCTGAGAGACTTTTTCGTTTCGCTCATCACTAACGAAGTGATGTAGTTAGCTGTAGCTAACTTTAAAACTAACGGGTTGATGTCACGTGTCGGAAATCTAGTGGTAGTGACGATTCTCCCTGACCAATCAGTGATCTGCAGGATTTTGACGTCACATTTAGTATCAGCTCGGCTTGCTTGAAACCCTAACCGAGGTGGTACAGAAAAAAGTATCAGGTACCATCCACTGTGGAAAACCCCAAAAAAGTGAGCAGAGTCGAGTTTAGTCCAGTTGTACCGTGCAGTGAAAAAGCCCCTATACAGTGTGATGCCAATTGCTCTCATGTTCACACAGGTGTAATAACAGAGTAAGCACGGGTATAGTTTGTCACTTTAAATTTGGATATGTTCCACTAAGGCTTGACAATTAAAAAGTGTCCAAACAACAACTGAAACCGTGTCCATATGCGTGGATGTTGTATTTTGGCTTCGCTGTACGCAACGCATAATTTACACGACTCACTACTGTTTCCTTTGATATGCCACTTCAAAAAAGTTTTTTGCACGTCAGCATATTGATAAAGATGATGACCACGTGTGGATTTCAATTCAAAAATGTAAAAAACATGTTAGTTATTTTGAATAACTTTGAATACAATATGGTTCTGTTCATTAACATTAGTAAATGCATTGCTATAGTTACTGTGCATTTTCATATTGAGAATCAATGGGTTCATCCAAAAGCTGAAAAATATTTCTTTCAGAGGCTTGATATGGAGTTGGGATGAATATAAGGTGCATTTCGAACTGTTCTGAGACCAGTGCACACAGACAGCACACAGTCATTCACTAAATAGGGAGCAAGGGAGCAAGAGTATTTCCTATAGCCTTCTACGCAGCTATAGTGCATTCACTCCTAAAGTCTGACCAAAAGTTCAGTTTCAGGGTGCAGATGATGTTTAGACCACTCAAGATGTTTGGCAGATATAGGATAATGGCAATCAGTACATAGATTCCAAATTTATATTTCTATATTAACTTTTAATAGGTTTGGCAGTGATTGGATGTTGCTGGTTATTGCTTTTAATGAGAATTATTTATTCAGCTTAGCAGAAAATAATTTGTAATGTCTGTAACGTCTCAAATACATGAATGACCAACACTCCTGGAAACATAACAAACAATTTGATGGAAAAAAAACTGACTGTCTATAACTTCTTACAACTTACTACTAAAATGTTACTACTCAGTCCTGCTGTCCAAATATGTGGACATCGATTTTTGGGAAAACGTTTTACTCTAGAATTGATTTATTTAAGTATTTATTTATTTGTGCTTGTTTTGTAGGTGCTACTAGTTACATGCTACATGCTCGGGTCTCTGGAGATACATTTTTAATAATATATCTGTTGTTTTATGATTTTAAACTTAAACATCTTACTGTGTGCTCGTGTTACCTTTTTTTAAAGTAATATTCATGGTTCAATACAAGTTCAGCAAAATGTACAGCATTTGTGGCAATTTGTTGATACCACAAAAAACTATTTCAACTTGTGCCTCCTTTTCTTTAAAAAAAGAAAGTACAGAGGTGAATAGGGCCAATTTGTAAATGTTGAAAATACTTAATGTTTTAAAAGTATTGCCACAAGACTTCAACAATAGTGTTTGTTTGCCAACATGATTTTTGTGTGATAATTTCGGTAACTATCATTTTCTCTGTAAAGTTATATCCGATTATACAACTTAATTGGCATGAAGACATAATGCCTTAAACCCTGTAATTCTGGAGAAAAAAAAAAACAGATGATTTAAACAATTGTGCAGCTCAACAAATACATGAGTTTAATATAAGACTTAATGTAAGTGCTTTTAAACAAATTTAAGATTCACATTTCGGCATTTAAACTATCCAAAATCTGGCCCCATTCACTTTCATTGTAAGTGCCTCACTGTAACCTTTATTTTTACTTTTTTTATATGGAAAAGGAGGGACAAGTTGAAATTAATGTTTGTGGTAATCAACATTTAGCCACAAATGCTGTGGATTGAGCATTAGTTGTATTATATTCCTTAAAAAATAAATGCCACTTGGTTTGATATTGTCTCTTTTAATGCAAAGACGTTATGTTACAAAATATTACTAGTCAAAACATACAGTGGCCCTTATGCAGGGAGACTGTGTGTAATTATACTGGAGATTTGCTATGATCATTGTTGTCCGAAAAGTTGAACCAGCCCAACTATACGCCAGGGTCATATTTAACAAGGGTTAAGGGTTTGGTTTGTGAACATCCAATTCAAATCCTAATTGCCAGGCCAAAGGACAACTATAATGGTGGATATCTGAGAGGCTCCGTTGTCTTTGAAGATATGCTGTTCAGACAAAAGTCCCAATTATTTCCAATTGTCAGGGGGCTTTGAGAGAGGCAGAGCCTCCTCAAAACTGAAACAAGATCCTGGTCTGTAGTAATCCTGTGGTTTCTTCACCTTTTTGCAGCTTCCATCTCTATCGGGTCAGACACCCCAAGTGTGAGGCTCACTCCAAAAATACTGTTTAAATGGGTTTGCAGTCCCCCTTCATATTCACACTGAAGGAGTCTGCTTTCAAAGGCACACTAGAGGATTCCTTTTGAACAGTGTGCAGGCAGTTCACAGTGGCCCAAGGTTACTCATCCATGGACTCAATGAAGCCTTTCAGAGTGCGGTACTCATACACAGACAGACTCAACAATAAGTGTTTGCTCACAAGAGGGTGCCCAATGTAAGTAGACCTTGCCGTGTATCTCCTCACTTGACAACTGTCCATCATCTCAACATTTGCTTTTAAAGTCATTCCACAGGCCAAAAGAGAAAGTAAGCAACACTTGACTTTCTGAGACTATTGGTGCATTCAAATGATTTTCACAAAAAAAGGCTTTTTAAACAAAACACTGACATATGTTTTATATAATTAGAATTTAAAAATCACTCCAAATTGTCCAAAAAAAATTCGGAATTGGGTTTGTATAATAAACCTACTGTTTTATACTGCTACTGCTAACGAAAAGTGATCACGTTGCTATGGTTACCTCTTAAGGTGAATGCAGTTAATGTTAGCGAGCATCCATTTAGGGCCAAGTTCATATTTTGACTAACTTGTAATCAAAGATTTGTTTTTCAGTACTGAAATGTAAATATAAAAGTAATTTGTACTTTCACACTGCACATATAGACATATTCACATTACTTTGAGCAAATCAACATTATATTGACAATCTTGCCAAACACATCTTCATACAATTTCCCTTTTTTTCAGAAGCTGTAAAATTGTACAGAACGAATTACAGAATTGATACATTAACATTTACACTAAAATGGGAACAAAGGCTTACTAAGGATCTTCTAGACTCCAACATTGTTCGGCTTGCGGCCCAAGCAGCTCGCATACAACTTCATGATTTAGAGCTTTTTTGTCTCCTTGTTCCCTATGAAGGACTAAAACCCTGAGGATATTTTTCCTCCTGCTTTAGGAGGAGCTGATGTTTCTTATAATTGTTCACTGAAGTGAATCAGCCATCACAAAACACTGCAGCACATTGAGACCACTAGCAGAGGGCACAAGGAAGGTGACGAATTGGCAGTGAGAATGAACTTAATCCCCTAAGCTCTTGTTGGGGCTTGTCTTTGCTGTCCCTTCTTCCATAGAA
This sequence comes from Moxostoma hubbsi, assembly GCA_032164185.1. Lineage (NCBI taxonomy): Eukaryota > Metazoa > Chordata > Actinopteri > Cypriniformes > Catostomidae > Moxostoma > Moxostoma hubbsi. The sequence continues at coordinate 12,654,127 of JAVLUX010000016.1, read as the reverse complement.
AAGACCCCAAACGTACAAAGCAACTCAAACAAGAGCTCCCACTCTGAGCTTGCTGAATGCTCACAGAAAGAAAAAGAAAAAAGCTGTTTATATGCATGTTCTGCCAGCTGTGTGAAATAAGTTTGCAGCTGCAATATTTCAGTCCAAATTTGAATTGATAACATTAAAAAAATGTCACATTCATTTGATCTGTGAAGCCTGTCTTAATATCACAAAGGTTGTATTTTACCTTGAATGCAGTGTCATTTCACTTTTTAAAATGCTCATAAAAGTTGTCAGTGTCTTACAAAATCATAAAACCCCAGCAACAACTTTTAAGTTATGCTGCGTGAGTCTCAGGCAAATGCATCAAATACATCCCAGGAACTCCTCTTTATAATCTTATATATTTATACTTATATATTCTCGATATTTTTTTTTTGCTTAATTCATGGGAATGGATGATCTATTTCTACAAATTCCAAAGATATTTTACCAATTTGGACATAAGGAGAGATTATCTTAAAGGAAATGAGAGGCATCACCTTCATAGCAAGGTTACTTCAGAGGTGTCCAGTTCAAAAGCCAGGATAATAAGATTACTCTTAAAAGTCAAATCGCCCCAGAAGACACTTTTGATTGACTGATCCTGAACCAGCTCTGCATGCTTGCCCTCAAACCAAAACAATAATCTTTTTTTCACAATGATTAGGTTAAAAAAAACAAGATTACAATCATAGATACTATCACATCTAAAATCAATACCTAAAACATATTTATAGTTTCTAAAAAATGCCTAATTTTCTGATGAATTAAGATAACTAATTTGCCCAGCAATCATAAAATTGGCTTTTTCCATAATCCCTAAACTAAGAACAAAATTATCAATTGTAAATCCTCCTAGGGCATCCAAGCTACATACATCAGATTTGGCAAGTTGCTATGTCTTATCTAAATGAACCAACATATGATTTTCCCATAATGGACAATCGAAAATCCACAAAATTCCATAGAATTACTTTGATGGAATGTTCAAACAAAATGTTCCAACAACTTGATAGAACACCACAGCAATGCCAAGCAACCACTCAGAACACCCTAGCAACCAGCCAGAACACCCTTGGAGTGCCTAGAAACCAGCCAAAACATGCAAGCAACCAGCCAAAACAGCCTAGCAACCACTTAGTAATGTGCTGTCTGTGTGTTTGTCTGACTGGCCTGTACAACCTGTACAATTCAAACTTTAAAACAATTTTTAACCACTTTGTCATGCTAACATCAATGATAGTTTTATATTGTTCTCACCGAGCTGAATATAAAAAAATATGCAATTCACACATAACATTTATTTGACGTTTTAGGCCAGCAAAAACATCTGACTTAACCAATCAAAACCTACCCTTTCTATAATGCTGTTAGTGGTGTCAAAACCTGCATACAGGGTTTTGATTACAGATGACAAGCTCATATACAGTGTGTATAATATATATATATATATACTAAAGTTGCTAGTGTTGATAGAAAATGTCAAATCTTTATCCATAGGAATATATATATATATATATATATATATATATATATATATATATATATATATATATATATATCCTATGAATAAAGATTTGACACTTTCTATCAACACTAGCAACTTTAGTATATACTGTTTGCTGCTTTTAGGCCTCAGAAGCTAGATACAGCAATTATCAAGTATAGTGGTGGTACTGACACATGAATTTGACACTGCAAAAGAAGTGAGTCCATATCTACTCTATAAAGAAGATCAAAAAATCCACACAACTTAACTCACTGTATGAAGATTCATAAAAACACACCATCTGGACTGTTTCATTGGTCAAATACATTAAACAAAATATCAGGGTAATAACAGATATTTATTTTGTCATTAGAGTTTATAGTACTGTACATACCTTTAATAAATGCCCATGAAGTGGAGTGAAAAATCAATGGAAGTTAAATGCTCAAGATTGTCTAGACATTATGTGCTGTATCTACACTGCCCTCTACTGTTCAAAGTATTACCACCAAATCAGTAATTTCATTCCTTTGCTTTGTCTCCAAACACTGAGACATATTTGAGAATTATTCAAATAGTCTATAAATAAATTAATAAATATAGGAAAACTGCATACAAATAAAAAAATCTGGTCAAAGTCCAAAGAGAATTGAAAGACGCTCATACAGTAGTCATTTATGTTTTACCCACTGCAGATACTGTGCTTTACATGCAATATCATTCATTTTTAGGTACAAATAATACAACAATAAAATACATTAAACCTTACGTCCAAATGTCAAATATGTGAAATTCTAGAAAATGCTGAGAGGTCTGTAAGATTTAGTGTAACAAATCAACACATGCCAAAACAGATTTACCCAATTTATACAAAACATTTTTAGCACAGATTACAAGACTTAATTTCAGTGACTGCTTTGGCACAATGCTTTATGGTTATACTTTTCGTTAATAATCAGATCATTGTAATACTGGTTTCTTGCTAGCCAATTTCAAACAGATAAAGGACCATTTAAATACAGCAATCTCAAGTTCCAGAGCAAATTGTCTTTGGGACAAATCTAGTCCAACTTTTCTAAAGTTCAGGTGAGGTTCTCAGAATTACGCTTCTCTTCAGACTCTGGTTTCTTGCTGAACATAGTGGATAGTTCTTGTAACAGCAGTTCCTGTTGGGGGCTACATGATCTGTGTGCCCTGTGCCTACTTGGGACATGCAGAGAGTCACTGGGGTCCTCTTGCCCCAGAATGTCTAGAGATTCACCAGAGGATAAGGTTCCCTCTCCCCTCATAGTGTGCATTGAGATATTCCCAACCATGCGATCCAGGGAGGCAGCCTTCCTCTGTCCGAGGCTGACAGGCCGTGCTGGCACCTCCTGTGTCTCAGCATGGGCACTGGACAGAAAACTGGTTTCCAAAGACTTGAGCACCTGCAGGCCAAAGTCACCCACCTCCTCATACAAAGGCTCTGTACTTTCAATGCGCTCCTCGAACGAGTCCTGCTGCATCTTCATGGGCTGGACAGAAAAAGGAAAAAAATCAAAAGCATTGCATAGCTAGCATACAAGGACGACAAGATATAACTGTGGTAGATTTCAAAAGGCAAAACCAAACTGTGCTTTGTAAACCAATAAGCCATGAGAGGCCGTGCATTACAGTAATGTGCCACAGTTAAGAGGTAAATGATTAAAATCGCTGTAATGGAAGGCCTCTTGTGGCTTAATGCTTTCATAAAACAACAACATGAAAAAGAAAACAATATCAAATAAATCATTTTTATTTATGTTAATAATCATAAAAAAATGGTTCTTCAATAAAATTATAGTAACATGGAACATATTATATTATATAGCATGTATGATTATATATAGTGACAGTTATTATATATAAATTGCATATTCATATAATAAATACATACATAAATACACATGATTATTATATTATAACTAACTTATGATCAATAAATAATTACATGTATTAATTATAAATATGTATACATTTATAACTTATATATGATATATATATATAATACAACAATAAATAATATATTGATATATTATATAAATGTTATAACAATACAACATATAGCAAATTATATTTACATATATATATATATATATATATATATATATATATATATATATATATATATATATATATATATATATATATATATATACATACACACATTTCATTACAATTATATAATAATTAAATATATAACACAAGAAATATGTATTATATTTAACACAGAATGATTAGTATATTATATTTATCAATTCAAATATGATTAGTATATTATATTTATTAATTAAAATAATCATAATAAATTTTTCTATAATACAATGAGTAATATAGATTAAAACATAAATATCTTTTTATTTAAATTACAATACTACATATAGTAAAACATTTGTATTTAAATATATATATATATATAAATATAATTAATTATATAATAATAAATAATACTATATACAAATACATATTATATACAGAATAATAAAATGTGATCAATAGACATATTATAATGACAAAAATTTTAAATAATATATAATTACATAAAACTGCACAATAATAATAATATTAAAACAATTATATACTATAAATAATAATTATCAAATGTTATCATTATAGACTTTATAAAATGAACTACAACAGATAAACTGTAAACTGTTTACCACTGACAAGAAAGCTGGAACATTAATGTGCATAAAACATTTTTGGTTTGCATATATCAGTTATTTTACAGCAGCTTTGAACATGGCACATTCAATCAGATTTTAGAGCTAGAACTTTCAGTTTTATAAAACATAAGTAAGCTTATGAACATGTATCCTTGTGTTTGCAAATACTTAAGCTAAATGCAAAAACAAAAAAAACAAAAAAAAATGTAATTAATAGAATGTAGAAACAACACCTGAATAAGTAAAATAGAATAAACTAAAATAGAAACCGAGCAGAAATATCAAACACTGAAAATCTCATATCAGATGACCAATAATCTGAATATTGTGCCAGACACATCCCCCTTAGTGTGCATGGTAGCTACAGACCTGATAGAATCTAAATGCTAAACTATTTGGTTTTAGGTTACAAACACACTAGTGAATTTTTCCACGTGAATATACTTAATCTGCTAGATATATGGTTAGATGATCTACCATTATGCGAACAAAAGGAGTATTTTCAGTTAACGGGTCATACACAGAAAGGGATTCGCCCCTCATCAATGTTAAAAACAAATTACTTCCTTTTCTGAGCTTAAACGTTTGTCTCAGTATCAGAGTGACAACATCAAGATAATTGCCGAATACACTCATGACAAAAGCACAAAGCCTGCAGACAATTTGCTTGCGAAAGCTTTTGGGCTGGAACGCTCCAGAGGCTGCGGCATTTTCCCAAAACATAGAGCTCCCTGCCCTCCCTCAAGGCTACAGTTGCAGAACAATGCAGAAGAAGCATTCTTCTTCCAAATGCATCCTGCCAGATCAGGAAACTTTGGTTCCCAACAGAAATAGAGGGAAGGACTAAGGAAGTCAAAGGGAATTCCTCAATTAAGTATAGCTTGTTTTGTGAAACGTACTCCCGAACCCTTTTGAGCTTGTAACACACAACTGCCATTTGATACTTTTCAAACCTTTTTTTTTTTTTTTTTACATTTTGGACAGTCATTGTAATTGTGACTAACTGTGTTGAAGAAATGGCAACAAACCTGTTGGTAAGTGTTAAAACCGAAGTTTAAACGCATTCTAACATAGATTGCATTGTTTAATATACAGACAAAAAAAAAATACTTACAAAGAACATTGAAAGTGCTCGTCTTGTGTGAAGCTTTCTCTGCAAAAATACACAAACAAAGACAAAAATCTTAAAGCGTCGGTTCAACCAAAATTTTGTCTTCATTTACTCACCCTTATGTTTTTCCTAACGCATTTTACTATTTCTCTTCTGTGGAACACAAAAGGAGAATGTTAGGAACTGACAGCCTCAGTCACTATTCACTTTCATTTCATATTTTGTTTTCCTTCAAATAAAAGAGAATGGTGAAGAAAGACAGTTATACAGGTTTGGATCAACACAAGGGCAAGTAAATAATGACAGATTTAAATATTTTGGGTGAACTATCCTTTTAAGATCATTAATGCTCATTAATGCCAATGTGACAGTATGGCAAACAATTTATGGCAAAAGCGAGCATGTGCTCTACCAGAGTCTGATTGGCAGAGAGCATGGTAGAGTTAGTATTGCTCTCCTCTCCTCTAATAGGCACTAGTGGCATGGTGCCGAATCTCTGTTTGGAAATGTCAGAGGAAGAGTGGCGTCTCATCACAGGAGGGTGCGGGTCATCATTCTGAGGGTGGAATTTACTGTTAATTTACAGCTTTGAAAGGTCAATGAACATTCAGAATCATTTGCTCTATATGAAAGGTGTTTTACCTGTGCTTTAAGTAAATTAGTCATCCAGTCCCATAATTCAGCTTCACATGAACAGCTGAGGTACCTGTCAGGTCAATAAACGTGATTAACATCTGCTGTATTGCCATAAATCAATTTGGTAACACTTTCTATGTAGCCTGTATATGTAAAATACATGATCAAGGTGTTCTTAGTGCATTGCAAATGTATTAACAGAACCAGTTATAATTCATCAAATAAAACCTACCTTGTATTACATCCATAAATAATTGCAAGCACAGTTATAATACATAAAATGTATTATTCAAGGTATCTTTTAAGAGACTATAACACATGATATATCAAAATATATGCTAATTGTGAATTTTAATGCATTGTAAAATGTAAACTACCAGTCAAAAGTTGATACAATTGACTTTCATGATCAAGTCTCAAGTCTTCTTTATTTATAAAGCCCTTTAAAAATTCAATTTAGACAAAAGTGCTGAAATTTACAGTTAAAACAATAAGCAAAATGCAAACATTAAGATCAAATCGCACAGTGTAAGAAACAAATAAAAACAATAAACATTATCAAATATTTTTTTTTTTTTTAAATCACAGCACACAGTATCCATCAAGAGCTGAAAGCCAGAGACTACAGAGAGGTTTTAAACGATATTTAAAGATGGAGATTGTAGAGGAATATCTAATATTGACCATTCCAAAACCTCGGACCAGCAACAGAAAATGCTTGATCCCTTAAGCTCAAAGCATGACCGAGGGATCGTAAGAAAAAGTTTATTAGCTGATTTTAACAATCTACACGAGTATTGAAGATTAATAAGCTCTCTAACATAACCAGGGGCCATTCCGTGAACTGCTTTATAAACATATAGCAGGACCTTATATTGAATCCTGTATTGAACAGTTAACCAATGCAGAGAAGTCATAATAGTTGAAGTATGATCCCTCATCTTGGTATTTGTGAGAAGCCTGGCTGCCGCATTTTGGACGAACTGCAACCGTGACACAGATGCCCGACTTGTCCCCAAATAGAGGGCATTACAGTAGTCCCGACTGGAGGAAATAAAAGCATGCATCATCTTCTCCAGGTCATTGGCTGAAAGAACTGATTAATTTTTTGCAATAGTTCTCAATTGGAAGAAGCATCTTTTCACAACAGCCTTTATCTGCTTGACAAATTTAAGGGCCAAATCTAAAACTACATCACGATTCTTTGCCTGTGTCTGTAAATTAGCAGCCCATTGACCTAAGCCATTTATTATATCCCCTCGACATCCACTAGGGCCAAAAATGTGTAAAAGTGAAAGTACTCGTCTCCAGATTTCAAAGGAAGGTAAATCTGTCCGTCAGCGTAAAACATACAATTTTTTTTTTTTTTTTAATCAAACTAAGGGGGAGCATTCAATGAAAATAGAATAGGTCCCAAAACAGATCCCTGGGGGATTCCACAAGTAATGTGTGCTAAGGAAGAAGAAAAATCGCCAAACCTCACAGAGAATCATTTACCCTCAAGGTAGGACGAAAACCACAATAATACTTAGAAGCCCACAACCTGCTGAGCAAGAACCACCTTCTCCAGAATTTTGGATAAAGAAGGAAGCCTAGAAATCAGTCGATAGTTTGTCAAATCCAAAGAGTCGAAGCTAGGCTTCTTAAGAAGAGGCTTAACAACCGCTTGCTTAAAGCACAGAGGGATTGTCCCAGCTGAAAGACTGCAGTTCATGATAGACATAATACTCTGACTAATAATTTCTACCATCTCACCAAGCAAGCACGTGGGAATAACATCCCAGGGACAAGCTGAAGGCTTCAGGTGACCCATAATGTCCTTCACATCAGAGAGAGAAACTAGATCAAACTGATCAAAGATCTCATCACTAATAATAGCCACTACAGGGTCTTGAATCTTTAAAACATCTTGATCTAAATGCTTATGTTTAATTGCTTGTAATTAGTTTTGTAGATAAATATAAATTGTGTCTACATTTGAATTTCTAAAATGTTGTTTTATTTTAGTTTTAATTGATGATTTAGGATGGATAGTGACATGACGTGTAACCATAGGTTGCTATGAATTCCTGCTTTAATTCATGTGTAAATTCTGAAAATAAGTACTTACATTTGCTGCTTTTCCAACATTACTGTAAATCCCCATCTGCAAGTACACACATGTTAATAGGTTTGGTTACCATTGCATAACGTTTGCTCAGGATAAAAATAAAATAAAAATTATTCTAAAGACAAAATATAGAGATGTATATTTTACTTTGTGGGTGGTTTTAGTTTCTTTCTTATCCCCATGTAAATCTTCAAGGTTTTTAGTTGCCACTCTTTTTCAGGTTTGTTGGTCTGTGATGATGGATGGATATGAAAATAATTGTTAAACTTTGCTTTCAGGTCTCTATGCTCTCATTTGTCAGGAAAGGTGAAATTTGCTGGTATTTCGAGGTTGCTGATCAACAATGAACTATAAACATACTTTCTTGTCCTTCATCAGTAGTAGTTTGTGGTCTCTAATTTGGAACGACCGCTCCTGGAATTTGTTGCCCTGCAGGAGTTTGGGCAGCTCCTCTCGACACTTCAGAACACCAGACTTCACTATCTCACTCTTGTAGGCTGCCACCCACAACACAGACAACAGATACAAGGTCAAAAACTAACAACAATACAGAGAGAATATGCAGTTGGTGTTATTTTATTTTTGGATGCTACATGTTACTAAATCTCTTTTAAACCCAAACATTCTAATTTATGTATTAATTATAATGCATTGAGGGGCTACATTCAATATTTGAATCTGTATATAATTTGTCACACTGCATGATTATTAAAGTTAACTTTAAATGTGTGATTAAAAATGCTGAAAAAAGTTAAAAGAAATTACAAGATCTTATAAATACATTTCCTTTAAACACACACACACACACACACACACTAGCAAGAAAAAGTATATGAACCTTTTGGTTTTCTGCATTAATTGGTCATAAAATGTGATCTCATCTTCATCAAAGTCACAAGTATAAAATGATGATGCTTAAGCTAACAACACACAAACAAATTTAATCATTCATGTATTTATTTAACACATCCCATTAAACATTCAGTGCTGTGGAAAAAGTAAGTGAACCCTTGGATTTAATAACTGGTCAATCCTACTTTGGCAGCAATAGCCTAAACCAAGTGTTTGCTGTAGCTGCGGATTAGACATACACAATGCTCAGAAGGAATTTTGGACCATTCTTCCTTACATAACTGCTTCAACTCCACTATATTCTTAAGATGTCTGGTGTAAACAGCTCTCTTGAGGTCATTCCACAACATCTCTATTGGGTTAAGGTCTGGGCTCTTAATGGCCACTCCAAAAGGTGGTTTTTTAAGCCATTCTGAAGTGGATTTACTTCAATGTTTAGGGTCATTGTCCTGCTGCATCACCCAATTTCTACTGATCTACAGCTGGTGCACATTATCATATGGGATATCTTGATAAACTTGGGAATTCATTTTTCCCCTCAATTATGGCAAGTGGTCCAGGCCCAGAAGCAGCAAAGCAGCCCCAAATCATGATACTCCCTCCACAGTACTTCACTGTTGGGATGATGTTTTGTGGTATGAAGTGCCCTTTTTACACCATATATAGTGTATGTTCTTCTCAAACAATTCAACATTAGATTCATCAGTCCACAAAAACTTTTCCCAGTAGCGTTGCGGATTGTCAAGGTGGTCATTGGAAAACTTCAGGAGCGCAGCAAGGTTTTTGTTGGAAAGCATTTGCTTCCTTTGTGGTGTCCTGCAATGTTCACCATGCCTGTTTAATGTGCTTTTAGTGCTTTTTATAAGTCAAATTTAGTTCTAACCCACACCTCCAAATTTTTTTCATTAATTGGATGCCAGGTTTGACAACTCCTGACTCTAATTAGCTTTTGTTGACGTTATTAGCCTAGGGGTTCACATACTTTTTCCCAACCTACACTGTCAATGTTTAAATTATGTATTTATATGTACATGAACAATACAATAAATTGTGTGTGTTTTTTTTTTTTTAACAGATTGCGTTTGTTCAATATTGTAACTTAAATTAAGTTCAAAACAGATAATTCCAAAGGGGTCACATGATTTTCTTATTATATTTTTTGATAAACTTGATGTTGACAAAAACTGTTCATAGACATGTTAAATTGATTAATGCATTCTCTGAAATATGTCATTTCATTAAATGAAATAAATATGCTTTTCACCAGTGAAAATGTCAATAGCTTCTCTGGGTGCCTTCTTCACCACTAGATATGCTGAGCTGGGATCAACCATTTTACACCACTGTAGGGCTTGTTCCAGAACTTTCTCTTTGGGGTGAAGAGGTCGCTCTGCAAAAATGACATCCTGCATTTTACTTCTTTTTTTCCACCCTTAAAAAAACATTATTTACCCTGCAGTTTGTGATTTACTTCCTATTTTAAGGAACTTGTCAGTGTGATTTGTCTATCATTAGTATGCATTTTCTTTTTACCAAGCTCTCCTTCCTCAACAGCCTCAAAGGTCATCCATACGTCTTTCTCCCCTGCAGGAATATTTCTCATATACAACACCTGATTAGTCAGCTCTTCGGCACACATAGTGGGAGAGACCTGCAGAGCGCAATCAACAGTAAAACAAGACAAGGCTTCATATTGAAAGAAAAAATGGTTTCTGTGTGCCACCTTGTGGTTATATTTTACAACAGCATCTTCCTAGTTTATACAGAGATGCAGCAATTGACAAAAGTCATTTTGTTCTTTTTTTTATAAGCTTCAGCAGAGGCATCCTAGATTTTTAGTGAACAAAAATGTCCTTACTTTCAGAGTGATGCAACGATCTGGTATCTTTTCTTCTAGATAGACTTCAATAATCAAGTCCCCAGCCTGCGAGAGCTGTAAATGGCATAACAAAAATATCAGCAAACTTTGCAATCTTTTTATTTGTGAACATATTAACATCAGATAAGCAGATATATTTTACTTGTGTGTCTCTCCAGGTAGTGATCAGACTGATTTCCAGTTCAATCTGTGTTTGGTGCTCTTCATCGACCTGATCAAATACAAAAATAAGGTCAATTTAAAATGACAAACAACAATTAATTACGAAATGTATCAATTTATATTTATATTGAACTGCATTCTACTACCAAATGTGCTATGGTGGTACTAAAATGTAATTCTTGGCATTTTTGGAATACCGTGTTTATACCATGGTACAGTATATGTATATTGCAATCATTCATTACCATGGAATATTTCAAAATACAGTTGTATATGGCCTTCGTATCATGGTACATCTAAAGTACTTTATTTTATACAGTAAAATAACCTTTTACTTTAATCAAAAGTGAATTAATGTGCTTCCAAGGTATATATGTTACTTGTTTGTGCTTTGCTCTGTTGAGGTTCAGGAAACATTTTTTAGCATCATGCTCTGAAGTTATCCACTTACATCAAAGATATACAAGTAGTTATCAATGAGGTCTTCTATAATCTTGACCTCATGTTCTCCTTTCCCGTCAGTCTGAAACAGGCTAGGAGCGAACAGCAGTGACAGGTTCTTAGTGCACATCTGATTCAGGTCAGCACACTTTTGTACCCTGAGAGAGAGAGAGAGGAAGGCAGATGCAAAGTGAAAGAGAGAGAGTGAGGGTGCTGCTATAATGGCCAAAAACAGACTTGTAAATGTCAGGCTTAATCAGAACAAAGATATGTACCAACCTGTAGAGGTGACTAATGAGCGCTGCTAAAGTAATTCTGTTAACCCGCGGTAAACCTCGAATCAGCTCTTTGTATCTGTCCAGACGTTGTGTCTTTTGAGGTATTTCTGCATATAGGCATGAGAAATCACTGAGACAACTATGCAAAATGAGATGCTCATTAATTTAAAACAAATATATTAAAGGGTTTGTTCAACCAAAAATGAAAATTCTCTCATTTACTCACCCTCATGCCATCCCAGATGTGCATGACTTACTTTCTTCTGCTGAACACCAAGATTTTTAGCAAAATATCTCAGCTCTGTAGGCCCATAAAATGCAAGTGAATGATGACCAAAATTTGTAATCTCCAAAAAGCACATAAATGCAGCATAAATGTAATTCATAGGACTACATAAGACTGGTTTAATCCATGTCTTAAGAAGTGATCCAATCAATTTTGTATGAGAACAGACCAAAATAAAATGCCCTTTTCACTATAAATCTACACAACAGCAGTCTCCTTGGGATCATGATTTCAAACTCAATTACACTTCCTAGTGCCATTTAGCTATGTGCATACATCCAACACTAGAAAGTATAATAGAGTTTGAAATCGCAATTGTGCCTACAGACTGCAATGGTAAGATGAAAAAGGAGTGACAAACTCATGGATTAAGCAGTCATATTAAAAAAAAAACATAATAAACATAGAAAATTACTTTTTTGCTGCCTTTATGTGCTTTTTGCAGCTTCAAAGTTCTGGCCACCATTCACTTGCATTGTATGGACCTACAGAGAAGAGCTATTCTTCTAAAAATCATACGCATTTGGGATGGCATGAGGGTGAGTAAATGATGAGAGAGAGTTTTTTTTTTATGATTTACTTTAACACTGAAACTTTTGAAAACATGAAGTTTAATGTACTAACTGGCCGCTTCCTTCCAGAAGGGGTGGAGGTCAGCCATAAATATGGGATCATCTATCTCTCTGAAGAACCTCTTTAGTACATCAGTCACATCCTCTATGAAGTTATCTCCTATACGGAGTTTCACATTGCGGGCATCCTTACGGAACTCTTCCATCAAAAGCTTGATTCTAGACTTCGCACCATTTTTCCTGTATATACCCTCATGGCCCAAACCTGTGTATGTGAGACAAATATCACTTATTGATATTGTTGGTACTGTCCATATTATTGATGTAGGCTGGGTGGCATTTCTTAAAAACAAAGCATATGTTATCACTCTGTCTTCTCACCATACTGGGTTATGAAGGCAATGCAGCTGTCTACAATGATGGGAATGTCATTTCTGCTGAGTTGCTGATCTTTAAGGGTGTTCCCTTTCCCACCGGCAGCCTTCTGAATGTCTGTGTACCACAGAGAGAAATCTGTCCTGCCCATACCTTGCAGGTGCAGAGTCCTACAGACACAGTCATCCATAAAATTACATTGAATTTTAAGAAATGGAGACTATTAATGCTCGGCATGATCAAAGACCTCTATTTTTTATTCATTTGGCATTTAAAAATGTTGGGAAAGCATGGTTTTATTCATCTGAAATTGACTGAATTGGCCATTTTCTTTGGAATAATGTGCTTCGATGAATCATTCACAAAAAAAAAAAAAAAATGATGTGTATTAAAGGGGTCATGGCATGACTTTTTTATTATTGTGATGTGTTACTTGAAGCTCACTTATAGTTTTAGTAAAGTTGCAACAACGAAAAAAAAGTCACATTGTAAAACAACACACTATCAGAAACTCTCAGTTTTGGTGCTTTTTCTCCTTTAAGACTTGTCAGTAAACACCCACTGTTCTGATTGGCTCTCTACACTTGACTGACCTGCTCTCTGGGTGTGTCCCAATTCTAAGAGAAAGGACTTGTGTTCTTATGAAGGCCATTCTTGCCAAGCTACCTTGGGAGAACAAACTCGGAAGGACATGAGGATGTAGAACGCATCTAGTGCAAGCTTTGTGATGTGCTACAATCATTCTGTTGTGCAATTGCAATTGTGAACGGTCACAGCACATTTGAATCCAGTGAGAGATCTACTGGCATTATCACACCAGTAACAGCATTAATATCATCACACCAGTAAGGTTTTGCAGCACTAGTGACACGTTAAAAGAATTAAGTCTGTAAACAGTAATTTTCTAGTTTCTCGTTTATTACCATGTTAAAAATTATGCATTGGGACTCTTGAGGATAAAAAACAAAGCGATAAATGTCCTTCGTCTGCCACCGTAGAACTGAGTTCTTATCAAGAACACATCCAGGTAATTGTCAGCAGTCATATCACCCTGTAGCACTAGACCAGTTGACCACTGAAGCTTAGCAGAGTTGAGTCTGGTCAGTACTTGGATGGGAGACCTCCTGGGGAAAACTAAGGTTGCAACAGGAAGAGGTGTTAGTGAGGCCAGCAGGGGGTGCTAACCATGCGGTCTGTGTGGGTACTAATGCCCCAGTATAGTGACAGGAACACTATACTGTAAAAGACACCATCTTTTGGATGACGTTAATATGAGGTCCTGAATCTCTTGGTCATTAAAATTCCTCCATGGCCCTTATCAATCATGGCCTCCTAATAATCCCCATACATGAATTGGCTCTATCACTCCTCTCTCTCCTCTCCACCAATAGCTGGTGTGTGGTTTAAAGTTCTGGCACACTATGGCTGCCATTGAATCATCCAAGTGGATGCTGCATACTTGTGGTGTTTGAGGAGACACCCTCTTCACCATGTAAAGCGCTTTGAGTGTAGTGTCAGAAAATGTAACGTTCATTCATCCATAATTTCCTGTGTCCTTGGTACTTGCGTTTTTGAGGATTGGAATCGAACATTGGCAGTGGATGATGATATCGAACGAGTCCGCAAGAACGTAAGAACGCACACTATGAAACAGCTACTCTCTGCCATCTCACTACTCACCGCTACTGGGCGGGGCTACGAAAGTGATAAGGTAAAGTAGGCATTGATGTGTTGTTGTGGAGGCAGTCAGATGCAAATGTCTACCACAGTGCGACATCACAAGTCAGAGGAAGTAGAGAAATAGCCATTTTAAACAAATGCTCTTTTTACATTAGGGAGGAAGTTTTGAGTTCTGAAACTAACAGTATGTTTTTACAGTACAATGAACTCCCACAAGTAAAAAGATCAATGAAAATTGAATTCCTCATTTCATGACCCCTTTAAGAACGTAAATAGGGTAATTTTTAATTTCATGTTGACTTTAATGTGGAAAAATGTGTATTTAGAGAAACCAAAGACCCACCTTCCTTTCTCAACCAGAACTAGAATGTCCTTCTTCTCATGGTTCTCTGTTTCTGATGCAATGCCTTGATTTATAAACCAAGACAAAGAAAGATAAGTACATCTGTACTTTATTAACCCAAAGGGTACATTTAAGAGCATGTTTTGCTCTGAAATACCATATTTGTAACACAGTGATTGAGGTAACAGACTCACTGAGCTCCTGAAGGCGTTTGAGGTTTATAATGTCCTCAGCGGCTCCATCGTTTCCAGGGCAGATGAACAGGTTGGACTTTTGCAGAACAAAGAAGCCTTCTTTCCACTGCTGGGGATCAAGCATGGCCTTGTAGCGTAGCACACCCACTCGCTCGAACTCTCGCGCCAGAAGGCAGTGACAGCTGAGAGGGGTGGTGGCCTGCCAGAGATCAAAAAACAAGGCGAGGTCTAATGCACTGGTGTGACAAGCTATTTTCTGTGTACAGAAAGCACAGCTTGACTGATTAATATTTACCTTCCCTATTGCTCTCGCCCAACTATGCAATGCTTCCGGAGTTTCCAAGCCAAACAGAAGCAGTTTATCAGATGTTAGGTACAGTTCAAAAGTGTATCGAAATCTGAAAAGCACAACAAAAATGAATCAAGGAATGTTAGACCTTTATTATGTGGGATATTTTGATCAATTCTAGTACTACAAATGTGAAACATGGTAACTTGTCACACACTTGTCGATAAAGCCGCTGTTGTTGCAGGAGTCTGGCCTGCTAACTCCTAAACAGATGATGTCTTTCACATCGATCTTCGTACTGGGCTCTTGACATCTGTCAGACTCATAAAAGAGAATGGACTTTTCCACTGAACACCAGTGTTTTTGAAAATCTGCTGAAAAAACAAAACAAAAATGAAAAGCTATCAAAAAAAAAAAGCTAAAACAAAGATAATATACTGTATGTAACATTCTGAATATACTGTATATACGAGCAGTATATATTGAAAAGCGCACTAAGTAACTGCTAATGTTTCACTGGCTGATATGACTTGGTCTTTCTACTGACATTGTACCATATCTGCAGGCATTCTGTATGTTCCAATGAGAAAATTATTCCACTACAGAAAATGTCTGATAATAACGTTGTTAAGGATATAAATTAATAGACTTTGTACACCTTTAAAGTAATATCTGCATAATAGTATACGACCACCATATTCTCAAAGGCATGAAATAGTATGGCCCAGCTATGTGGATACTGGGAAGTGTTTCTTTTTACTAAACCAGTACATTCTGCTCCAAAACTACTGCCAAGGCTTGTGCTCGCCACATAGTCGCCTACCGTCTCTGGTTCTGCGAGATAATGTCCCTTTGTTCAAGGTGCTTGACTTGTAGATGTAACCGGAGTACAGGATGGGCTGCATAATCTCATCATAAACACAGGAATCTGAATCAAAATAATTACAGCATGACACACAATGCATTTTATGTTTTTATTGAAGATGATGTAGATGATATCCAGATGTGTATGACTTTCTTTCTTCTGCAGAACGCAAATTCATTTTTACAAGTATGTCTCTGCACTGTCGGTTCATACAATGCAAGTGAATGGTGGCTAAAAATTTGAAGCTCAAAAAACAAATAAAGGCAGCATAAAAGTAATCCATATGACTCCAGTGGTTAAATTAATGTCTTCAGAAGCGATATGATAGGTGTAAGAATATAAATCTCTATCTTTAACCAGCACCAACCAGTAGGTGGTGATATGTATGAAAAAAAAAGAAGTAAAAGTGGAGATTTGTAGTAAAAAGGGACTTAAATACTGATCGGTTTCTCACCCACACCTATTATATTGCTTCTGAAGGCATGGATGTAACCATTGGTGTCATATGGATTAATTGTATGCTGCCTTTACATGCTTTTTGGAGCTTCAAAGTTCTGTTCACCATTTACTTGCATTTTATGGTCTACAGAGACCAAAAAAGTATTTGTTTGTGTTCAGCAGAAGAAATAAAGTCATACACATCTGGGATGGCCTGAGGGTGAGTAAATGATTAGAGAGTTATACATTTTGGGTGAACTATCTTTTAAATCATTACTGTGTTTTTTGGAGCATGTCAACTTCTGCCTCAATCAATGCAAAATCTGTGACATAACTACCTGTAATAAGTCTTTTAATAGCTATCACCAAATACTAGGGGCAAAATCAAAAGCCCTTCCAAAGTATAGAGAATGAGGGGATGTAGTAAATCACAAACAGATATCAGTATAATTTTCCCAAAATACAAGATTTTTGGAGATCTACTGGGATTTTTACTGAAATTTGCACAGTTCCTTCTCAACAATTAAGCCTAGCTAGTCACCAACTGTGCTAACATTAGCTTTTTATGTATTAGCTAAATGTTACTGGCTAGCTAGCTCAGAGAAGTGGTGGACAGAAGTATCTGGGAAACATTTTATTTGTATTCTTTTTTTATATATAGCTTGGTGCCACTATTGGTGCAGAATTTACATACTTCAACTTTAAGGATATTATTCTTGATATTGCGAGTGGTGATGCAGAAAGAATTCTGTAGGAGGTAAGTGTGTTTGTGATGTCAGCGGCTTTGTGTTCATACCTGCTGACTGTGTGTATGAGTAATGTGGGGACTGATGCTTATTGTTTCCATTAGCATCAGACAGTCGAGCGGCCTCTGCTTCCGCAAAAATCTGAGTGACTGTTTTCAGCAAGTTCTGCTCAGTCACGGCAGTGCACAACGCCTGCAGGACAACCACATACACATAAAAACACACACTTAAACCAATGCACCACTAATAGCACATTCAGCCAAAGGACATTACATTTTTAACATTCCAAAATACATCTATTCAGCGCAATGCTTTTATTAGCCTTCTTAAATTATTTACAGTTCACAGCACATCCATCTGCTTGTTCCGGGGGAACATAGGTAGCATAGATCCACAAATGATAGCATTGGTAAATTCCTAAGAAAGAATAATGCACACTAATCTTGGCTTGACCGCTGGCATAATACTTAGATGGCTCTGGCTATATTAAGAAAGGTTGTCCTTGTTGCCCCAGTAGAGACTGATCTAAAAGTTATCTTTTGAAGCATAGGTATCGCAGGCAGAAATGCCCAATGCAATAGTTCACAGTGGTTCTCTTTGAGGGAACTATTCTATGCTTTTCAAAATATTGTGTTTGTTGCAGTGGTTTAAGAAGTAATACATTTATTGTGCAAAAGTGTGGTTATGCTGTATTTAAATAATCTGACCAAAACATTACCTCACTGCCATCTACAAAAAGTTACGCAAATTATGTTTGTATGGTAATTAACAACTGTTAGCATGTTAACAGGGTTCCCACACTTTTTGGAATTAATTTTCATGACTTTTTCTTAACCTTTCCAGTCATTCATGAAAATTGAATAACGATTTTTTTTCCAATGAATTTAAAGATTACGCTCACAAAGAGCAATTTCTAGCAAATTAAATATTTTAGAGCTGCCATAAGAATTGTCTCCATAAAAAAAGTTTAAAGGGTCTATATTCTAATTCCTTTCTTTTTTTACTTTGAAATCTATTTATAATGTTAGTTAAGTTTTGATACACAAACAACGTGTTATTTTATTTTACATGTCCATTTTTCCACCTTCTCTCTGACTCTAGAATTATCAGGCTGTTTTTGCAACTTTACCTTTAAGACTTATTTGATCTCTGTTATGATTGGTTATCCTCTTTTCTAACACCCCTTTCAAGGTTGCTGAAAAAATGAACAGGTGTTGATTTGCAAACGTGGGCGGTTATTTGTGCTTGGCTATGATGATTATTGAATGACCTGTTTTTGGGTCAACGTGACACAATTTGTTTTGTCTAGATCGATGATTAGTCATGCATACATTTAAAATGCAATTTACACAAAACAATTACTTTAATACACCTCGACAATGATAAACATGTTTTCAATTTCTAAGTTTAGTCATTCTGAAAATTTTTCTAAGTCTTAATGTCAAAAATGTCATGTGGTGTAATTGTTCGGACACATAATAAATATATAAAAGTCTCAATAAAAGCTGGAATTCTTTGTTGGCATATAGTACAGATAATGTTTTTTTATTATTATTTATTAAAAAAAATAAGCAGTGAAACATTTTGGTTGAAAAATGAATATAATATTGGAAAAACTTTTGTCCACCAAATCAAAGACATGTGGTGTAACCAACATGTTAGGATGGGAGAAAGGTGTTATAAGTTGTTCCTGGCAGGCTACTCTGCCTTAAGGACTTGGTATACTTCTTTAGAAGTTCTTCTTCGTTCAGGGGTAAAAAGAAGTTCTAAACAGCCGAGCAATGGTATACTGTTTTCGAATATTCAGACACCCGCCACACTGATTTAAATGTAAAAATCCATTTAAATATGAGGACGCTACATGTAAATCCTTAAAAATGTGTTAGCGAGCTCGTACCTACATCTGTACAATCGTTCGCTTATTGACATTTTCCAAGATCAAGTCATGTGATTTTTTTTCTTAGTCTACTAAAGGAATCCATCCACCCATCCATATTCTATAGCTGCTTGTCCTATGCAGGGTCGCGGGTAGTGCTGGAGCCTATCCCAGCTGTCTCGGGCCGAAAGCAGGGAAACACCATGGACAGGTGGCCAGCCCATCACAGGGCAACATACACAGACACACACATTCACACACACCTACAGGCAATTTAGGGTCCCCAAACAGTAGTGTAACTTTCAAAGGATTTTACATATGCCCACCTAAAATGAGTGATGATACGTATGGCCGCCAGAACAGCGAGGAGGCTTTTGACCCATAAATTATACTGAGGTGATGCCGCAGCACCATTAAGGGAATTGTGATTATTATTATTTTTAATAAGTGTATAGCGACTCTCTCTAAACCCACATGGAGCAGTGGGAGGTGGGACCGCAACTGAAGGCATGGGCAAGATAGACATTTCGACTCAGCTGAGCTACCAATCAGAACTTTCGATTTAGACGTGTTTGGATATTAAGGGCACCTGGAACGAACCGTGGCCCCATTTGTACAATGGGCCCAATGCGTAAGTAGTAAAAAAAAAAAAAAAACATAAGCCTGAGAGGACACTTTAGACCCTCAACACTGTTTGTGAAGATTAAAAAAAAAATGTAAAAAAAATATTTTATCATATTAAAAACATTTTATGAAAGGCACATTTTTTTCAGGCCTAAAAAAAACATCTTGATAAGCTTGACTCAAAATACCTGATATTTGTGAGAGAAAAAAAAAAACATTTACCTTAAAAATATGTTTGTAAACTTTTTGACAAAAATTCCTTAGATTATATCATGTTTTGTCTTACATCCTGTGCATTGCTTTTACCTTTAGAAGTTCTTCCTGGCTGCTAAAACTAGGATGAGGGTGACGGTATCTGCCTTCTCGATATTTGTGTGTGATAAATTCTTTCCGCTGTTCCGGGGAGGCATCACAGTCCAGTTCCTTGGTCACAGGAAGCCTGCCTGCCCAGAATTCATTGGCACCATCATTGCCAAGCATTATAAAGAGCTAGAACACATGAAGATAGGGGTTCAAGTTAGCCTCATTTGTAACAGACCTTGTGAAAAACGGTGTAAAAATCAGTGGGGCGAAATATCAGGACCTTTTCGAACAAAGACCTGTGTCAAAATCCTTTTACGACTCATGACAACCCCTACCTGAACGATCTCGTTACTCCACACGCTGGTGTCTAGTTTCAGACTCTGCACTTTCGACACCATTGTGCCAAGACCTCGATGCTGGCCTGCAGGCAAACAGAACAAAAGAGGCATCACATCACTCTCCACACACCATTCACTCTGTTAGTCCCACAATGACTTCCAGATTTCGTGCCTCTGAGCCACTGTTATCTATAGTTTGTACAGCACGGAGGACCTCTCATGAACTCTCAAATGAGCTTATGGGCTCTTAACACCATCTGTATCAATCCAAGACACTGCACTGCCATTACACATGTTGGCTAATCACAATTTAGATGAACCATGACCAAAGGATATCAGACTAAGGGGCGAATTCACTTAATGGGTTAGCCACTTTTGTGTGCGATATTTCAGTGCAAAAACTGCATTATCCTACCACACGCAATCCAGTTTAGCCAGGTGCTAGTCTGGAGTTTCATTCGTAAATATTTCCCTGATTTTCCCTCTACTCCATCCAACAGCATTCTAGAATACATTATAGATCAGCATAAATGTATAAAGGGTGCCATTTCTAGAATTTATGGTTTAATAAATAAAAAGCAAGCCCCTTCTAATGGGACATTAAAGTCTCTTTGGGAGGATGACTTAATGATGACACTGGACGGTGACACTTGAGACTCCGTCTCAGAAAGAATACACCATTCCTCAGTTAATTCTAGGCACTGTCTTATTCAATTTAATATAGTACATCGAATCCACTGGTCTAGAGCCCAAATCGGCAAAATAATTTCCTCATCTTGACCCCACCTGCCCACGATGTGCTGTAGAGCCAGCCTCTTTGTTTAATACATTTCTATCTTAACCTAAATTATTAAAGTTTTGGGGGAAAATTTGTAGCTTATTTTCAGACATTTTTGCTATGGTAATAGACCCCACCCCCCTGACAGCCTTAATTGGTGTTCTTCCAGAAACTATTAAATTAACATCTTTAGAAATTGACAATATAGCACATTCCACACTGTTGGCCAAACAACTTATATTTATTAATCGGAAGCTACCATCTCCACTCTCCTATCGTCAATGGATTTTGGATATACAGTTTGCCCTCATACTTATAAATATTCCATTTTGAATTAGAAAGAAACCAGATATTTTTACTAAATCATGGAGCCCTTTTTACAATATTTTAAGGAGACAGGTACTTACACGTTATATTATATTTTTTACTGTAACTTTGGGTAACTTTTACTGTACTGTTTTTTTAATATGTGACGTTTTATAGTGTATGTTAACATGTAAGGATGTCCATGCAGGGGCCATATTATTTGCACAATTTTCTTGTCATTAGGGTGACACAGAGTGCCTATAACTCTCTATTAAAGACATCTATCCTTTGCTATTCTGTTTCTGAACAAATGTTACTTTTGATATCTCTTTTTGTAAGGCCATATGTGGTTAAAGGAATATTTTGGAACAAGTAAAGCTCAATCGACAGCATTTGTGGCATAATACTGATAACCACAAAAATTCATTTTGACTTGCCCCTCCTTTTCTTTAAAAAAAGCACAAATCTCGATTACAGTGAGACACAAAGGATGTGAATGGGGCCAATTTTAACGTTAAAATACTCACTTTCTAAACAGGGTTTCTGCAGGTTCGCAGGAATGAAATTTAAGACTTTTTAAGGCCAAATAAAAGAAAAAATTAAGACCACTTTCGCAATAATAATAAAAAAACACATTAAATAATTCATTAGCTGGTAAATACAAAACCACTGAGGCTACTTGGATGTCTCAGGACATGTTTTCTATATTTCATTCTACATTTATGTGTTTACTTTTTGAAACAAGTTAATACAACATTAAAACTTTTAATTAATTATCTGTCAAACACAGAAGTGGTGGTAAAAACCTTGCGTAAAAAGTAAACTTTTATCGGATTACGTTGTTGAAAATTTATTCCGAAGGCTCTAGTTGACTGCTGTGGCTTTAAGACATCAAACAGAGTTTACTGGACTGAGGAGATCATTTCAACTCACTTTGCAGCAAAAAGTTATAGCAAACATGATTACATGTTTGTTATTAACTCATTTCATTATAGTAATTGTAATGCTAAGAATATGTTTGTATTTATGGTGGTTTTGTGTCTTACATTTGTTTAATCCTCTAATCTGTTAAATCTAACCCAACAGTAAGCTGGCTTTTTCCACCACACTGCACATGCACTGACATTTTGTAAACTAGAAGATTGGTCTTAGACCTTATTCACAGTAGCACCATGTTTGATTTTTAATGGGAATGGAAAAGAGGCTGTGAGGGATAGACTTACCACCTCTTCAATTGCATGCAAGGTATAAATCTGTAAAAAGCTCCTAAATCCCATCTGATTTTCCACAACTCATGTTGTCTGGAGTTTTTTGTCTA
Organism: Moxostoma hubbsi; assembly: GCA_032164185.1. Classification (NCBI taxonomy): domain Eukaryota; kingdom Metazoa; phylum Chordata; class Actinopteri; order Cypriniformes; family Catostomidae; genus Moxostoma; species Moxostoma hubbsi. The sequence goes on along the minus strand of JAVLUX010000016.1, from coordinate 12,631,130 downwards.
CTGAGTGTCCTTGAAAAGACATTTTCCCAATGTTTTGTTTGCAGAACGATCCAAAAACACTTAAAAAACTGCAGTATAGCCAATTGAAGAGACTGTACATATATGCCTCACAGCCTTGTTGTCATTGTCATTAAAAATCAAATGTGATGCTGCTGTGAATAAGGTCTAGCATGCGCTGAATAACATTTCTCAATTTTTTTCTTGGCAGATACATTTAACAAATACTTTAACAGGTAATTAAAGGGCAGTTCATTTAAAAGTGACATTTCTGTCATCATTGCTCACACTTAAGTCTGAATGAATTTTTGGAACAAAAAGGAGATGTTAAGCAAAACGTTTACTCTCAGTCACCATTCACTGTCACTGCAAATTTTTTCATTCAATGAAAGTGAATGGTGACAGAAACTCCCTAATATCTCCTTTTGATATCCACTGAAATAAGAAAGTCAAACAGGTTTGGAACAGCATGAGGGTAAGTGATGACAATTTACATTTTTGTGTGAAATATCTCAAGTAAAAGTCAAAACTCGTCAGTTAACTTAAAAATGGCCATTTAAAGTTGACAATATGTATTAAAATGTTAACAGATTCAATTATGAAACAGAACTGTGCTGCATAATTAGTTATGATGTATATTAAAAACAGATTCTATACTAAATATTAAATATAGATAATATATTTTCATATTATGTCTATTATGTTATTATAATATTTATATCAATATATTATTATTGTTTTGTATATTATTACAAACTTTTTTTAATCAACTCATTCAGATGGCAGAGAAAATACCTCTAAAGAGATGGAGTTGAGAGATATAACAGGTGTAACTCAGGTGATGTAAAATAAGAAGCACCAAGATATGAAAGGCATCAAAAGACTGCTCCAACATCGAGTGCAGCTTTGTCAATTATTGTTAATTATTGCAAGTTGAAATTGCAACGTTGAGAGCTTTGTCAATTATAAGCAGGAGTGACAGTGTTAGTGCATCGCTCGCTTACAGAGACGCAAAATAACGACATTTCCATTTCAGATTAACAGGTTTATACATGAGTTCAGTAAAAATGTGCTTCCTTGTGCACGCTCACAATAAACTCAAGCCTCAGCTGCTACATGCACGAGAGAAAGAGAGAGAGAGAGAGAGAGAGAGATGGTGATACTGCTGTTTTAAGCATCTCCTCTATTCATGCCCCAAAATGTAAGACCTCAGTAAACGGGGGCCTGGGTAGCTCAGCGAGTATTGACGCAGACTAGCACACCTGGAGTCATGAGTTCGGATCCAGGGTGTGCTGAGTGACTCCAGCAAGGTCTCCTGAGCAACCAAATTGGCCCGGTTGCTAGGGAGGGTACAGTCACATGGGGTAACCTCCTCGTGGCCATGATTAGTGGTTTTCGCTCTCAATGGGTTGCATAAGTTGTGCGTGGATCACAGAGAGTAGCATAAGCTTCCACATATGGAGTCTCCGCGGTGTCATGCACCACGAGCCACGTGATAACATGCATGGATTGACTGTCTCAGAAGTGGAGGCAACTGAGACTTATCCTCTGCCACCGGGATTGAGGTGAGTAACCGCGCCACAGCAAGGACCTACTAAGTAGTGGTAATTGGGCATTCCAAATTGAGGAGAAAAGGGGATAAAAAAAATTAATAAAAAAAGACCTCAGTAAACAATATTTAAGACTTCTTGTAATTTACAATAATTTATAATATGTAAGATATTTAAGACATATTATGGCCTTAAATTTTAAAACGTAAATTTACCCGTGGGTATCCTGTCAAGTATAGCAACAAGACATAAACAATATGCATGTAAACATAATTTTAGCAAGATAAAAATCACTTACTAACCATTTCTGTGTTCATTTAATGCCAATTTTACAAATTCGTTGCCATGACGATGTTGTCAACAACCTCTAAAACTCTAAAATGAACAAGTCATGCCACTTCATAGCTCAAATAATGCATGAGTTTTAACAAGAAAAAAATTGCTTTTATAAAATTACAAGCTTCACATTTCTGCCTTTAAACCCTTAACAAATTGGCTACATTCACTTCCATTGTAAGTGCCTCATTGTGACATAGATTTTTATTTTTTAAAAGAAAAGGAGGTACAAGTCTAAATGAATTTGTGTGGTAATAAACATTATGCCACAAATGTTGTTAATTGAGCTTAACTTGTATTGAGCCCAGAATATTCCTTTAAATCCTAAATATGGGGCACTCTGTATGCTCTATCTGAAAAAAAACCTAAATGTGCCCATTTTCAATGGTTGAAAACCAAATGAGGGTCACATAATTCTCTCACATAACACTTATTGTTATATAATATTGTTATAATACTAATTGTTATATTGTTACATAACACTCTGCTGACTCACGACTGTGCAGCAATGCACAGCTCGAATCACATCACCAAGTTCGCCGATGACACGACCGTGGTGGGTCTCATCAGCAAGAACGACTAGTCAGAATGCAGAGAGGAGGTGCAGCGGCTAACGGACTGGTGTAGAGCCAACGACCTGTCTCTGAATGTGGACAAAACAAAAGAGATGTTTGTTGACTTTAGGAGAGCACAGAGTGACCACTCTCCGCTGAACATCGACGGCTCCTCTGTGGAGATCGTCAAGAGCACCAAATTCCTTGGTGTTCGTCTGGCGGAGAACCTCACCTGGTCCCTCAACACCAGCTCTATTACCAAGAAAGCCCAGCAGCGTCTCTACTTTCTTTGAAGGCTGAGGTAAGCACATCTCCCACCCCCCATCCTCACTACATTCTATAGTGGGATTATTGAGAGCATCCTGAGCAGCTGCATCACTGCCTGGTTTGGGACTTGCACCGTTTCGGACCGCAAACCCCTGCAGAGGATGTGAGGACAGCTGAGAAGATCATCGGGGTCTCTCTTCCCTCCATCAAAGACAATTACAAAAAACACTGCATCCGCAAAGCAACCAGCATTGTGGACGACCCCACACACAAACTCTTCACCCTCCTGCAGTCTGGAAAGAGGTACCAAAGCATTCGGGCCCTCACGGCCAGACTGTATAACAGCTTCTCCTCAATACTCAGAGACTGGACTGACACACACACACACGTGTCCTGAGTTGCACTTTAATTATTCTCACTTTATTACTGGCTGCTACCTCAATAACTGCTATGTCCATAGAACACTATCTCATAGTTATGTTATGTTTACATTTGTCATCTTTTTGCACTACCGTTGGGTGCTGCACTGTCTCTCACTGTGCCTATTGTCCTGTTCATTTTTAGTAATTTATTGTACTGTCCCGTACTTTTTGCACACGTTTGCACATGCACTTTATATAGGTATGTTATTTAGTCTGTGTTGTCTCATGTGGTTCTGTGTTTGTCCTATGTTGATTTATGTAGCACCATGGTCCTGGAGGAATGTTGCCTCGTTTCGCTGTGTACTGTACTAACTGTATATGGTTGAAACGACAATAAAAACCACTTGACTTGACTTGACTTGACAATATAAAGCTAGACCAGCAAAACAAAGGTCTTAAGTACTATTGAAGTCTGAAATAATATTGAAACTAGAAATGTACCTTAATTTATTATTTCATAGTACATAATACATACATAATATAATATATACAAAATAATGTATTACTCTGTAAATACTAGTCTATGGCATTTAATACTTTTGCCTTCATCATAATTTATGTTTATTTTTCTTCAGAAAAATGTATTAAAAAAAAAACATTTAGGGAAGTTTCTAAAATTGTGTTGATTTGACATGGAATAACCCATTAGTGAACCAGGCACTAAAACAATGCAGACAGAGCATGTACTGTAAATAAACCATTCTATCAGTGGGGGAAATAATTCTAAGTGAATTCCTATTCTGAAAGAGCTCAACAAAGCTCATAAGCCAAAGTCGGTACCTTATAAGTCAAAATGACATTGACAAATAACCCATCAAGCTGATAAGATGTCCAGTCTTTACACTACCACATCAGCCACACACACACACACCTGCACAATTCTTGCAGATGACCACACAGAGATTGATGGATGCCCAGTCTGGATTGATGGCTTTGCAGTCTGCACAGATCCTGTTGGACCTGTTGGACCAGATCTTCTCTGCCACCTCGTAATCAGATAGTGTTTCCGCTATAGATTCCTGCAGGGCCTCCATCCAGTCCCTCTTCTCTCGCTCTGACTCTGCAGTAAAGCTGCAAGCATGCACAGAACATTCTTAATGCTTGGACTCTGTAAATCCTATTAATTGTCCCTAAGGTTGGCATGGTTACTTTGTGGGAACGCCCACTTGATGATTTCCCTAATTTTCTTGCAGTTGAAGTCTAAGTGTGCTGATAAAAAGATAGTTAACCCAAAAATTAAGAGTCTATCATTATTTACCCTGAAATATACATAAAAATCTTTATATTTGGGGTGAATTTTACATTTAAATTCAACTGATGAAAAGTACTTGATTGATTTCACGACCACATATGGCATTAGTTTTTTGAAGCCTTTACAAGAGAATAATGCAATATTTTAGAATCAGGAATGATATTAGGAAATTACTTAAAAGAGATTGGACATAAGCAAGATACTTAAAGGTATCACCCAAAAATGAAAATGAAAACAACAAAGATTTTTTGAAAAGTATCTCAGCTCTGTAGGTCCATACAATGCAAGTGAATGGTGATCAGACCATCTTAGCTCCTTAAATTACATAAAGGAAACATTAAAGTAATCCATAAATTCATGTTGTCAGAAGTTATTTAACATGTGTGGGTGAGAAACAGAACAATATTGAAGTGCTTTTTTACTCTAAATCTCCACTTTAACCTTTACGTTCAGATGTGAAATTAAAACTTTACAGGCACCACATGAATTTCAGATGTAAAAGTGAAAGTGGAGATTTAGAGTAAAAAAAGGATTTTGATCAGTATCACTTCTAAAGACATGAATTTAACCACTGAAGTCTTATGGATTATTTGGTGTTTCCGTCCTATGGTTTTTGGAGCTACGAAGGTCTGATCTTGCAACAACTTGCATTGTTAGAAATAACAGAGCGAAATTTTACTCAAAAAATCTATGTTCGTGTTCTGGTGAAGAAAAAAGTCATACACATCTGGGATGGCATTAGGGTGAATAAATGATGAGAGAATCACAATTTTGGGGTGAACTGTCCCTTTAACAAAGAAGCGTACAGTGACTTTAACGATTTACCTGAAGGTTTTATAAGGCGTAATGAGATCAAAGCTCTTGCCCTTTCCATCACGTATTGTAGCGCCTCTGGCCTCAATTAGAGTAATTCCAATCCCATTCTTAAAGCACTGCAAAACACAAGACACTAAGGCTTAGCTTTGATGTTAAAATGAATCATTAAAATCCCATTAAATTATTATAGTGCTATTTACTGTACAGAGTATTGTAACATGCTACAGGAAGTCCAGAATATGTTTTGCAACACCCCTTAAACAAAATGACACAGGAAAGAGACACATAGATCAGAAGTGTTTTGCTGTATCAGTAGCACTAAATCAAAAATATTATGGTACTATAATATGATTACCTATAGCATGATTAACTAATCACCTGCTCACTCTTGTACAGCCAGATCTGCTCCATTATAATGGCAGTATAGATCTTTGATTTGGTTCCTTTGAGCTCCAGAAAGCCGCTCTTTTGGCAGTGGCTGCCAGGGCCAAAACGTGGGTGGCCAAAAACCAGCTGTTCCGTGATTCGCTCTTGCAATGTGCTGCACCATTTGGTCCTCTGGACTGCAAGCAGACATTAAAGTCGAAATATTATCAGATGTATATCTAAACCTGCACTTCCTGTTGATTTTCAGATTTCTGAGCCATGATACTGTATTTTGTTTTTCGATTACTCCGATGGAAGAGAAGTGAACATTTAATAAATATTATGGCAGGCACTTCTAAAATCAATGTATAATTCTACTGCATATAATCAGCTGTAATGCATGAACAAAAAAGTACACGGTGCACTGACAAACCATGTTTTTTAGACATAGGCCATAGCAGCACCATGTTATATTACAACACATTTTGTGTCAGAAAAAGACAGTTAGCTTCTAAAATGCAATGTTTACCATCATTATCAGCACGGAAGACAAATGTCCTGTGGCTTGTCACAACTTCAAATTTATTGTCTTTGGCTACACGGGCCATCTGAATGGCAGCTAAGGGAATCACACCTTTGGGGTAAGCGTCCTGGAAGAGAAATGCCATTTGTGTTAGAAATAAGCAGCATAAGTGAACTTTGTATACAAAAACAGAGGAATGTAGGATTTGTTCATCATTTTGAAGGTTTTAAGACATGTAAAATTGCTTAAAGTGGTCAATTCATGAGAATTAAATTTTGCCTTGACCTTTTAATTGTGCCATGTAAACAAAGTTGTAATTCAAAAAGACAATTTATTGCAACTATGCCGCAAACAAGTCTTGTTCCCAACTTCAGATTTAAGAATGTCCGAAACCGTCAGAAACCCAAATTCACATGACCAAATACATGACCGCCCACATTTGTACATCAAGGATGCCTAATCGCTGTTTAGAAGCGTCCAGTCATGGTGATGTAATACAGAAGTTGGATAGATTCTATTATTCCTCCACACCAGAAGGACTAATGATAAGAGTAAAATATAGAAGAGTCTGTCCAACCTTGTGCCGTTCCTCACTGTGTGCATATCCTGCTAAAGAAATGAGTGCCTGAAGTTTATCACACGGTCCCTGATCATTTCAGTCAGATCTTAACTATTTGTGCGGCGTACTTGAGCACAGATTGTTTTTGTGAACCGGTCACAATGTTATGCAGACTTTGCAAAGAAACTGTAATTAACCCAGCCCCAACAGCAAACATGCAGACCATGTGTGACTGCAAAAATATGCCTTATAGGGGCTGTTCAGACCACACACATTCTTGCACTAAAAAGCCTGACAAAATGAATAGAACAGAGTGCAGGTGCCATTTTAACTTGGCACGGCTCAAAAAAATGCACCACTCCTACGCAAGATGCTGTGCAATGGTCAAAGAAGTCCATAAGTTCACAACAGGCATTGTTTCAAAGCAGATGTACATGAAATTATGCAATAACAGAAAACAAACAGACCCAAAAACGTTTTGGGTGTGAACAGCTCCTTATTCACTTCATATTCAAAAAGGGCTCTATTCTAAGGGTCAAAGAGAAGGTGGAAAATGTCCATGTGAATCTAAATAATGATTGTTTTGGACCAGAATAGTAAGTGGTCTCCACGGGAAAAAATAAATTGTTAAATATATGATATGACACCTTTGATTATACACTATCATGAAGGCATTGAGTTTGCTCTTGAACAATCATACCTTTTCGCTACCATAGTACATCAAGTTTTTCCCATCAAATTTCACATAGCGTTTCTGGAACACATAGTTTCTGCAACATAGAAACAAAAATATTATTTTACATCAGAGTAGACCACTATTTATGTTTGAGTGGACACTACAAGTTCACTCAAAAATATACTCCATAACAGAAAGCGTTGCAGTTTTTATGAATACAATTTCTCAAGAAACAAGTGAATCTAACGAGATGTCAAACAGAGGACAGCAACAAACATCTGGAGACACAGACAAAGCCATGAATAAGGACAAACCGGCTAGAGAGGACAGACAGAGGGCAGAAACAGCCATTGAGGAGAGTGCAGGAGATGCAGAGGCAAGAGGAGACGAGTAGCGGCCCCAATGGGGCATACCCTTGAGGAGAGAGCTTGTCCAGCCAACCGCTGAGGACGGGTGCCACCCGCTCGGACAGTGAGGTGAAGCTGGCATAGGGGGAGATGATGTGGTCCTCATCCGCTTCAATGGAGCAGAGGTTATGAGGGAGGGAGAACGAGTGTGAGGCTGGGGAGGGCTCACCCACTGTAAAGTAGCCTGGAGAATCAAGATGCTTGAGCCACGAGTAATTCCGCTGCCTGTAGGAAGAGAAGAGGGTGCAATATGGGAAATGTAAAATGTACAGTCATTTTAACGTGTTCCTCTGTAACCCATAATGACACCTCCTGACATCAAATGATCCCATCCCCATAAAACAAAAGTGAGAATATTACAAATTCTGTTTTGTCTTGCTTTGTCAGTAAATTGAAGAAGTTACTTTGCTGAATCATGCTTACTAAGACAACTATGAATAACAAAAAAATTTAAAATATGATTTGCCATTTACAACACTTTTTAACTTCACATTATTCTAGAAGGTCTTCAAAGCTAGAAGCTTTCCTAACTAGATCAAAATATTCTAAGACAAAAGGCTAACACATGAGGCAGGAAATGGTTTCCTGATTAAGTGCAAACACTGATTCCACTATATCCCAGATTACTTTATGCTTTAGGTGTCACTATGAGATTAACAGTAGGACAAAATACTTTGGGAATACTGAATTTTGTATGTATTTTATAGTGTCTGTTTTTGCTCATTTTAACTCTCATGGAAATAATTTCACTTACCCCTGATCTTTTAGTTTGTCTTCTTTATTTGTAGTTCCAGCCTTTCCCTCACTGTTGGTCCTTTCAACCTGAGCATAATGAAAATATAATAATAATGATAATTATTATTATTATTTATTAATACTACTACTAATAATATAATGATTACATATCTAATTATTAATGGATAATAATAACAACAATAATTATTATTTATTAATACGTATATATAATTACTAACAAATAATAATATTATAAACATCATCTTAAATCATCTTAATAATTAAAGTATTTAATAAACAATTAACGTATTAAAGTATTTTTTAAAGTTTTAAGTTATTCTGGTAAATTAAGTTAAACGTATCTCTTACCTCTGAGTGTTGATATTGTCGCTTGCTTTGGAAAACTGTTTCACAGTACGGATTGATCATTTCATCGTCACCCTCAGCAGATGCTAAGTTGGTTGGACAAAAGACATTTCCCAAGTATTTCGTACAGTCATAAAAAAAAGTGTTTAGACAATAAATCCATTTAAAGATCCAGTACAAAGTTGTACAAAGAGGCAAAAATAAACCTACCAGATGTTCTTTGAGATGATTGAAATGTGCAGTTATTTTCTAAAGTGCTATGGAAAGAGAAATATAAAAAGCTTATTATGAACCCTGAACAAAAAAAAAAAAAAAGCCAAATCACTTAATCATAATGACAGCACTGGGATCACCACCAAAACAATCAAACTGCATTCAAGATTTAACTAAGAACCTTTACATATTCACCTATGGTTTTCAGTAGATGGACTGAGTTCCTGGCGGGGAGGGGGAACGGGTACAGAGCGACTCCACGACATGCATGGAGTATCTGGTAAAGTGCCACAATAGATTTCATTAGAGACCATCTCCAGCCCTGAGCAGGGTGGACTCGGGGGTGAACCAGGTGTGTTAGTGAATGGAGAACACTGATAACTAGAGGGTGAGTCCGGAGGGTTAGAGAGGGGTGGGGTGCTGTGCCGGTCCTTGTCCGACATTTTCCTGAATGTGGAAGGAGGAATCCCTCGATTTAACCTGGGAGGTACTGGGGGCAATGGCCCACCAGTCTCTGGGGCCAAAGAGGTATTACTCAAACTTGATTCACAAATGTCCAGTTTTGATTCAGTAGATGTTTCAACAGTGTCTATACTAGATGTACTAGACAACAAATCTTCTACAACATTCAAAGAAAGTGGATCCTGAGAAGACTTCCAGCCAGGCTGTGCTTCATGTTGTGTTGGTAAAGATCGCCTCTCTGCCCTAAGTTTGTGGAAGACAGTTCTTGGTTTTGGTACTGGCTTTACGACAGTAGCACTACGCTCAGAGTATGAACGTTTCACTTGCGCACTAAGATTCGTGGCTGAGCTGTTTTGTAAGGCTTCAAAGGAGGTGTCAGCATGTCCTGAGGGAGAAAGAGGCTCTGCGTTGACAGGGGTCACCTTGTGAATAGCAGAATCTGAGTTACAGCGATCTAGCAAGGGCTCTTTCCTTTGATATTGACAGATCGACTGAATGTGCTCGACCAGTTTGAGGATACGCTTCCTGTGGCCTGTGGCAGTCACTCCTACCCTGTTCAGAGCGGCATTGTCCACATGACAGAAGTCCCGGGCAAGGAGAAAGCCTGCCTGACGGAAGTGATCCAGATACCTCTCGAGGTGGACGGATGCCAACAGGTCCTCTGCATCTGAGCATGGACCAATTGTTGCCATAGTGTGCATGAGTGCTCATTGGGCTGCATGCAAAACAGCAGCAATTCCAGTCAAGTATAAAAGACGGTTCCAGTCCTTCATCTGAGAAAAGAAGTAAAAAAGATATTAATAGTTTCTTTACAATTAAGGTTTCTTTATCATTGTATTATCTCTTTTTCACAGCCTCTTTATATGTGTGACGAGGAGGAGGGTGTGGCTAAGCCGTGAAGGAACACTGCCGGCACTGAATCAGCTGATCAGCGGGAGAGCAAGATAAAGGGGCGGACAGAGATGCCGGTTCAGTTGGTTCAAAATGCAGCAGCTAGAGTGCTAACTAGAACCAAAAAAATATGATCATGTCAGCCCTATTTTATCAGCATTACACTGGCTACCTGTTAAGTTTTGTAAGAATTTTAAAAATCTGTTACTTACAAAGCTTTGAATGATTTAGTTCCAAAGTATTTAAGTGACCTTCTACCACACTGTAATCTATCACACTCATTACGATCGCAAAACTTGATATGTTAACAGAGAATTTCAAAATCTACAAAATGAGGAAGATCATTTTTATATTTAGCTCCTAAACTATGGAATAGTATTCCTAGCAGTGTTCATAACTCAGACACACTCTCTCAGTTTAAGTCTAGCCTAAAGACGTATCTATTCAGCCAGGCATACACCTAATTTATCCCTCAATTTATAGCTATGCTGCTTTAGTTAGGACTGCTGGAACCAAAAACATTTCTCTTATTATTTAACCCTGCTTTAAAGTGAATGCCATCTATGCTAATTTTATTCTACAACCTTTATTCTCTAACCGTTGTGCACGGCTAAAAATTGCCTCTTTATATGATACACCCACTGCATTATACTTCCTGGTATCATAAAATTTATGTGAGCATTACACCATTTTTGCAAAACAGAAATTATTTGCAAAACAGAAATTAGTACAAGGTACAGACAAGGTTTTTAAAGGTGATTTTTAGATGGAGGTTTTAACAAGTGAAACGTACCTCCCACACCTAAAACTGTAGCCTAAACGTAACCAACAGTGTCCAGAAAGATAAATGAGAGTTTAACAAAACAGATATGCTTACCCTTAACCAACTTCTAACCCTAACCAATAGTGTTTTAAAATTCAAATTCAAAAGAAAACACATGAACTGAATCATCCATGCCACTTTGTGTCGCTTCTATGCCACTTTCACTTCCGTCCGTCTTTGGCAGGACTCAAATCGCGACCAACACACTATCAGGTGAGCTACAAAGTAAGCTAAGTGCATAGGAATAAGTGTGTATATGTAGGTGTCTGTAATACAAGTGTTTAAATTTTTTGCTTTTTAAATTATCCGCTAAAGTGAAAGTGTTTTGATATCATAACATAGCGGGGGTGAGTAACAGAGTGAAAACGACATTATATAAAATCAAAATTAGCAATTGTACTCGTGATATGTCTGACAATGATTAAACCACACAGTTGTTGTAGCGCCTGTTGTTAATTTCACCAGGAAACTGCAGCGAAATGTGGAAAGCGGCACATACAAGGCAATTTGCAAAAATGTATATATGTTCATTCTATGAGATCAGGTTGACATTATAAGCAAAGCAAAAATAAAACAAAAACACAAAACAAATAAATACTCAATTTTTTGTCTTGTCTATGCAAAACTCACTGCCACAATGCCAGGCTATTGCATGTGGTTGTTAAGGTTCTCGAAATGCGGTTGTTAAGGTGCTCTGACTTTCTAACACAGTTGCTAGGGTGTTCTGGATGGTAGTTTCTATGATTTTCTGGTCCCTAGATCTGACTCAGGTCCCTCCTGATGAGTGTATGGGATTTGTTTTGCCTCATTTATTGTCTGCTAGATGAAAATTGCAAGACTCAATGCTAAGAAAAGTCATAGCACACCGCTCCTGTAACAAGGCAGACGAGGAGTGAGGCTCTAAATGCAGCTTTAATGGAAAAAAAAAAAAAAAAACAACAACAACAACAACAACAACAACAACAACAACAACAACAACAACAACAACAACAACACAGGAAATCATGAACAGGGCTTGGAACACGACATGAATACATCTAACAACTGACAACGAATGATCGAACAACAGGGTTTAAATACACAAAGGGTAATGATTAAATGAAACACAGGTGAGGAACAATGGGAAACAGCTGGAGGTGATCAGAGCAAGGGATGATGGGAAGTGTAGTCCATGGGGATCAGATGACAGAGGCAAATCACAGGGTAGACAACAGTGAATTGTGACAGTTCCACAAGAAGTCAAAGGATTTGAGGTATCGTTCATGTCTATAGCACAAGGGATGTAGAATGAGATATGGGCTGAATTTTTATACTTGTAGAGTTCAGGGATTAAAAAAAACACAGAAAGCACTTGCAGTAGCATTTATGCAAATTCAATCGGTTAAAAAAAAAAAAAAAAAAGACAAAAAAAAAATTGTGAATGAGTTTGATGAACAAAAAGACAAGGCAACAGAGGTTAAAAAAATGAATCAATGTTTTTTACTCAATTTCCACATAAGGCCATTACCCTGCTACCTGACCCTAAAAAACACCATATTGAACCAAAGAGTGAAGACAGTGACTGAACAAAAACAAAACTTAGTGCAAAAGTTTAAGCTATAACACACAAAGCACAATTCACATGACATGACAAACAGTAAGATTTCTAAAGTCTATTTTTAGATGCCTCCATTCATAGTGGCAAAGCTTTTGAAAATGTGGCAGAATGAAGGCTCTTAGAATTAATTCGTAAACATTTAATCTGCTGAGGTAGGCCAGTGAGAAAATTCATGTGGGTGGAGCAAAGCTTATTTGGTGGGGATGGCATGACTTTGGGCTCCAGCCCCCCCGCGACCCTGTACAGGATAAGCGGTTGACGATGGATGGATGGATGGCATGACTTTGGGAATGACCCTGTGTGAACACTTTCTATAAACATTTGTAATGTGTCCTGCAATGGAGAGCAACACTTCCTTAACTGTGTGTCCCTCTCCCAGAGCAGGGCTCATTTTTACTGGCCCCACCACAAAAATCATACATTTTATTTTTAGCCATTTATTTTTACATGTGCCAGGAAAAAAGTAATCTTATTTTTTATTAAATATTTTGAGTAATGCATATTTTCTTTACAAAATTACTAGATTTTTAATTTGTGTAATATATACTATAACTCCGGGTGGCACGGTGGTGCAGCGGTTAGCACTGTCGCCTCACAGCAAGAAGGTCGTGGGTCCAAACCCCGGTTGCCCCGGCCTTTCTGTGTGGAGTTTGCATGTTCTCCCCGTGTCTGCGTGGGTTCTCTCCGGGTGCTCCGGCTTCCTCCCACCATCCAAAGACATGCAGGCTAGGTTAATTGATGTCTCCAAAAAAATTGCCCTAGGTGTGGATGTGAGTGTGAGTGTTGTTTGTCTATGTGTGGCCCTGAGATGGACTGGCGACCTGTCCAGGGTGTACCCCGCCTTTCGCCCAATGTTAGCTGGGATAGGCTCCAGCCTGCCTGCGACCCTGTACACAGGATAAGCGGTTGTCGATGGATGGATGGATACTATAACTCCATGACTGCATACAATTTACAAACACACTTTTTCTGAAAAACAATGGCATTCAATGCAAAATACTGTAGGGCCTTGCCCCACTAAAAATGGCAGCAGAGACAGCATGGCCCTTTGTTCTATGATCAAAGGTGAGACATTGAACTTGGTTTCCCAGAATGCCCATGGATTCAAACTCAAACGTCATTGGTCAAAACGGCCTATGACCGATGACGTCATCTTCTTAATAAAACCAGCGCTGAGATTTGATTTCGCTCTCTCTGCTTACAGCCTCACTGCCTACAACTGCACAAGCTGCGCTCTAAAGAGACGTATCTTCACAAAGGAATTTCACTCCTTCTGGACAAAGAGAGACCACGTTTTTCTAACCTCACCATTTGGCTACGGTAGAGTAAGATTAACTTCGCTTTGTTCCAGTCGTGTAGTATTACAACCGGTTCGTTTCATTTTCATTGCAAGACAACAGTGAATTTGTTTAGAAAACGGAAAAGGCGACCAGCTTCCCTTCTCAATCGTTTTCTATCAACGTTGACTACCTCCCTGCATTTCTCCCCATCACTGGACCCAAGAAATAACGCAGAGATGCGTCTTTTCGCTGACGAGCGTAAGACAAAGGACCGAATCCAGATCGTTTTCTCCTGACTGCTCAATGCAACAAGAATTCAAACGGACAACCCTGCTGAAATCACACAGGATTTTCCAAGTAAGGCTTGATATCTGGGCAGATTTAGTTTAGAAACTGTGACTTTTCTTATGAAACTAAATCATATATATTTGATTGCTGAATGTTTGATGTTTTGTTACATTTGTCTGTTTAACTACGATCGCTGATTGCTGTGTTGATTTGTGAGATCGTCATTTTTGGGTGAAATGTTATTTAATTGTGATCTGAATTAAAGATTCAATCGCGCTGTTACCAGCGTGTATCCTCTGTTAAATTGCATGAACCCCTGTTTGTTCGCTCTCTCTCTCTCACACACACTGACATTCACGGAGTGAGCAGCACCGCGGTTTATGTACGAATCAGGCTGGTGTTTTTCAAATTCTCCCGCCTGTTTCGTTCAGTTCCTTTGTATCTGCTCATTTTCACCCACATGTGGTATTCAAAGAATCATTGGCTCCGCCCCTTTACGATCTAATCCTCCATTTTGAAACTAGTTTCCATTTTGAATTCAGTTTGCCATTTTGAACCTAGTTCTCAATGTTGGAACTGATCCTCCATTTTGAAACTGGCTCCACATGTGAAGTTTAGTCCACCATTTTGTGTCTTTGTTACCGAACATAGACCCACACACACACACACACACATACACTATCATATAGCTCCACAATTTAGTTAGGATTTTTGTATTATATTCATGTAGTATTGGCAGTGTTCATTGCTGATTGATTATAATAAATCTTGTTATATTATAATAAGTACTCCTAGTTGTTTGTATGAATATTGTGTTGAAGCCAGCCTCTGTCACGTCAAGAACTCCTGTATTACTTCAGTATTGTTAAATTGTTGTTGTTAGAAGCCAACTGTAACCAGATTACTGTTGGATTCGTATGGCAATAATTCGACTAGCTTCTTCCCCTTTTTGATTATCAATCAAAATACTCAATCTTCAAGGGTAGAATTTTATGAGACTTGATCAGTCACCTACTATCATTTTTCTCTTGTAAAAGAGTGGTGCCCCGAGGATAGAATTTAACAAATTAAATTTTATTATTAATTAATAATTAATAAACATGAATTATTAATTATATCTGATAGTAAAACTGATCTAAACAACCTGTGCACCCTACAATACTACGAATTGGGTTAAAATCAGTGACGAATTCACCTTTTTGCCTATTTATTTTCAATCGCTTTCTACTTCTAATTCATCTAAAAACGAATCACAAACAACTAATAATTTATACAATCATAATTTATTTCTTGATGCTTACAAGGAAACGTGACGACTGGTTCACAAATCGCATGCCCAAATCCGAATGCTTTAACCGAATCAGTGCGTGAGTCTGAGCTCCACCCCATTATGTCTTCAGAATTTCTACAGATTCCCTCAAAAGTGCAAGTGAATAGGCATCTAATGTCAGATTGTTAGATTCATCAACATTTTATTTGTTCTTGGTGGGTATGGTCTTTAGGATCTGTCCCAGACGAGGCTTTTTAGCTGGCCTTGAGTGACGTAATCACGCCTTAAGTGATGTGCGTAATTTCAAAGAGAAGAGCACGAGAGCTAGCTAATAAGTCGGTTTTCATCGACATTGAGGAAGAGATCCTTATGGATTTAAAAACCTGAGATGTAAGCAGAGTTTCACTTCAAATAAATTGGTAAGTGCTTTATGCGTTGTTATAGCAACATCAGGAGTTTTCTAAGTGTCAATTAGGCTAGCTGGAACATTCAGTATCAGTTTAAGTTTTAAAAAGTAACCATGTACAATTATTGCAAGCAACATTTATTCTGGTAACCTGGTATTATACCTTTTTGGTTTTGGCTTTTGTGCATGGACATGTTTTAAAAATGTCAATTGGTATTATTATTTGGCTGTGATGTAATGTATGACGTCCATAGGCATAGGGTGTCTAATTAATTGTGAAACAGTGTTTTATTAATGCCATGAATCACACTGAAGGCCAAGAATTAAAATGTACGGGCTGCCATTGGTTTTAATTGTCAACCCATTCTAACTGGTACTTCCAAGACAAGTCATTCTCGCAATTTCAACAAAACCCGCATATATAGGCGCATATACCCTTTTCTGGAAAAATAATGGCATTTTTTTCTAAAGGTCATGTGTCAACAGGACCCATTGGGAAATACTGGTAACTCAGCTATAGCAATTTCCTGAAATGTGAAACATTACCAGAGTTCAGTTGCTATTTGTGAACAAATCCCTGATATAAGAAGGCTGCTTTGGGCAAATAACAAAGTTCTGATGAAGATGATGCCAAGTCAAAAAAGAACCCTTAAATTGGACAGATTGTGAGAGTAAAGCACTTCCAACAAAGAACATGATCACAGAGTTCAACAGAATTTTGGTTCTAATGTGTGAATAGTAGCAAAACAGATGAAGAGACGGAAAGCTGTTGCATCTGTAAATTGCACATGCGGTACATTTACCAGAAAAGTCCATCTGGCAATTTTACTGCAATCTAACAGGTTTCATGTGTGAATGTAAGAGCACATGTTCTAGCGGGAAGACTAGCAGCTGTACATCATCGCACCATTAGCTGGGCAATTCCTAGCCAATCACATGTAAGCCATTGCTTTAGAAGTCTGCTCACAATCAATCACATTGCTGTTTCAGGGTGCTAACATGGCAACCTCCACCACCACACCACCACCAGTTGAGTCCCGTCCTGCATGGAGGTAGGCTCCTCGCCCCTGCCTCCTATTTCTGGCAGGATATGACGGTTCCGAGTATAACTTCTACGCCAAAGAGAGACATTCATTTTCTGTTTTTTATTCATCAAATAAATGTCACCTTAAATATCACTCAAGTCTGAGAGTCTTCCTGATAGAAATGTGGCTTACGTTAGCCAGATAACGTTACCTTGGTGACAGGTTTAAATCAGTAGAATACACAACAACAATGTTCAATGCATCACAGGAAATTAATAGTTTAGTTTTGAAAAGGCATAAAAACTAAATGTAATTACTTGTGACAATGCATTGGGAAAGTCACAGATCCATCAACTGTCTCGATACCTTATCACACTGGTTGAGCCCTGATTTGGAATGTATTCCCCTATTGAGAAAGACAGTTTCCTGATTGTGTGTCCCAAAGGCTGACAGCACTTGAGAACACTGGCCTAGGAAGAATCTCAAGGCTATGAGTGGCATATGGCCAACCCTGACCACGGGTGGGAACTGAGAGCCGTTACATTCCATGGCCAGGAGGGGCGGAGCCAAATGAGTGGGTGTGATGATTGGATAAGCTCTCTCATAGGTTCTACATCTCATATTCACAAAAGATGCACAATACTCTCTCTCAAGGCCATAGCAAATTGGTGGTATCAAGGGGTCAAGGTTTGGCTAGTTAGCATGATCCAGTTAGCTCCTGCTGGTAGATGCCATAACTACACCATTCTGCTGGCAAAAAGCAGCTTACTCAAAAGACAGCTATTCAAAAGTACCCATATATTCTGATGAAATATATATATGTGCAAGGCCATGAGAAAAGATTAGGGGGAATGAGTTTGTGCCAGCCAAGTAACTGATATTGAAATGAATGTGAATGCTAACGAATAGCACAAAAACAATAATAACTATGTTAAAAAGCCTTGATATTGTCAAGAGGGTCTGTTTAACACTACAACACTGTTAAAGGCTGTTAAAAAAGGTTGATGAGTCATATCCTCTTCTTCCTTTGTCTGGACTCTGGACCCTAACCTTTGGCTCGGGCACTCAGATTCACCGGATCCCACGCTGTGAGGGGAGGCAGGAAGCTTATGAGGCGGACTGATAAAGTGTGACCTGAGGAAAGGAGAGAAACGGGTCCGGGTGTTGTCGTTTTCTCCCAGCAGCTATGCAGAAAAACTCCCTTCAGCAAACCTGTCATCATAAAGCTGAACAAGCCAGGCAGTGGCAAAAAAATGTCAAGCACTGAGCTACTTGCAAGGCAGCACTGTATTGATGTTCCTCAAATATTGTAGTTAGGCTTCTTTATATAACCAACTACATACAGCTCTGGAAAAATTAAGAGACCACTGCAAAATTAACAGTTTCTCTGGATTTACTATTTATATATAAGTATGTGTTTGAGTAAAATGAACATTTTAGTTTTATTCTATATAGTACTTACAACATTTCTCCAAAATTCCAAATAAAAATATTGTCATTTAGAGCATTTATTTTCAGAAAATGACAACTGGTCAAAACTGGCTGCATACAAGCTTTTTCAAGAGCCATCAACAGCAGATCAACTAGTAAAGGCAAGGTGTATGAGTGTGCGAGTCTACACATGAGATGAAAGTATCATAGAAGCACACACATTTGCTTTTTATGACACTGTCAGTTAGGTTTAAGGAAGTGAAGAAGATTTTGTCGATTTAAAAAAATTGAAAGATTAACCTTAAAGAACCTCAACTTTTTTCATCTAACATTAACTTTTGAGGACACTATTGATTAGGCTTAGGTTACGTCCACACTAATGAGTTTTCTTTCTCTATGTTTTGGCCTTCCGTCCAGTGTCCATGTTTACGTGCAAACAAATAATCTGTTCATAATCTGACTGATATCTCAATTGGATTGAAAAGCCTTCATGCAAACACAAAAATGATCGGATTGAGCTGGATCCAAATGAAATTTCCATAAGATTGAAGGGGGTGATGTAGACCTAAAATAATCAGTTTAAAAGAAAAATATTAGCCATGTAAACATTTGAATCTGATTTATACATGATAATCTGGGTACCTAATTTATACAAAGCAATGACAAAACACATTATTAAGGGTTTGCGGCCTCGGACCGAATATTCCGCAGGGCACACATGTTCTTTCAAGACATCACATAAAGCAAAAAATAAAGTAGTGTCATTCTTAATAGGGACTTTAAGCAGCAGGTGCAGATAAGGCGTTCTGTGTTCCACTGCGTGTATGGGACTTCACTCACTTCCTGACATCGAAACCATTATTTCTAAAGCATTTCTTCTTTGCCAAAGTAACAGTCGATCGAACGTGATGGATTAGGAAAGTAAATGTTAGAAAATGTTTTAAAGAGATGATGCACAGTGAACACAGTAGCCTAAACATACTTCTCAAAACTTATGTTAAATTAAACACGTTTATAGGCTTTGAAAAAAAAACTCAAAAATATTGATAGCCTATTAATTATAATATCTAGGTTTTAGATGTACTGTAAGCTATTTATTTCATACAAGAGAAAATTCTTCTTCTGACTGTTATTTAACACTGCAAGCATCCCTTCTCTTGTTGTTTTAAATAGTCATGATTAAATGCTCCGTTCTGCCATCATTATGCTTAGTGATTTTTGCTTAGCGTTCTGTCTGAAGCTGTTGCTTAAAGTCCCAATTATTTTGTTTCCATTCCACCTCTGTCAACTCCTTTAAGGACAACTCTCACCCACCTGTCTGCCAGCGGTTAGATTGGAGGAGGCAAATACATGGTTGATTCAGACAGGGTATATTAGACTCTGCTTCTATTTTTTTGTTTTAGAGCATAAGAAAAAAGCTTTTCTGGCATATTTTTTAGATATCACAAACAACAAAAACGGCAGTTATGGACTTTGGTGCAATTCTCACTTTCTCAGCATTTCTCAGCTACTTCAGAACGCAACGACTGTCGCTCTTCACATGCGCAGAAGTTTTGTTTGGAATGCAGTTAATGCATATGTAAACGAATATTTGTAGTGGACTGCAAAGTTTAGGGGGCATATAAACAGTACATTCGGAATCTGCAATCGCACTGAATTTATTTGGATTAACGAAAATAGCCACTGATATGGTGTTTTGGTTGACAGCAAAAACTGAGATTTTCGAAAATGCTCTACCAAGTGGATATATTTAAAAATGGTGTCCTCATATTTTAGTGTGAATAGGGAAAACTGAGACATTAGGTGTGTTCGACTTGCAGCGGTACGCACAGATCGGCACAGGACTTGAAGCAGTGCATGTCAGGTTAGAAATTCTGTCACCAGTGGCTGGCGGTTAGGTCGCTAGTGGTTTGTATGGAGAGTCTAAACAGCACTGTTTCTTTAAAAAGAATATTATTATAAAAATATTAGGATCACATGAGCTCTACCATCTTCTCTCATATAGGCTGTCGCTCACGAAAGTCGCTCTCCGTTTGCATAAAGTAAAAAATATCTCAACTTTGTGGCGTTGCTGGATACGCCAACATCCGGTCACCGTCGCTCGTGTTGCAGGAAGTATAGCTCTCATTGAAAATGAATGAGATGAGGCCGTTTTGTCGCTGCGAGTCGCTGGCAGTGTGAACGCAGCTTGACTTGAACCAGCGTACTGCGAGAGCGATTCGAGAGTAGCCGGCTGGCACAGCCCCTGCAGTTGTTCCAGAAGAGCTGCACAAGCTCTGATGACAATACAGCTTATTCACGATTGGCCAGACTCTCAACATGACAAAGGTTACACGTGTTTCATGGACTTTCTCAATTGCATAGTTCACATACTACTCTTACTACTACTGCTGTGTTAGTCTATGGCAGAAATAAGAGTAGTTTGTTAGTATATCATTACCATTGTGTTTATTCTGACATCTCCAGTTCGAGTCAGTGTTTTTATAACAGTACATCAAGTATTATGTTTGTCATGATATTATCATGTTTATTCATGAAGAATTTCAAAATGATTAAAAATACGTGAGAAATTGGCAGACAGAATTTGCATGTCCCACCCCCAGACATACGAGTATAAAGGAGGGGAAATGCGTCTGTTTCAATCAGGATTTTTCTGAGGAGCAGATAATGGTTCGGCCACAACAGTGGCTCGGTTCAGCGACGTGGCCGGGAGGACACAATGTCTCGTTCCGTAACCTAGACGTTCCCCGTCTGTGGCTCACTTCGACGGTGTGTCGAAGAAGCGACACTAGGGGTCCAATTTAAATCATGCCATGCGCTGAGCCGTGTATATGTACTGCTGACACAGGAGCGGGCAGGTATTTTACATGCCAAAGCGACCAGCTGTATCAGACTGCACGTACCTTTCCCCAACACCCCATAAAATCGTCAGAGCCTTCTGGTTCTTTACCCCAGTACAGGGTACGCTGCAAAGCATGGGAGCAGGCCGTGTCAGCTGCGCCTTTTCTCTCTCTATGTTTCTCGCATAGAGCTAAAGCGGCTGGGGCCCTCATACGCATCGGGGGAGGCCCTCTTTCCCAGTTTCCTATTCTTTCAGGAGGAAAAGACCCTGCAGAAACCACACCAGCCCAAGCTGGGGGAGGTAAGAGTGGTGAAATACACCACATGGGCTTTTAGGTCAAATGTGGAAAGTGGCACGGTGGTAGATCCTGCCTCATTGAGAGGGGGTCCGTGAGGGGGTCCGTGAGGACTGCCCACAGGTGACGTGGGTCCGCTTGCAAAGGGACCTTACCATGGAAACGTAGCCCAGTCGCAGTCTTAGGAACACCTGAGTGTCTGCCGGACCGAACTCCAGGCAAGTGTCACTGACAGAGAACACTTGCAGGTCCCCGACCCTCTTGATGGAGGCAAGCGCGATCAGGAGGGCCGTCTTCAGGGAGAGGGCCCTGAGTCCGACTGATTCTAGCGGCTCAAAGGTGGGTCTCTGAAGGACCCAGAGGACCACTAAGAGATCCCAGGATAGGGAACAGGCTTGGCCGGGAGGGATTTAACCTCCGGGCGCCTCTTAGGAACCTGATAATTAAGTCGTGCTTACCGAAAGTCTTGCCGTCTACTGTGTCATGGTGGGCCACAATAGCGGCTACATACATCTTCAAGGTGGAGGGGGACAGCCTCCCCTCCAACCTCTCCTGCAGAGATGAGATCACTGCACCTCTGTGGTCTTCAGCCTGGGAAGAACACTAATTCGCAAACAGGTGCCACTTCAGGGCGTAAAGTTGCCTGGTAGAGGGGGCTCTGGCTTGGTTGATCGCATCCCATCCAGGGGCCAGACGTGGAGGTTCCAGAAGTCTGGGTGCGGATGCCAGAGCGTGCCCCGTCCCTGAGAAAGAAGGTCCTTCCTCAGGGGAATTCGCCAGGGAGGGGCTGTCGCGAAGAATACGAGATCCGAGAAGTCCGAGTGGGCCAATAGGGGGCCACTAGAGGGCCAGTAGAGTGACTTGTTCCACGTCCTCCCTGACCTTGCACAGCACATGTGCAAGAAGGCTCACTGGGGGAATGCGTACTTGTGCAGCTCCGTGGGCCAGCTGTGCGCCAGCGTGTCTGCCCTGAGGGGAGCCTCCGTTCGGGCGTACCATAGCGGGCAGTGGGAGGTCTCTCGGGAGTCGAACAGGTCCACCTGAGACTTGCCGAACCGTTCCCAAATCAGCTGGACCGACTGGTGGTGAAGCCTAGACTCTCCGCTGGGCAAGCATTGTCATGATAGCGCATCCGCCACCACGTTGAGGTTGCCCGGGATGTGAATGGCATGCAACGACTTGAGTCGCTGCTGGCTCCAAAGGAGGAGACGACGGGCGAGTTGTGACATGTTGCAGGAGCGTACGCCGCTATGGTGATTTATGTACGCTGCCATGGTGGTGCAGTCTGATCGAATCAAGACATGTTTGCCCTGAACTATCGATCGCAGCCCAGACACACGCAGCCCAGACACACGAGACGGCAACTGTGGCCGTCAGAAGCGGTGAGCACTCTACCGCATCCAGGAACTACACAGGGGCGGAAGGGCATCTTTATAATGATGCGTCCTGAAAAGGACGTTCAATGCCAGCTGCGTATTTGCTCTTTTAGAGAAATAACTCTTTTAACTGCACTGTCGAAGTGCCCAGGGGCAAGCTGCACTGCCGTGCAGAGAAGGGATAAAGCCGCTGATATGCACCGTAGATCCAACAGCAATCGCTCAGAGATGAGAGGAACAGTGTGTGACTCGCAGCTCGCTGCATACACATCCATCGGCTCCGAAGAAAATTTCTGATTGAAACAGACGCATTTCCCCTCCTTTATACCCATACGTCTGGGGGCATGACATGCAAATTCTGTCTGCTAATTTCTCATTGGCCTTTTCTCATAGATCAGAGATACAAACGGCGCTCAAGAGAGACCCCTAGTGTCGCTTCTTCGACATAACGCCGAATTGAACGAGGCTCATGCTACTCTCTGCAATCCACGCACAACTTACCACGTGCTCCATTGAGCGCGAGAACCAATAATTGTGACCACGAGGAGGTTACCCCATGTGACACTACCCTCCCTAGCAAAAGGGCCCTTTTGGTTGCTTAGGAGACCTGACTGGATTCACTCGGTTCACCCTGGATTCGAACTCGCATCTCCAGGGGTGGTAGTCAGCGTCAATACTTGCTGAGCTACCTAGGCCCCATATTAGCCTATTGTTAAGATTCATGCAGTTCGATTTAATTTTTTTAGTGAAACAGGTAAGGAAGGAAGCATGTAATATCATTTAGCAAAAATGTCATGACAGTCACCTGATTTTCATTCTAAACCCCTTACCTCAAGTATTAAACTTCTGCACTGTAAAGAGAAATTCCATAAAATTTACGGTAAATTACCAGCAGCTGTGTTTGCCAAACATTTACTGTAAAACAAAATATGGTGACGTTGACCATTTTTCAGGCTTTATGGGATGTAATGTTGATGCCTGTATATTTTCAGTTCATTACTGTTTATATTAAATTATATAAACGTGATACATTAACATTCTGGAACTTTAACAATTTTCTTTTCACTTTATAATGTATTGTTATTTACTTTAGAAATTGCAGAAAGGCACATGATGACAAAGTTAAAGTAAAGTAGTGGCGCTTCCAGAAGCAATGGCCAATAAACATGTAGAGACAGTGTGCACAGTATCACTCACACAAACACAAAACACCATCCGGGTAACGCACATGAAATTAAAATAATGCGATAAACATGAACTAAACTGCATAAAATATAACACCCAACACCCAAAAGTATATAACTGATTTTTTTTAAAGTAAGAAACATACATTTTCCCATAAAATATAATGAAATGTGATGGGTCATGCAGGGAATTCTGGGAATGCCTAATTATTGTTTTTTTTTACTGTTGTTTTAACAATAATTTACTCTCTTTGTAAATATAATATAAATTTTTACCCTTAATTATATGGTAAAATTATACTTTTTACATCTAAAAAACATAATTTCAACAGCATTTTACCATAAAATTGTTATATTGTCTTGTTAAATTCATTTTTTCCATATATTTTAAGGTAACTACCCGTAAACTTAAAGTTTTTTTTACTGCAGCAGAGTCTGCAACAGTACCAGCAGTGGTAAAATCAACGTAATATTTGAAAACTAACTTGCATTTGGTCTTTTTCCAACATCTATTGCCATACTAAATCTGAAAGAAACTGACAACGACAAACCGGCTCTGATGCAGCAATATTCCACTGCATTTTTCCGTTTCTGGGCAAAAAATGTTACACCACAACTGTTGACATGCATGCATGCACTGTTCGTTATGTTTGCTATCGCCTTTAATACTTTAGCAATATGTGTGGTTTTAAGGAAAAAAATTTGTCAAAGAGAAGAAAGGTCAAAACCACAACTTCTGCTTTTACAACACACAAGGAATGAGGTGTTAATATTACTCAGCAACAGAACGAACAGAAATCAAACAGATCCATATTGAAACCACTTTAACGTTACGTTAACAGCAGCAATTTTCAAAGTTAGTGCTAAGACCTTAAATGAAACACATTGTCATGGGACAATCTATTTGTCTAAAAAAAATGGGGCAAGTATTTGGGAAACCCGCTTGTGAACAGTTATTATTTTTAGCGATTTTAATCGGTGCTGCTAACAGGGACGAAATGACACACTATAACTTTAAACGGGACAATGTTTGGTGACTGCATTGTCTCCACAATGTGCCCTGGGGATGCTGGGGGAAGGGATGTCTGAAGATAAGGACCTTGAGAAGTGAAGAGACGATCACAGGCACGCCAGTTCTCACAACTGAAGGTCTGGAGAAGGTAAAAATGTTGGCTGGAACTGGCAGGACACCAGACAAATCTCATTCCAAAAAGTACAATATCTGTATCTTCACTGTGAATGTGATTTCAAAGTCAATTGCACAAAGAAGCCCACAATCTCAAACATCATTCAACATGCATTTTGCCTTGAAAACTGCCCTTATATGTCCTCCTCACCCCACCAATGATTATCAGCATGGGCGTTCTGGGTTTACTCTGAATTACTGAATACACAGGATACAGCTGTCTTTTAAAAAAAAGGGCCCTGCCTCCTCTCTTAAAGGCTAGAGGAAAACAGAAAACAGCTATCACTGATGCCACTAATGCCATCTAAAACCATAAGAAAGGTAGGAATGTTGACGAACAATGAAAAGAAAGTGATTTAAATGAACACTTCACTCCAAATTTTTATTTATTTATTCACCCTTGTGTCGTTCCAAACCCGCATGCTGTTATTCTTTTCAGTGGAACACAAAAAGAGACAAAATGGATTGATAGAAGCACATTACTATTCCTACATTTTTGCAAAATAATTTTTACTTGGCTCATTTTTTACTTGGCACATATTGCGTTTCCTGGTGACAATAGATTTCATTTCATTTCACACAAATCACAAGTACAAGGACTGAATATCAGTTGATAAACACTTTTTTTCACTGTTCCTCACACAATGCTATCATATGACATCAAACACTTTTACAATAGCACTTGACTTCTAAGGTAACACATTTTAATGTCTGCATTACATAAAGTTGTTCAAGCATGATCAAAAATTAAAAAACAAACAAACACTGAACTGTTTTCAGATCCACCACAATTGCATATAATGCCGGATACTGAAACATCTAACAGAATAAGATGGTCTTTCATGGTCACACGGACATTTATAATTAAATTGAGTTTACACAATAAAGGAGCCCCTCAATTCCAATGAAAGCAATGGATATGTGCGTAATACACACTTCCTGTTCCTACCCCTTTAACAAATGAAACTATGTTTCTTTGTAATACTGTGAGTAAACTGAACTGTAAATGAAAGTGTTTGGTCATACATATAGTCATATGTAAAAAAAAAAATCTATAATGCTTACATTATAATGCATTGAAGCTGTTCCTCCTGTTTTGTGATGCTATTAAAGGATAGTTCCCCGAAAAATGTTAATTCTGGCAGTTTTTACTCATCCTAATGTTGTTTCAAACTCAAATGACTTTTTTCCATGAAACACAAAAATAGATATAAGGCAGAATGACAACCTCAGTTTCCACTTTCGTTGTTTGGAAAAAAGATTTAAAGTAAATGGTGAGTGAAACTATACTGCCATTTGCATACCAACAAAATCTCCGCCAAGCTCTTATTTCACTAATCTTGATTTTGATGTCTGTATCAGTTTTGGCAGGTCTACGAAAACACATCCACTCAGTAAAAACATGTTTGGATTACTTGATTTGTCCATGTCAAGATTTTGCCCGAGCGCTATGATGGCAACCCATGCTGTACACACATCTTGGAAACATCCTAAATGCAATGTTTGAATTCCACCCAGTTGATTCATAGGAAATTCATTTGCAAAACAAAGAAATGTCAAATCACATTGGAATGGACTAGTTCCCCACAATTTAATGGGCAGGAAAACATTTCTAGACAGTATGGTCTCTGAGTTCTTGTGATCTTGCATCTGAACAGTAATCTTTTCAGTGAGAAAAAATGCCATTTGCGTTTCAAATAATGTTTCATAATCTGCAGAGTTCCAAAAGATAACAGCTTGAAAATTCTGTAAATCTAGGTATTCAACAGGAAGTGGAAACACAAGCACACCATCCACTAAGTAGCACTGGACATAAATGGCACTAACACATAAATCAAATAAAGCTACAGCTAATGTAATTCTGTCTCACAGAAGGACAGAAAGAGTGCACAGTTTAAACAAGAGTAAACTGGTCTTTATTATTTGTTTTTATGTTTATTTTCATTCTTTTGAATGTTAACTAATGGGCATTATTGACTAATTTTGTAGCCAAGTACTCTAACCCACAATAGCCGATTAATCAATTAATCGTAAATGTATATTTAGTTTAAAATATCAAGTATGACACCTACATGAAACTTATATTTTGTTTTATTCACAAACATTACCAAGAATGCTTTCAAAATTAGCTAACTTCTACAAAATGTGCTTTATTATTTATTTATTATTAATTTTTTTGGGAAAAAATGAAATTAACAATATTCATTCATTTTGTTCACATTTCATTACATTTCTCAAAGCATTAATAACTCAGTTGTAACTTTGAGATTTGGTGAGAGATTCAGAGAGAATGTACAGTAAAATTCAGCATTGCATATGGCAGTATGCAAATGTACACAAGAAAATCAATTTGCGTTATTCAAGCAGTATTTTAATAGTTGATTAGTTGTGAGTACTCGATTAGTCGATTACTTGTGCAAATCCCTAATGTTAATAAGATGTTGTGTTCTCGTTAATGAAAAAAACATCCCTAGTAGTCTGTACTGTGTACAGCAACACTTTATGACCAGTTGATTGCACAGTTCTGGTGGGTTAAGTGGAACCAAAGCAGAAAAAATATCTCTAAACATCTTTCCCTATTATATCCTACTCAAACATCCCTGCAGCTTCCAGAACGAACATTAGTAGAAGCTGTAGAGTCAAAAGCAATTTGTGAAACGCAGGAATCAAGGAGGATTTTGGGATACAGTGTGCTGGTGGGGGGGGGTGCTGGTGGGGGGGGGGGGGGGGGGGGGGGGTTATAAATAACAGTGAAGCACTATTGTGTGACACAATACGTCATTGTTCACAACTGGTGGAGGCAGTGTAGCTGAGATGACAGAACACACTTGTGTATTAATATGCTGGACCCTTGCTCAATCACACATTAAGATCTCAGATCTCTAGATGGATTAAAACCACACTGTTGAAAAATAACCTACACTTTCACATTTAAGACATATTAAATCACTTAATGTCTAACAAAATGCTTAACTATCAGTTTGACACTTCAAATGAAAACACAAATGTTAAAAATAAATATGGGATTTAAAATCGAATTTAAACCTGGACATGAACATAAAGTTTATGGATTTTGAAAAATGTATAAATTAAAAAATCAATACAACAAAACGTATTAAATATTATGCACTTATCAAATAAGAAAATCTGTGACATTTACCATGTTGAATCTTTTGTACAAAAGGTCATATTTCCTTGCTTCACTGAAGCACACAAGATGCTCTTTAGAACATTCTGATTCATGCTGGCATTAGATGGATTATCAGGTTGATGCCAGTTCAAGCGCATGGTGTCATTAAGGCAAAAAGGAGACCTCCCAAATACTAAGATATTCTGTAATCCATTCTAATTATTTAAAGGAATTCTGGGTTCAATACAAGTTAAGCTCAATCAACAGCATTTCTGGCAAAATGTTGATACCCACAAAAATTCATTTCGACTCGTCCCTCCTTTTCTTTTAAAAAAAAGGGAAAAAATCAAGGTTACAGTGAGGACTGGGAATGGGAGAGGTTAAAGTTAGAAACGTGAAGCTTATAATTTTATAGAAGCAGTTCTAATACTTCTGTTAAAACTTTGTGTATTATTTGAGATGTAAAGTTGTTTAAATCATAATTTATTTTATTGTTTTAGGGTTTACAACATTATGTTGTCATGGCAACAAATTTGTAAAATTGTATAAAACCATTTTTTATATATATATAATTGTATGTACACAGATAAGGTTGGTAAACAATTTTATCATACTAAAATCATGTTAACAAGTATAATGTTTATGACTTTTGGCTATAGCTTTGAAACAGATTATTTTAGTTTGTTGACTGCCCCAAAAAACTTCCATTGTAAGTGCCACAATGTAACAGATTTTTATTTTTTTTATTTTTTTATTTATTTATTTTAAAGGAGTCAGATGAGCATAACTTGAATATTCCTTGAATTCAATTTTTATACATTTTTAAGTCTTTTACTATAATGTATATTCTACAATGTTATTTGTAATGGGGAAAATGCATAAAATTATGAAAAATAATCGCCCAAAATAAAAACAATGGATTAGATGGTGCACCTAAAATTACAACTCAACTATAAACATTGTCTGTACAGAAAACTGTCTTTGCAAAGGTCAAACCTTTCAAATCCCTAAACATTCATCATCCTTGATGTATCTAATGAAGCGCACCAAGGTGAATACAGGTCATGTTATGCAACAAGAGACTTATCACAATTAATACACTTGTCCATGTTGTGAGTACTTAATCTGCATTTGGGAATCTGTTCAGTGAGACACATGGCAAATACAAGAGTGTAGAAACAATATGCATGGGCATAGTTTTTGGAAGAGTAATGATTTTCTCCCAAAATGTGGAGGGATGAATGAAGTATTTCTCCCCACAAGTTAGAATGACCGCTACTCCCTGGGGCATATAAGCTTGGGATCCACTGAATGAAAGTGTATTCTACAGAGGCTTTCAAAATGGAAAAGCCTGTTATTCTTGCAAATTCCCCTGTGACTCCTACAGTTGTTGTGTCTGCAAGGAACTTGCAAATGAGCTCTGGGTGTATCTCTATAATTCAGCTTAAACTAAACTGTGACATTCAGCAACTGTAAAGCCTGTGGATATTAGATTCCTCAGGGGAGTAACAGCCTAGGACAGAGGCTATTTTACACAGGGCAGCACAACCAGAAGACTAAATGCACTGCTGTTTGCCTTGGAACAGTGATACTGCCATGAGAATCAATGGAATTCCATCTCAAGTCAACACACTACTGTCTGTGCTGGGTAATAGTTAAACTCGTTACCATAAAGTAACTCAAGCATGGAAATAAATCTTGGGGAAAAAAAGCCTATGCTGATCATTAAAAGCTCCATCAAAAGTTAGAACATCCCATGAGTTCTCACATGGAACGCGATATAGGAATATCAAACTACCCGTTATATGATCAGACAGACAGACTTGTCCGATATTGGCAAGTGTAACTTCGAATGTAAAAGGATTTTTAATAACACCTTACCTTTATTGTTTCTCGTTACATATCCCGCGGTTTTGCGCTTCGTTAATCCGGAGATTCTTAAAATCCAGTGTTATATGGGCGAATGGTGAAAGTTTGAGCGTGTTCTGCAGCGCCGAGCTGGTTATATTTGTTATGCCGGAGGTTACAGTGTTCAGTGTTGCTGAGAAGTAGCAACTGACCTCTTAAAGGGACAGTTGTTTGTGAGTCGCTACCGACAGTTTTGCCAGTGTTCAAGGAATGATTCGGGTACAGTACGTTAAAGGAGTAGTTCACCCAAAAATGAAAATCCTCTCATCATATACTTCCTTCATGTGGACTGTATGACTTTCTTTCTTCTGCTAAACACAAAAAGAGATTTTTAGAAGAGTATATCAGCTTTATGAGTTCACAGAATGCAAGTGAATGGTGGCCAGAACATTGAAACTTCAATAAGCCCATAAAGGCAGCATAAAACATTTGTGTTTAGCAGAAGAAAGTCATACACATCTGGGATGGCATGAGAGTGAGTAAATGATGATAGAATTTTTAAATTTTATGTTAACTATCCCTTTAAGCTCAATCGACAGCATATGTGTAATAATGTTTATTTCCAAAAATACACACACACACACACACAAATCGCATTAACAGTAATGCACTTGCAATAGAAGTGAATGGGGCCAGTCCATAAATGATACAAAACACATTTTTCAAAAGTATAGCCACAAGACGTTAACAGTATGTGTATTAACATGATTTCTGATTTTATTTTTTTTTAATTACCAGAATAACAGCATTACGTTTACAGATTATCGGATTATTCTGAGTGTCATGTAAACAAAATTGTAACACAGACGAGATTAGTAACCAATTTGATCAAACTTACATCAGGTTAACATGTGTAATGTTTATGTCTTGTGAATATATTTTGATCCTGTGTGTGTATTTGAATGTTTATGGACTAGCCCTATTCACAATGTGGGTGGATCCATTGTTAGGGCCTCACTGTAAACACAATATTTGCTTGTTTTAAACAAAATGTACTTTTGTGGTAATCAGCTGTATGCCACAAATGCTGTCGATTGAGCTTGAATTGAAGCTGGAACATTACTAAGCTATGGCACTGGTAAAGTTAAAATCATAATTAACATAAACCTAACATGATAAAAAAAAAATTATCAAATTAATTTATAAATTTTAAAAGCATTTTATTTAACCTACAATGAAGCATTAAGAGATAAATAATGGGTTTTCGTGTAAAGCCATAGTTGCCAGAACAGCTACTATATCTATATCTGTAAAAACTCCCTGATTAGAATATGTTAGAATTATGAAATAGAAGTATAATATATAAAAATAACATATAAAATATCTTACATTTTCACTTGAAGTTGAAAAAGTTGATGTGAAGAAAAACTTGATCTGTGCAGCAATTGCAACAGGACTTTGTTGTGAGAAAAAGACGGAGGTCTCACTAGTGCAGTTTCCTTTTCTCCCCTACAGCCCAATCTGATTGATGTAGGCAGGAACTGCTTCAGATGGGAAGCAGGAAGTGTCTGAGACAATAGAAGTTTTAAGGAGTGGTCCCCAGCTGTACGTTTATGGATGAAGAGAAAGGATACATTTGTGAATAAACTTTCCTCATTGCCAAAAGCAAGAGGAAAGCATTTCTACTCAAACACAGAACATTTATAAAAGTTAATAAAATAGGACTTTCCTCAAGAGTGTTTAACTTCAAGACCCACACATTTTCAAAGAGACTTCTGATACCTGTGGAATGTTTTGGAGGCATACAAACAAAAAAATGATACTAATTTTTTTTTTTTCATTTGAAAAATGCAAGACCAAACTTTTTATTTTGAGACAAGGAAAACATAGAGGGACTGATCAGTCAACATCACACACACACACACACACACACACACACACACACACACACACACGCAAAGATCCAAGAGTATTAAACAGAACTTTTTTGCACCCCCCGAGGTCTTACAGATCTTTCTCTCAGTAAAGATAAAAAGTTGGAAAACCTTGCTATCTGCAAAACTCAACACTGAACAACTTCACCTCAGAAGCTGGGCTGAAATATTAAGGTGTTATTAGTTATAAACAGAGCTATAACCACTATAGACATTAAGGGGGGCCAATATTTCGATTACTGGTTGATCAAAAAATTCTTTCAAAGACCGATTCCTACATTTATCCATTTGATCCTTCAGTTTTAAATTTTTGGTTACTTCCTAGCTGTGCTTCAAATGTGTTGATGCCATGTAATTAAATAAAGGTTTAAGTTGCACTAATGCAAAATATTAGCATGAAACCTTTTTTCAAACAATTTCAGACAAAGATTTTCCACAAATGTATTACAGAATAATGCCATGTTCAAGAGCCAAACTGTTTATTTATACTGTTTTTATGTCAAATGATTATATCATACACCATAAAACGTGAAGTCTCAGTTGTTCAGACCATAATATGTCATATGTCCAATACAGTCAGAGTCTGTCTTAATGTATGGACAGAGTAATCTTTAAATGCCAAAGTTTAAATCTCTGTAAAACAATATCATGTTATGTCGTTCAATCCAAGAAAGCAGTGTACCATTTACAGAATGAAAGTAAGGGAGTCATCCTCAACTGAGGATGGTACACACTCACTTTCACATGCACACACATCCTCTGCCGTGCTCTAACAGATGTAGAACAGCACAGAGAGAGTTACTGTGAGTGGTCTTAGGACTCCTCATCATCACTGCGGTGCTGAGCCTTCTCCTCACTCACACTGCTCTCATCGATGTTCTCCAGTGAATCTGCTCTCTGCACCGTCAGGTCAGCCACATTGATGCAGTGCAGAGTGTTCTGCTCTGGGTACCTCCAAGGCTTCAGATTTGGGTCATGTTTCCGTTTCCACTCTGGGTATTTTAGGCATGCTTTGTAAATCTTTTTCATGGCCTGTGGATAAAAAAAAGAACAAAAGTAAAAAAACTGTATCGTTTTATTTATGTAGTCATCTGTTCACCATAGCTTGGCCTCATGCACTTATGGTATTCATGATGTGCACGTTTGCAACCACCTGATGGCAGCAGAGGAAAACTGAAATTTGGAATTCGACTGTCTTGATAAGTTTTAAAGGACTTTAAGTTCTCCTATCAGTAGCTTGCAAAGAAAGCTAGGCTAACTATCTATCATTTTTTGCGCATACTTTTCTATTCTAAGAATCTTTTTGAATGCTGATAAGTAATTTTAATTACACATAATGTAAATAAATGACAAATATCATGTAAAAAGGAAATCTGACCTTTGATCTTATCTCCAGTGCATTCTTACCTTTGGCGCCACAAACTGCGAGACCCTATTCACAACCCACTTGGGTAAAGACCCTGAAGAGGAATTCAGATAAAGCTTTAAAACTGTATCATCTGTGACAAAAATCACTACATCATCTTACATTATTAATAGCAACATTACTGTCATAACATTTTAATTGGGGTGGACATTTAGAAAATCCTTGCCTCCCTTCTAATAATTTATAGACTGATTTATAGATTTTTAGGAGATGATAAATATCCATGCTTTAATGTGTCCCTCCAGTTATTACAGCAAAAATTTGTATTTTTGTCTTTTTTCCAGTAAAAATATCTAAACATTCTTAAAACAAGATACATTTATTTAATGAGCTAAATTACGTAAGATATTTTGTCTTGTTTTAAAAGAAATCTAACACAATTTAGTAATGTTTATAATGCTTAAAACGCTTAAATTATCAATGGGAAAGCAAGTTTATTTATTTTTTTACCCAACTGGCAAATCGTTTTTTATTTTGTTCGATTTCTCTGAAAACTAGACTTAATATCTAATTCTACATGAGTTCTGAATACGTTGTTTAGATATTTTACCAGAAACTATGAAAAAAAATACAAAAATAAGTGATTTTTGCAGTGTTCATTTACCCTGCTTTTTTAAAGGATAGTTCACCCAAAACTCGAAATGCTGTAATCATTTACTCACCCTCATCATGAAACAACATAAGGGTTAATACATCATTTTGGGTGAACTATTCCTTTAAGTGACTGAAGATGCACAACATATCCAAAGTAGGTCAGCAATTACTGTATCTGAGACTTGTGAAGTGCTGAAAAATTATGTGGGTGGATTATTTATTCTTTCTTTAATTAAACAAACCTCTACATGTAGCATAAGCTGTAATTTTTCCCTGGAAAAGACAATAGTCTACTGTACAAGTGCAATAAACTGAAACCGGGTGTATGTCCCGCAGGCCACTAACAGCTGGTGCATCGCAGCAACGGAAGACATTAATATTCAAAGCCATTGCTTTAAGCATCACGGAAAAGATGACATCAGCAAATTCATAAAATATAGCTGAAGCAGGAGTTACAAAGGCTTCTAGGCTGCCCATGCCTTACAGCACAGGAGTAGGAATGTATGCAGAAAAAGAATGGAAACGGACAGGACCTCAAGACATAACATCATAAAATGTACTTTCAATCTAAACGCACGCATTTCTGAGACGTTTTTAAAGAAAACATCACAATAAGGTTGCACCCCACTGTTTCACACTTGGAAATTAGGCAATGTTCTTGTATATATATATATATATATATTTATATACGCAGCAATAACTCTTCAGACCTGAAACGTTTAAACAGTGTAAGTGTTGCGTAAATATCTAGAGTATGGTATGTTCCTTAAATACAAACACTTTGGTGTACTTTTTAACCAAAAGAAGGAGAGGCATTCACAGAGTGAATCCTATATTGTAAATATAATTTATTTTTACGGAGTGACTATTTGCACTAGGTGTAAATAGTACCTGCCACACAGAACGGCTATTTGCACTCCAATAGTCTGGTGGAAACAGAAACTGAAAACAAACTGCACCCCTAGTATCTTGAGGTCTGCACAGGCCTTATAATGAAACCCGAACCCGACCTGTACCCGGGACTGTGTGGAAATCACCCTACCTGGCCCGAACAATACCGTAAGATTTTAAGCCCGAACCGGACCCGAACCCGCTTACTATCTAATTTCTTCACCTAGCATGTACTGTTGCAATAGGCTGTATTTTATGTAAGCATACAGGCAACATTCATAACAGTACTGAAACAGTAAACATATTTTTAAGTTTTAACAAGGCACAGCAGCCCCTTAGTACACTAGAGCAGAAGGGGAAAAATGCATTGCCTTACCGTTTATTTACTGAAACTTCACTTGGTGCAGAACAATCTGGAATAATATGAAACAACGCAACAGTCCCCTCTATGCAGCCAGAACTATTTCAGAATGTTGAATCTTTGAAACAACTGCACTAAAAACAATCTAGTTGAAGCACAAAGTATGAAACAGAGCGCAGGTTTCTCGACATGTGTTTTTTTAACTTGACATTGTGTTTAAAATATGCCAGTTCTGTGCGAGATGCTGAAGAAAAAGCGAGGTGTGGTGCAAATGTCAAAGGCATTCATCCAGCATGTGTTTAAACAATGGGGAAACAGAACAGACGTGTGCAAAAACATATTTGGTGTGAACGGCCCCTAACTCGTCCATTTGCGCGTCTGTCAGTGAGAGCGTGCACGAAACAAGTTCGGTAAACCTGTTTATTTTTTCATTAATTAGAAACCCCAACCCAACCCAACCCGAAGTCCTACTTGAAAAACTGGCCCAAATCCGGTCCGAACTCTGGTTGTCGTGTCCCAATAGGGCCCGGGTCGGGTTGCAGACCTCTACTAGTGTCACTGAAGTGGCATGGGATGTAACGGTATTATGGATTTGCTTTTTCCGTGCGGACGGCTCAGGTTCGATTCTGCCTCTTGCCGCACTTTCTCCCATTCCTGTCTCCACTCTTAATATTTCCTTTAATACTACTTATAATAATAAATACAAATTAATATAAAGGTTGATTTCCTAGCAGTGATTTGGTCATGATGAAGGTTCTGGGAGTTGAACGACAGGTTTGATCCAGGTAAAAATAACCATGGTTTTACTATAGTAATATTGTAGCAACCATCTTTTTTGGCAGAAGCCATAGTTTTAATGCAGTTAACCACAGTGTTACTACATAACTATGCTGTTAATATAGTAACCATGTTTAATTTTATGGTTGGTATGATTTTACAACAAAATACTATGGTGATACTATGGTTACTGTAATAAAACCATGGTTAATTTTTGTACGATAGGGTTAGGGGTAGAGGTTGGTGTAGAGTGTCTGTAGGACTCAAATAAACACAATAAACATGCTGCAGTTATGCCCCTATTCTGTATGCTAGTAATTAGGGGTGAAAATAGCATCTATCACTATTTACACTTAGTGCAAATAGCCTCTGCCTTTTTTCTAACCTTGAATCAGTGGTTCTCAACTGGTTTTGCTTCAGGAGGCAGATTTTACATTAGAAAACAAGAGGTGACCCAACACACTGTCAAAATTGTTTACTGTACGAAATTGAATGTTTTTGCTCTTACTACAAACCATGTCCTCAGTGCAAGTGAATCTGTATCTAATGTAGTCTCGGCCATAATACATTTAGCCTTGTGTAGTTTTATTCATGGCTTACAAGGATGAGGGAAAGAATGTCATGTAACCTGTCCATGTTGGTATTGGCCTAATTTGGCTAGCATCAACCAAGTGACAGATGAATATGCGATAACATACTGTCGAGTTTGATTGGACACACAGACTTTGACGTAAAAAAAAAATAAAGAAAAAAAAAAGTTATAGTTTTCTCCTCCCCTTTAAAAGTTGAGAAACCTCTTTATTTTGCTGTGCTAACAATTTTGTAAGTTTGCATATATATGGTAAAATTGCAATTGTCCGCAACCCTATCTGTACAGACCTGTGACCTATTTCCGGGTCGTGAAGCTGAGAACCACTGATCTAAATTACATTAGCAAAGGAAATGAGAAACGTTCACCTCGTGGGTCCACTTGCGTTAAGTAATAAAGGGTACAGCAATTTGCTCCATTGGATTGGATCAAGTATCCGGTGAGTAAAGACACAGCTCTGACATAATCCTTCTTCGGTGGGTATTCCTGAAAAATACCAACACTGAGAAATAAGTTTCCAAGAAATTACGTTTCAGTTCCCCAGAGAGCATAAAACATATACTGTAAAATGACATTAACAGTCTGAAGATTATTTTCTCCAAGGAACTGACATATTAAACAGATTTACAGAAAAGGTGAACATGTACAGTAAGTGTGACAAATGTTTCCATGGAGAAAATGAAGAAAGACAAAAGGCCCTTGACGCTAGACATGTAATCATTCATTACAGCATGGGGATTCAATCACCCGACTGCCTACTTGATACCTCTGTCAGACTTTTGACACTGCTCTGGCCTCTTCTACATAGCAACTGACACACTGCACTGGACTATATTGCTGGTTCTGCCAAATTGCCTAATAAATGCAGACCACCTACAGACCTAACAGTCCCCACAGACATACCGGGTGTTTGACAGAGTAGTTGATTATCAGATAGTCATTGCCAAGAGGAAGCCATGACCGCATAGTGACAAAGTCTCTGTTCTTCAATGGACTGGGACATTTCCCTGTAAATAAAAGATTTAGTGCTATGAATCCATGAAAGACACCAACGACTTATGTCATTTTTTCAACCCTGTTATAACTCATTTTATATGACCTTATTACCCATTCTAATATACACTATGTACAATCGCAAATATTCCTAAAAATGCTGCAAGACCTGTATTAAACGATCTTTGCGGTCACATTATTTTTTTAAAAGGGACAGTTCACCCATAAATAAATACAAATCTGTAATTATTTACTTACTCTCATGTTGCTCCGTGACTTTCTTTCTTCCACAGAACCCAAAAGGAAATGATTGAAAATGAAAAGGAAGCACTATGATATACTCAGTCACCATTTACATTCATTGCATCTTCCAGGCTCTAATTCTACCTATAACAACTCCTTTTGTGTTCCACTGAAGAAAGAAAGTCATGCGGGTCTGGAACAACATGGAGGTGAGTAAATGATGATGATTATCCCTTTAATATGTTCTCTAATCACTCATGATTTTTTGCAAGTGATTCACTCTTATTCTGTCTAGATTGTCTCTTTGAATGACTCTCTTTATCGCTGATATCCACATACATTAAGCCAGAGAACACATATGAGAGTTATTAGACCATACATCAACCGATCTGATTTTCATTCATGCAGTTAAACTACAGATATTGTCCTCTATCATCAAATGTACTGCAACAGCCAATGGCAAACTTCCTGTGCACAGTAAAGCCAAAAGTGGGCTTTAGAAAAAGAGTTGTGCTGTTCCAGGGACACAGTGGAAATAACAGCTCAGTGAATGAGAGACATAGGAGTGACTCACAGGAATAATATCCTACATCTGCATTAACTGTCAGTCTTCCAATATCAAATGTGTCAATCATGTTTGTGTCCCATTTTTTCCGGTAGCTTGTGTCGTGCAAGACATCATAGAGTGTCTCTGCTGTCACATCCTTGCAAACAATTCTCATCTAAGAGAGAAAACAAAACAGACAAAATGTTATTCTAGTCTTAAGAGATTTTTCATCACAGAAGAATACTTTTTTCCACAGTGATGGATCTCCTGCACTTTTCCCCCTGGTGCCCTGACAAAGTGCTGACAGAATTTGAATGCAGTCTCTCACCGGACAGATAAAAAATGAAACCATTTTACTGTGCTGACAAAAAGCCAGCTCCCATTTATACACAGATCTAATCTTTTGCTTATCTTTAAAAGCCCTGCTTTTGTATGACTCAATGATACAGTGAGTTAAAAGTTGACACAGCACACATTGAATGTAAAAGGAGTCTCAGTTGAGTGAGCAAAACAGTGGATCTTTAATTTTAAATAACATGTCCGTCTTCATTTGCATTCCAAGCACAAATGTTGAGTGAAACCTGTGTTTTATTTCTTCAACTTTTACTGTAGCTACCTTATCCTTAAACTCTACCTGGGTAGGTTAGAGCCAGGTAAGCATGTCAGGTAAGCATGAATACATCAAATGCAATGTGATCAGATATTTCATGGCTCAACGATGCAAGTAACCGTGTAACAAAATCAACTCTACCCAAGCATCATTTAATAATTTATGTACAATCCCTTTCAACCCCAGCCTGACCAGTCCCTCCTCGTTTCCATTGGGTTCCTTTTAACAATTTGTATTTAGTCTCTATGAATGGAATGTTGTCAAAGCCTACAAAACTCAATTATTCATGAAAAGAAAGGCATCAGTGCCTCAGACAGCTGCATGAATTATTAAGCAAAGTCTGTCATCTTCTTTCATTTTTGTAGTAGTAACAGGGGTCTAAATAATTTTCCCATACTTGCCAGAAATGTTGCTGAAACAGCCTTGGAAACTCGCTCTGAGACAACGTTTAAACATTTAGACAGGTCAACTGAAGTGCTCTCACAAAAAAATAAGAAGAAAAGAAGAAAAAAAGGCCACACTCTGGCAAGCCAACAGGAGGGGCTCAGGTTTCCTCATCTAAGCCTGCTGTTACCACGGTTTTCCGCTGTTAATTTTTCAGCACATCTCATGGGTGCAGTCTGTCCCTGAGAGATCAGTCTTTCATCTCAGAGACTGTGGATCATGAGGCAGTCAGGCCTGGCCCTCGTCATTGTAAGCTACATTTTCCCAGGGTAAATGGCCTACAACCATTTCTCTGTTTGTTTCTCTAGGATTTTCTCTGAAAGGGTCTGGAGTCTTTGAAAAGCTACTGATCAGGAGCTTATAAGACACTTTCAGGCTGAAATTACGTGATCATGGCAACAATTTTGCAAAACGAAATTACGTGCTTTATTACACATTTGGCTGCAGTTTCCCTGTGAAATGTCCAGCGAGGGGTGCCAAAAGTGAGTGAAATTGGTGAATAATAGATGGAGGTTTTAGTGAGTAAAAATACACCGGTGACCAAAAGTTTCGAATATTGGTAATAAATTGGTACTTTAATTCACTAAAGTGGCATTCAACTGATCGCAAAATATAGTCAGGACATTACCGATGTAAAAAATAGCACCATTGTTATTTGAAAAAGTAATTTTTGATAAAATCTAGACAGGCCCCATTTCCAGCAACCATCACTCCAATAACTTATCCTTGAGTAATCATGCTAAATTGCTAATTTGGTACTAGACAATCACTTGCCACAGTATGCAATAGACTGGCATGTCTTAAGGTTAATATTAGGTCAAAAATGGCAAAAGAAACAGCTTTCTCCAGAAACTCATCAGTTCATCATTGTTTTGAGAATGAATGCTTGAAATTGTCCAAAAACTGAAGATTTCATACAAAGGTGTACACTACAGTCTTCAAAGACAAAGGACAACTGGCTCTAACAAGGACAGAAAGAGATGTGAAAGG
Source organism: Moxostoma hubbsi (assembly GCA_032164185.1). Classification (NCBI taxonomy): domain Eukaryota; kingdom Metazoa; phylum Chordata; class Actinopteri; order Cypriniformes; family Catostomidae; genus Moxostoma; species Moxostoma hubbsi. Next base: position 12,590,358 of record JAVLUX010000016.1, on the reverse strand, counting down.
CCAGATGTACAACTAAACAAGAGGATAAGTACATCAGAGTCTCTAGTTTGAGAAATAGATGCCTCACATGTCCTCAGCTGACAGCTTCATTGAATTCTACCTGCTCAACACCAGTTTCATGTACAACAGTAAAGAGAAGACCCAGGGGTGCAGGCCTTATGGGAAGAATTGCAAAGAAAAAGCTACTTTTGAAACAGAAAAACAAAAAGAAAAGGTTAAGAGTGGGCAAAGAAACAGACATTGGACAACAGATAATTGGAAAAGAGTGTTATGGATCTAAAACCCATTGAGTTTTGTGGGATCAGATAGACTGTAAGGTGCGTGAGAAGTGCCCGAAAAGACAGCCACATCTATGGCAAGAGCTACAGGAAGCATTGGATGAAATATCACCTGAGTATCTGGACAAACTGACAGCTGGAATGCCAAGGATCTGCAAAGCTTTCATTGCTGCACATGGAGGATTTTTTGACGAGAATTTTTTTAAATAGTTTAAGGAAATTTTTTTTTCAAATTGTAATAGTAATTTTTCACGTTATTAATGTCATGCCTACATTGTGATCAATTGAATGCCATTATTCCAAACTTTTGGCCACCAGTGTACATCCCCAACCTAAAACTTTATCCTAAACCTTACAAATAGTGTCCTAACAAACATTCTTACCAAGACCTAAATCTAACCTAATATCATTTGATTCTCTATGGATGGACTGTTACATCATCTTCTACAGTGAAGAACTTAATTAATATATTTGATACCAATCTGTCCTTTGAAAATCAAATTTCCAACGTTTGAAGAACAGCATTCTTCCACCTAATAAATATTGCTAAGTTACGAAACATGCTCTCTGTCGCTGATGCCGAAAAATGAATTAATGCGTCATGATCATGACTAGTTCATGATCTCAAGACTATTGATTATTGGAACGCATTAATGGGAGGATGTCCTACAAGTTCAATAAATAAACGTCAATTGGTTCAAAATGCAGCAGCTAGAGTGCTAACAAGAACCAAGAAATATGATCATGTTAGCCCCATTTTATCATTGTTACATTGGCTACCAGTTCAATTTCATATTAATTTTTAAATTCTGTTAACTGCATACAAAGCTTTGAATGGTCTAGCTCCACAGTACTTATGTGACCTTCTGTCATGCTATATTCAGTCACGGTCATTACGATCACAAAATTCTGGCCTGTTCCTAGAATATCAAAATCTACAAAAGGAGGTAGATCCTTTTCTTATTTGGCTCCTAAACTTTGGAAATAGTCTTCCTAACACTGTTCGGGACTCAGACACACTATCTCAGTTTAAGTCTAGACTAAAGACGCATCTATTCAGCCAGGAATACACATAATTTATCCATACACTCATAGACATGCGGCTTTAGTTAGGTCTGGCAGAACCAGAAACACTTCTCATATTCTTTAACTCTAAAATAAAGCGAATGGCATCTATGCTTATATTATTCTATTTGTTTCCATGTCTCAACCTCGGGAATCATATCCTGAGGTTACCAGAGGCTGCTAGATCAAGCTTTGTTCCTGCTTGGTGTCCGACTCCCACTGCTATGTGTCCCTGAGTGATGACAACTAACTGCAGCCTGTGACAGCCAGATATCACTTCAGTCTACTACGATGGATGTCATAGAGGATGAACTGATGCCAACTCCAACTGTAGGACATGGGATACTTTATGTACCATTGCCAGAACCTTGGACTTAGGATAGACCTCCCCGAATTACCGGCCGGTTGAACTTCGAAGCATCTCACTGATCTCTGCCTGCATCAACTTGGACTAATGACGGACCTGTTCCACAAGCGTATCTCCAACCTTTGATTAATGTGCAAAATTATGATACACAATCTCTCTTTCAAATGCATATAATAGAAAATAGATGTGATTAACTCTTCCAGTTAGAAGGCTTTTTGCTTTAATCATGTAAGGTATAGGCTGTATTAGTATACTGGTATTGGTAATTGATTAAGTCCATTTGCAACAAAAAATTTAAATAAACTAAAGATTAAGCAAAAAAAATTTATTTTGCAAAAAATAGACTAAAGATTGTCTAAAGTCTCTATGCCAGACGAACCAAGTGGTTCTGTGCATGAGTGATGGTTTCATCAAAGTGCATTGCTGGCTTGACACACTTTCATTATTGTGTTTGCATGATTGTATAGGTTTAAATAATCTAGGTGCATGATAAAGAACAATGACTTCTGGCAATTATATATGATAATAGACATGTTACTGGCTTTTGTGCAGAGTTGTTTCACAAAATGTAGAGGCAAATAATATCTAACAATACATTCTAGCTTGTAGAGCACTATAACAAGTTTACAAATGTGGAAATGACACAACTAAATTCAGCCTTAAATGGTTGGCAGGTCTTATAACTGGTTTCAGTTGGTCTTTAAGTGGTTTTAGATGGTTACCAAGACTGACCAGTTTAAAAGGTGCCAAAAATCACTCTACAACCGTCCAACTGTCCAGACTGGTCGGGTGATCAGCCAAGACCAATCAACCAGTAGCTGTTTTTTTTCTCTCAAGCAGAGTTAGTGGTCAAAAAAAAGGATCAATAGCCTACACATAAAAACAATTGTGCTGACAATTACCATACAAAGTCACTGATAATCTAAAATATACCTCAGCTGGTCGTAAGCTATGTTTGTGACGCTAAACCCGTTGTGTTTAAACTACTTCTTTTCTCGTAATTTTGTACGTCTATTGATTCCGCATTGCAGCGCGTGCGGTGCTCGCGCTAGGCGCACTTGCCTTGAGCTTCTGTACAGTTTTGCTCTCCTCGTCTGGACACCACACAGTCACTCCTCCTTTGTTATAACGGGTGACCCAGCCATCCTGACTTTCACACTGATCTCGAAAAGATAAGAAATCGGTGTCGTCCGGTATCTGGACTGGCATCTCGCCTCCCGGTGCTGCGGATCAAACTGGTCGGCAGGAGAGTAAAGCTGGACGCTCCCTCTCATAAGCCACGATCCGCTCTTTTTTGTTGTTGATATCTCCTTTGTATTTGAACACGGTGGCTGTTTCTAGTTTAGTCTTACTGCTTAACTTACGGTAACTTGAACGAAAATGTTTATTCTGTCCAAATAGGTACCTAATGTATCATGGAGCAGGTGTATTGTAGCAGCATCGCCCTCTATTCAGTCCTGTATCACTCTAGAGAGAGGCATTATGTAAGGCATCACGTTACGTACCTGACGTTTTTCAGGTGGAACAGTCTGCAAGGGCTCATTTTGTCAGACTGACTGATGATACGCGGATCGGGTTTCACGTTTGACCATTCAACGGGTTTCTTTTCCGTCACTGTTTTGTTTAAACAGTGCAGGTGTGTAGCCCGGATCCAGCGACCGTTTCGTGGGCAAGTCTCTAGTCTTAGGGGTCATTCACACCAAACACGTTTTTTCTCTTAACTTGCACTAGACGGACGGACGCCTTTTACATTTTCGCCGTGTCTAGCTGTTTTTGTTTTTAATCATTTACTCATCCTCATGCCATCCCAGATGTATTTTACTTTCTTCTGCAGAACATTAACAAAGATTTTTTTATAAAAATATCTCAGCTCTGTCAGTCTCTTTAATGCAAGTGAACTTTGAAGCTCCAAAAAGCACATAAAGGCAGCATAAAAGTAATCCATACGACGCCAGTGGTTTAATCCATGGCTTCGGAATTGTTAAGATAGGTGTTGGTTAGAAACAGCTCCATATTAAAGTCCTTTTTTGTAATAAATTCTGTTTCCTGCTCAGCTGATGGCGATATACACGAAGAATGCGAATCGGCAAAAACAAAACAAGAAGAATGTGGAAGTGAAAGTGGATTAAAAATAATTCATATTTAAATTCTTAAATATGAATGTGTTTCTCACCCACACCTATCATAACGCTTCTGAAGACATGGATTTAGCAACTTTAGTCATATGGATTACTTTTTGTGTTAAATGAATGTGCTTCTTGAACTTCAGAGTTCAAGCAACCATTCACTTGCATTGAATGGACCAACAGAGCTGAGATATTTTTGTCAAAAATCGTTTTTGTTCGTGTTCAGCAGAAGAAAGAAAATCATACATTTGTAATGACATGAGATCATTTTCTCTTGTGGGTGAACTATCTCTTTAAATTTGAAAAAAGCTTCTTGATACACATGTTTTCTGTTCTATTCATTGTGCTGAGTCAAGGGCCTATATAAGATGCAATTTTTAGGGGGGGATTTTGATCTTTAGGGTGGAAAAGTGCTTGTCTCTTCATTGGACTGGGAGGGGCTGTCTGAAGTTTCTGGGAAGCACAAGGAATGGTGCTGGTGCTGTTGGGTAAAAGTCTGCTATGTGAGATTAGTAGTTTGGGGTTTGAACAAACATGACTCATATTAGGTCTGGAGCAGCTATTTTTGTGTTATTTGGAAAGCTGATTCCTTTCCAATCCTGTAAAAAAAAAATGTGTCAACTATCTGGAATCCCAGAAACTTATTCATAAAGCAGCTATATATTTTCCAGAAATTAAGACTTTTAAATGTCAGTTAAACTGTAAAAATTAGCCTGAAACTTCCATTTGACCTAAAACAAAATTGATAATGTGTTGTTTGGATGATTTCTGAATGTTAACAATAATAGGACATATTTGGATTTGATATTTGGAAATTACCTTTGCAAACTCTGGAGCTCTGCATGATATTTATTTTATTTTTATTTAAACAAAATGTGTAGAAAATTGCTATTTCAGGCCACCTGCCATAGCTGCACACAGAAATGAAATATTGCAGGGTTTAGATTCACTTGAATGATATTTATGAAGCACCACTGGACTTAATTTAACTCGGTTATATTCCAGAATCAATACCAATTAATCTCAGATGTCAGCATTTGTGGCATAATTTTGATTACCACAAATAAAAACAAGAATTTGTCCGATCGATCCTTTTCTTTAAAAAAGCACAAATCTATGTTATAGTGAGGCTCTTACATTGTGTCACGATTCACTGTTGTCTGCCCTGTGTTCTCCCCTGGCATCTGTTCCCCCATGGACTACACTTCCCATAATTCCTTGCCCTCATCACTGCCAGCTGTCTCCTATTGTTCTCATCTGTGTTTAATTGTCCTTTTGTATTTAAAGCCCTGTTTGTTTGCTCACCGGTTGTCACTGGATGCAAAAGGGGCCTTCATCAACAACATTAATCAACATTCATCAATGCTATCGATTTAGCTTATATTCTTTTATTAAAGTGTCAGTCACAAGAAAAAGAGCAACGTCAGTCTTAAAGAATCCCTTCCAGGTGCCAAATAATATGGGCTGTCAGAATTATGCTTTCCGCTGGCCTCAACTACAATGAAAAACCTTCACACTTAATTTGAAAAGCACTCACAACAAACTACAACAAATTATATGCATTACTATCACCATTAAAGTGACTTTGTCATATTTTGTGTTTTTCTATATGATTTAGAGTGGGTTAGTTGCATTTTGTAATTTACACAAGTTGTTTTTGTTTTCCTGCTGTCTGCGACCTCATCAGAACAAACCTAAACAAGCTTGATGTTGACCATAACCCTAGATACGGTTGCAGATTTATTTGTATTTTTTTTAGAAAACACTTGCTCAATATGGGCCTATGTACTGTATGGTTCATGGTTATTTTGGTGAAATACAAAGTTTGTTAATATCAGAAAGGCAAGAAGTCAGAAACACAAGAAGTGTTCATATAGCCATAAGAGGGCACTCATGAACCCCTTAGGATACAAAAAAAACTATGTAATATACTTTTTGCACCAATGCAAATTTTCTAGTGTAGCTGTGCACTGCAGAACTGTATTTGCACTGAGGTGATGCCACATTAAGGGGGTATTTACACTTGGTCACTTCATACATTTTTGCTGATTGGATAGTTGTACGATCAATAAAGGCCAAGTATAAATGCCAAGATACATTTCAGATGTATAGCAATCCAATTACTCTGACTTCCTCAGGAGGTGGTGTGAGATGCATACAAGATGCAACTCGGCCCACTGTAAATGCATCTGGTTGTTCAGCCCAAATAAGTAAACTGCCCTCCTCCCAAACAAAACTACGTCAGGGCATGAACGTTTGAAAGTATTCTTTTTTAATTAATTATTATTATTTTAATATCTGCATATAGCACAGGAATAGTACAGTCTCTAGGACTTAAAGGTTTTGCTGTGTGTGTTGCTGAAATGTCTGCAGGGTCATAAGATCACACAGTCTCTCATCATTGCCTGTCCTGTGATGTGGCCTAGCAACACAAACATTCACTGTAAACTGATTCATACCAAGAGGGTTAAGTCAGGGTGTTCCATGATGTATTCATATGACACATCTCACCCATGTCTAAACATCACTGCCACCGCAAATATATTGCATTTAAGTTAAAGTGATTATAAAGCGTATTAAGCAGTGAGAGGCTACACTGAACTTTTTTCTTTTAATTAGTGCAATATGACTCTTTTGATCTTTTTCATACTACTGGTACCAACACATATTATGGGAACCCCAAGATTGAAGGCCCACAAGAGCACTTTGTGTTGACCTGTTCCCTTGAGGCATTTGCACCAGTAATCTGATCCTGAGTCAGCTACAATGCATCACCAATGCAGTAACTCAAATTTATCTCAGTAAGACATGCCATATTCTTGTGGCCATGATTTTTTTCCCCCATAGAGCACTGCTATAGCTGATGTCTCTAATGTTCTGTGATGTTTTGTGGTATTATAGTATTATTGTCTGACTCTAAAATCTTCAATTATATCATACTGTATATACAATACAGAAATTGATTTTATATGATCAACACTTTTTAAAAAAATAATCAAGTTGGGGCCTGGGTGGCTCAGCAAGTAAAGACACTGACTACCACACCTGGAGTCGCAAGTTTGAATCCAGGGAGTGCTGAGTGACTCCAGTCAGGCTTCCTAAGCAACCAATTGGCCCTGTTGCTAGGGTGCGTAGAGTCATGTTGGGTTAACTTCCTCGTGGTTGCTATAGGCTGTGTCTTATTTGGAAGAATGCGTCCTTTGGAGGTTGCAGTACACCAAGTGTCCTTCCTTAAACAAGCCTCGTTTAAATGAGATGGCCTTCGTAGAACGAACGGAAAAACGGTCCAGAACGTAACATTGTTGCTATGACAGCACGCCCCTCTTTAACAAGCCCAAGTGCTTTGAGGGAAAAGGGAACAAAGTCCATTTAGAAGGGAATGTATGAGGTAAATTTTAAGAGAGTTATAATGATGTAAAGAGAAAAGAAAATAGATTTTGCAGGTGTACTTTTAGTCTAATACTTTATTTTAATTATATATTCATATAATTATACATATTATATGCTCTGCATCATCTACTGGGGTACTTCAACTTGGGAATTAACATTCCTTGCATTTGAACATCATATTTATGGGCAAATTGCTGTTATTTTTTTAGACATTTCAGTTGAAGCAAAGAATTGTGGGTTGAGAGTGCTCACGAAGGATACACCTCATGCATCCTCCGAATTCCGGTGAAAGAAGGTCGCATTCGAAGGGTCCTACTCGTTTTTCTGAAACGAGAAAGCCTCGATGACTTATGCGGCCGACAAATGCGGCCTCCGGAGGACGAATCCTTCCAAACGAGACACAGATATAATGTGGTTCTCGCTGTCGGTGGGGCACATGGTGAGTTGTGCGTGGATGCCGCGGAGAATAGCATGAAGCCTCCACATGTGCTATGTCTCCACGGTAACGCGCTCAACAAGCCACGTGATAAGATGCGAGGATTGACGGCCTCAGATGCTAAGGCAACTGAGATTTGTCCTCCGCCACCCGGATTGAGGTTAGTTATTATGCCACCATGAGGACTTTGGGAATTGAGCATTCCAAATTGGGGAGAAAAATCCCAAAAGAATTAAATAAAACACTCAAGTTATAATTTATAAGTGCCTCAGCTTGACCGGAGCATTTTTCTGAATGTCTGGTATATCCATATATAGAAATAACTTTCTAAATTTACAACCAAGGCATATTCATTTATTTTTAATAGTTACAGAGCTCAAACTACTGTGTAACAGGAATGGCCGCTCTGTTTTACTGTGACCATCAACACTTTTATTTTTTATGAAGAGATGAACTAGGACAGTCACTATCTAAACAAAAGTGGAATGTGTATTACTTTGGAAGTTTACTCACCAAAAATGCCACTTGACTCATAGCGGATGTGATTTAAACCATATTTGTCCAACACTAACATAAACACAGACAATGCAGGACGATGCAATCCAATAAAAATGTGCACAAATAAAATAGCTTTTGCTGGAGGACATGGGGGGACTTACCAAAGTATAGTTTGAATAATTTCAGCTGACTTCTTTAGACACTTCGTCAACTGGAACGGAAGGATGCCACTAGACTTTTGGTGTAACCATCTGAATGTATTGTTATACAGAACGCTAAACTGTTCACCCACTGTGTTCATATTAATTTGTTGAACATTAACATCTCATGTCTTTGTCTTTTTATTTTTTCAGGCACTAATTCTTGAGACATGGGACAAGACATGTTTATCTTCAATTTTATTTTTTTAATCTTTTTGTCCAGGCACTGATTCTTGAGACATGGGATAAATATGTACCACAGCTTTACCTGCTATTTGTTTTTAAAATAGCATAATTTCAACTTGAAAATTGAACTTATTATTAAAAACTTATGCTTTCATCCTGATGGTCTCGCTTGCATATTTACCATGCTATTTCTACAAGGTCACATAAGTTTATAGTTTTGTTTATCACACAAAATGTAAAGCAATTCTTTGGAACGTTTAGATAATGATAAAACACAGTAGGTCCTATAAGTAGCATATATGAAAAATAAATAAATGTGTGATATGCAATATATTTCCATTTTGTCATTAATGTAAGCTGTCAACCCCATCACATTTTCAGTATGACGGTGGTGACAGTTCAATAGATGGAGTTAAAATCAGTTTCAAACCATTCTCAATTCATTCATTCATTGAAGTGAATGCTAGACCTTTTTAATATTTATCATAAATTGTAAATACGTGATTCTATGACATAAATATTTTATATTTGATGGTGTTCAAATACAGATGGTGTTGAGTGACTGGCAAGGAAAAACACATGGAAAATGGAAGAGGTAAGAGGCTGCACTCAAACACTGCATGCGAAGACATTTTTCAATTCTGTTGCTAGTTTTCTCCCATGTCTTAAGAATCAGTGCAGGGTCAATACTGTATCCTTTGCTAAATTGTTTTCTGGATTTAGTTAACCTAAACATGGAGGCAGGAAGTAATGCCAGATGGTAAGGAGACCACTAGTACCCCAAGGAGAGTGGAAAAACATGCCTAATTGTTTCCCCTTAAGGTAACCCATTCCCCAGTCCCCATGGCTTGATGTGGAAAAGCTGTAGGTATACAGGATGCTACAAGGGCATTTTTCAATCCCATTAAAATGAATTCTATTGACACAGGAATATTGAATCAACAATGAAAAGAACTAATCTTTCAAAAAGAAAAGACAACGTGTGAACAACTTTTGGAAAACAGAGAAATGTGTGTCTTTCTGGTGCTTCAACGGGGAGGTCTTATGGTTCACACTAAATTAGCACATTTGAAGAGCAGGCTGAAAAACAAAAAGGAATTCATATCGAATGTCTTAATGTGGAATGCAAAAATTCCACTTTAACTCGTTGTTTACTGGGCATCTGACCCATTGCCGAGCTCTATTAAAAAGTATCAAAATTCAAAGGACAAACGGGTAGTCCTTCTCCCTTTGGAGGTTTTTGTGCAAAGGAATGAGTTAAGCTGAGCTAAACATTAAACACTAGGCCCCATGGCATCTCCTGGACATTGCCATAAAAAGTAATAGAAGAAACAGACCTCAACGAAGTAATGTGCCCTATTTTATCTCTGACATGAAATAACAAATAAGAAATACTGTGTGTATGAGTAGATTAGATTGTCAATCAGAGTTAAGACTTGTTTACAGAAGATATCCTTTAGTAGCTAGCATTTGACATTTGGAGTTTTTTAATTTCTTATCGTTTGTGCGAGTCTCTGCATGTCATTCACTGAAAAGAAATTCTATTAACATCAAAGGGAGACTGGATTATATTCCAGACATCAAAACAATAAGGAAACATATAAAAGATTTACAGTTATTATGTATGAAAAGAGGGGTAGAAAAAAACAGATTAGCAAGTTTGAGGCCAAACAGCACTTTGAAACAATTCAAATGGTTCTCCAGAGAATTTCTGTGGTGGAAAAAAAATTTTCAAATTGAACTTGGAATATGGCAACAATTGAGATGCTTCAACAAACTATTTGACATACAGTATGGGATGGACTGGTAATCTGGCATACCGGGCATTTTCCCGGTGGGCCGACGCACTTTGGGGACGATTGGGGCGGACTGGCCATTGGGAGAACTACATAATATATACAGTACTTCTGTATAATTACAATCTAAAGATTGTTGAAAAATCTAGCTATAGATTTTAATGTAGGCCTAAAGCTTGAAAACCGATGGCTTTTGCTCGCCCAAACAGTTTTATGTTTGCAAGGCTGTATATATGATATGTATTTTATGTGGTAGACGTCCACATTATTGTGGTCTACCGCAACATACAGCATCCTGGATTCCTGCTGCTTTATACAAACAAACAAAATGAAGATCATGTTTAGGAAACAAAGCTTCTGTATAATTACTAACTGGAAAAAAAACTACGAAGACAGACAGAGCTTTTAGGACCAGCATCCTTAAGCTATAGATTTAAATGTATAGCTTGGAAACTAATGGTTTTTGCTTGCACAAACAGTTCTATGTTTGCAAGGCTGTATGTATGATATGATATTTGACATGGCAGACATCTACATTATAGTGGTCTACTGCAACCTACAGTATCCTGGATCCCTGCTGCTTTATACAAGGAAGGAAAATCCAGATCGGAAAATAATCCCATTAAGGTTTAGGTGGACTCAGTTGATGTTGCTGTTATTCAACAAACTTCAAAAAACAAAGTTGAAATATAAATGTAAGGCTTTAAAGCACATGCAGTGCAACAATTCTTCACAATGCTACTCAGGTGGAATCGCCTCAAGTAAATACCAAACAGCTAATGGACCATTGGGGCTGTCTAGAGAATATGAAGAGAAGTCATTAACCCCTGCCACTAGATTTAAAGGGTAACCACAATTTAGATTTAAAGGGATAGTTCACCCAAAAAGATAATTCTCTCATTATTTACTCACCCTCATTCCATCCCAGATGCATTTGACTTTCCTTCTTCAGCAGAACACAAATGAAGATTTTAAGAAAACTATTTCATCTTTTTAGGTCCGTACAATGCAAGTGAATGGTGACCAGACCTCAGAAGATCCAAAAACCACATAAAGCAGCATAAAAGTAATCCATACAATTTCAGTGGTCAGATCTATATCTTCTGAAGCAATATGATAGGTGTGGGAGAGAAAAAGGTCAATATTTAAGTCCTTTTTCCCTTTAAGTCTACACTTTAACTTTCAGCGACCTACTGGTTGGGGCTCGTGAAAGGTGGAGACTTATCATATCATTTCTAAAGACATGGATTGAACCTCTGGAGACATAAGGATTACTTTTATGCAGTCTTTATGTCTTTTTTGGACCTTCTGAGTTCTGATCACCATTCACATGCATTTTGAGCCTACAGAGCAGAAATATTCTTCTAACAATCTTTGTTTATGTTCTGCAAAAGAAAGAAAGTCATACAGATCTGGGATGTCATGAGGGTATTTACATTTCTGGGTGAACTATCCCTTTAAATCTAGTTTGGGGTTACCTTATAAATCTAGTGGCAGTGGTTAATGACTCTGTAAAGTGGTAAATGCTGAGTGAATTTTCTCTCATTTAGGGGTGAATTAGCCTTTAAAGGGAAAGATCACCCAAAAATGAAAATTCTGTCCTAAGTTTCTTGCCCCAGTTTCACTGTAAGACTTTTTAGTTGATGTAATTGTTTGGAATAGTGGATTCTGTATTGCAAATTGGGGGTTGTAAAAAAACAACACAGGGTCCAGACTGGATGCTGAAGCCTTTAAGTATAGCAGGTGGTATTATGTCATGTCTAGGAGAAATATCAAGAGTTTATTGTTCCATTTCCTCTAATGTGATCCAACTCCATTGGAAACTAGACCTCTTTATTGTGCAATTAATGCTTATTGGAAACACATTCTAAATGAATGAATGCCCACAGCAATGCAAAGATGTTTGTCAATTAAATACTGTATGATTATGAAATAATGGGCAGGGACAAAAAAAACTTGTTTTGCTTTTGGATTACAAAAGACTGAATTTGGTTTGCAAATGAAATCTGAGCAGCAGGCATTATTTGGAGTATAAAATTTATGCACTTGGCAGATGCTTTTATACAAAGTGAATAACAGTGAACTTATTACAGGGACAATCGCCCCCGTGCAACCTGGAGTGCCTTTCTCAAGGACACAATATCAATGGCTGTGGGGTTCGAACCATCAACCTTCTGCATACTGTTCTATGCTTTAGCCCACTGTGCCATAACTCATGACTGTAATTCATCACTGAGCTCTACTGGAATAGGTGTGATCCTTGAGCTTGTAATTCACTCCATTGTAAATGAAATATTTAGCAACATAAATTCAGTTGTGCATGGACTGTTTGCATTTTACGTATGGGATATTTACAAAAGAGCACTAAAAATCAATCAGAGGAAACAAGAAATAAAATATACGGAAAACATGTGTATGTGTATACAGTGTGCCTTAGGATGAAGATCCTAAAATCATAATTTGAACCTTTTTACAAAGTTACATTCTGACTTCCTCTCGACTACAATGTGAATTTAATTTTAAGATTAACGCTAAATGTATAGTTTCTGCTATAAAACTAATTTAAAACAACGTATATTTTCTTTAGCAGCTCTATTGCAGAAGAATTTTTTTTATCTGAGAATGTTGAATATAATATTCAAAATACAAATATTTTAAAATATCTAAAAATCCTTTAAAAAAGATTAATTCACCTGAGAAGTAGCATATAAGATATTTAGACTTGCTTTTAGAGAGTAGAGCTTGCATATACGTATATGTTGGCTTCACTGCACTCACAGTAACCAAGTATATATATGTGATACACGTATATACAACACACACTTATATTTAAGATACATCCTCTTAAAGCAAGTCTAAATATCTTATATGTTGCTTCTCAAGTAAATGTATCTTTTTTTAAAGAATTTTAGATAATTTTAAATGGAAAACAATACAAAAACACTTGATAACAAGTTTTTTTACAGTACATTTCTTTACTGAATTAAACTTAATAAAACTTATATTTTCCTCCTTTTATTCAGTGAATGTCATTTAGAGGTATTTTTAAAATATATTTTTTTTCCTCTTTATTGTTAGTAAGCACGTTTAATACGGCCTTTTAAGTCTGGACACAAGCAGAATAATTGGTTAAGAGCTAATGATTAATCATTGCAATAATCGCTGAATAGTCAAATAATCATTCTAATAATCGTTAGATTAATTGATTAGCAAAATAATCGTTAGTTGCAGCCCTAATTAGAAACTTGCTGCTTGGCACATCATGGTGTTGTTGCAAGGTGTTGCCTCTAATGAACGACACGTGATCACAAGACACATCACTTGGCCATATGCTGACTGGGAGTTTGTCTATTAAATGTTATTTTTATTTTTTATAATATTTAATTATTTTGTAGTGACTGTAGAGCCGTGTTCCATTGATAAATGTAAAAAAAAAGAAAAATTGCGTCACTTTGTATAAAAACCCCACGAGTTAATCTGAGTTAAAACAAGTTTATTTTTGACATCAAATATTATATTTACGTCGGCAGCACACTCTATCAGCAATCTACGGCTTAACGAAATTAACATTGCACTTATGGAGAGACGTCTCAATAACCAGGACAGTCCTGATTTTACACGCCATGTCCCACTTCCCGACGGACTTCCTGTAGGGATGTCTTGTGTCTGAATCTTAGCTATTAAAAATGTATGTCCTCTCCAATCCATGTTCATGATGCCTAAACATTAATTTAACATTCGTTTTTATCCAAAGCAACATAAGTTTTATTACATGTATCAATGGGACACGAATACACAGGTAATACAAGAGCATAAATATATATATATTTATATATACACACCAACTCCCAGTCAGCATATGGCCAAGTGATGTGTCTTGCGATCTCTCACGTGTCGTCTGGCAACACATCGCAACCCCACCATGATGTGCCAAGCAGCAAGATTCTAATACATATGGAATGCATAGTTTACAGTTACTGGTGGTTTAGGACAATATTTAATGAAAATTGAGACAAATTTGCAGAGCGATCCCAACTGTAATTCTAGCTGATAGGATTAAAGCTGCATTCACAGTGCCTACGACACGAGCGACTTCCGGCAACATGAGCAATGGCGACAGGGTGTGGGCATGTCCAGCAACATGACAAAGTTGAGAAATGTTTAACTTTATGGAAATGAAGAGCGACTTTCGGGAGCGACAGCCAATACGAGTGAAGATGGTAGAGCTCACGTGATCATAATATTTTTATCAAATATTAATTGTAAAGACACAGTGCTGTTTGGACTCTCCATGAACACCACTAGCGACCTAACCGCCAGCCACTGGTGACATGTAGCGACAAAGTAGCTGGCAGTGTGAATGCAGCTTAAGGTGGTACAGAAGACCGGGCAAATTGACCAATCAGATAAAAGGGGCTTTTCAGTGCTGCTCACCTGTGCATATCAAATATTCAAGCTGTACATTTTGCAATTTCCACCTCTTTATAAATATAAAATGAAATATTAAACAGAAATTTAATCCGTATGAAAACCATTTAAGAAGGAACCACATTTTTAATTTTTAATTTTTGGGTTTAAAAAGTAAAAAATAATTTACGCAAAAGCGCATGGACCTTTCCACTATTGAAAACCAAATAACACATGTCAAACATTTTAATTCAACTGTTGATATCAGGAATGGACATTTGCATTAATATCAATCTAACCTATTATATAAAAAATTATAGTTTTTACCAGTAGTCTTAGTACATTTCTGATATGTGATATTGTAATTGAAATTTCAGATAATAAATAAATTATAAATATCTGATATCTGCGTTTTAAACAGGAGTGAATGACATTAGTTTTTTATATCAAGAATTTGCATGTTAACAATGAAAATTAAGTTGTAGATTAAAAGTCAAACGATAGTGGATTTTTCTGATACCGATTAGGTGGTAGAGGTTTACAAAACCTCATCTGGTGATTTTGTCAATACATATATATATTATTATACATATTAGAGAGAGAGAGAGAGAGAGAGAGAGAGAGAGAGAGAGAGAGAGAGAGAGAGAGAGATTTGCAACCAATAGCAAAACAACTATCAGCAACGATTAATCAGTAACCGAAATATCAGCCTACCTCTATTGTAAATATCTATAATTCATATCCTGCACGTAATTAAATGTTAAAAGGTCTTGCAGTAAATTCGGGAAGATTCATTTTTGTTTGAATTATCCCTTTAAGATCAGGCCATTCAACACATTTACAATCTTTTTATCGCCATTTATACAATAAAACGTTTGGTCACACTTTACATTTCAGTTTTAATGTTACATACAGCATTCATTAATAAGTACTGAGTAATATTCGCTGTGCTTAATATAGCGTACTTAATTACACGTTGTTATTTATGTATATTGACATTAGAAGGCCTACAATGTGACATGTAAAACATGGACACTCTAAAGTAGGGATAAAGATTTACCAAAATGTTTTACAATGAGTCATTCTATTGAGTTTTATAAGCCAATTACATGCATCAGTGGTGGATTATCAGGTTTTTTACCTTTATGGTCTAGATATAAGAGAAAGTGTCATGTTGCTGGTCCTCCCCAAGCCCCTCCCAGACCAAAAGATTTCCGCTCAGTATTTAACACAGACTATTAGCTGCATGCAACCCCGGTCTGTGGAGTGCGCGTGGAGAGACTTGAGATGGAGCGCTTAACTTTGTTTGCTTTAGCTTCCACTTTAATCGCGACAGTTTTTGCCGCGAAATCCCCGTACCAAGCCGTTCTTCAGCACAGCAGAATAAGAGGAAGACCTCATGGGTAAGGACTATGCTGCAGTGATACACATATTTGGGTCTTTCATTTCAGAAAGTTTATGGAATTAAAAAGCAAAAACACAAATATCGGCAATATTGCATGGCGTTCTCCCTGATCATTGGATCTTATTTGATTGTGTTTTCCAAACATGGAGCCTGACAGAAAAGTTTAACTTGTTCTTTAGTCATGCAGAATGCAAGTCCAAAGACGTGAATTTAAGGTACAATTCATGTGTGTGTTTACATTGATTTGTGTGTTGCAGCCCAAATGTTTGTGCTATGCAGAGTATTCCAGGCACGGATAAAAAGTACTTCACCAACTGCAAGCAATGGTATCACCGCAAAATATGCGGCAAACCAACGTGAGTTATTCAGACATGTTCTGTCTGTCTGTCTGTCTGTCTGTCTGTCTATCTATCTATCTATCTATCTATCTATCTGTCTATCTGTCTGTCTGTCTGTCTGTCTGTCTGGTGCATCATTTTCCAAAGCACCATGTTACATTGGTTTTTGTGAAAGATCTTCTTGGGTAAAATGCAATTGTCATTATAAGTTGCTGAGGACAACAAACTGTCAGGATAGCCTATTAACATAAATACTTCACCATTTGCCATCCCAAAGTTTTTCCACCATGTGTAGGGTCATATGAAGCACTGAAGTTTAAGTGACAGTAGCGACAGTCACTAACTATTCATCTATTCATTAATATTTGAAATGACTGATTTTAAAGGATTGCATTCATCTTTCCAACTCAATTTGCATATTTTGTCATCAGCCAGGAGTCTTTTTAAGTATATTAATATTGTGGTTTAAAGAGATGGAAAGGTTGCGAAAATAATGATTATTACCCTGTTATGATTCCATAAGGTGTATTCTTAGGCCTCACAGGGTCACCATAGACGGTTTTGGTTCAGTATTTTCCAAATAAAAACCTTTTGGAGTTCTGAAGCAGAATTGTCTAGTTAAAGTTTTAATGAGCTTAAGCTAGAGTGTTTCTAAAAACTTTGACATGTTGTCCACTTTAGAAAACCTTGTCATTTTTAGTATATAACTACCCACCAGCTGTGTACTGGTAAAGTTATAGTTTAACAGAATTGTATTCTAAATGAACAGAATTGAAACATGAAGTAGTTAGTGGCAAAAATACTTATATATATACTAAAACATATAAAGACTAACTTTTTCCTTGCAAGTATTTATCTGCAATTTGTGCTCCTGGGTAAGTGATATTTTAGTTTTGATTACAAATCAGAAACTGTTGGATATTTTTTTTTTATAAATATTACTTTTCTTTAACAGCTATATAATACAGCAGCTAAGGGAATTTGAGTTCAACTTGACAGTAGATATATAAGCACGTTGTGTAGTAATGGCTACCATATGTCTCTTTGTAATTGCCTTCAGTCTTCATGGGGTTAAATTGCCTAACATCCTGAGCAATGCATTAATGGTAGGCTGACAAACCTAATTGCCTTTCTGACTGAAAGTTCTCCAGTGCACCTGAAAAACACAATGACAACTTGTATAGAGGCACTGTTTGACTGACATCCACTTAATGCTCCCAACATGGGAAAAAGATGTTATTGGTTACTTGAACATTCCATTTAAAAAAAAAAAAAAAGGTTAAGGAGGAACTGCATGTTCAGAGCTTATTATATGGGATTCAAATTCAACTTTAAAGGTTATAATTAATAAATATACATAAAATCACAGATTGAAAACAATGATGATGTACTGTAGATTTGTGAAGTTGCTTTTTGGTACTATAAATCCCAAAGAGAGGGTAAAATAATAATAAACCAAATAAGATGGTGAAGTGCGTCACCAAACGGAATTGCAAAAGTAATGTCTTCCGAATGGTCCTGCATTCGGTCCGGTCAGGATGCTGAAACAAACAGAACAATGTTTTTATAGTTGCACAGAGCAACATTATATTCATGAGGTGATTTGAGGGTATCAACCTACAAATTTGTCTCTGCATATTAAAAGAAACTGTGTAGAAAATAATCAAATAGAATAGCAATAAAATAGAAAATGTTGGTTAATGGAGAAAAATAACCTTGGGAGAAACCAGACTCACTGTGGGGGCCTGTTCCCTTCTGGCTAGCAGCATGAATATAATGCCAATATTATTTACATGCAGTGCGAGTCATGGGTTTAAATTATTAAACAAATTAAGTGTTAAGGGCCAGTGTTTAAACAAACATTTAGTGTGAATTATAAGATTAATGTCTAATATCTTTGAAGTTCATCATGGATTAACTGCAGAAGTTCATATAGATGCATTGTCCTTTGTTAGTTGGCTAATGAAGGCTTTTGTTGGCAGTTTATTGATTGTCTGTGTATTCCATTTTAATGTGTTGTCCATCATTAGACCAATGTGATGCAGGCCGAGATCAGTGAGGTGATTCGCATTTCAGGCAATGGCATATGAAGAATCCCATGTCTTATGGTTGGAGTTGGCATCAGTTCAACCTCTGAGGTCCATTGTAATAGACTGAAGTGATGACTGGCTGGCACCAGCAGCATTTTGTCATCATTTCTCAGAGACACGTAGCGATGGAATCAGATACCAAGCAGGAATGGTGCTGGATCCAGACGGTTCTGGTGACCACGGAATAGGAGTCCCGAGGTTGAGACATGGAAACAAATAGAATAACATTAGCGTAGATGCCATTACATTTTTTGCAGAGTTATAGATCATGATCAATGTTTCAGGTTCTGGCAGACCTAACTAAAGCAGCCTAATTGTGTGGTGAAGAATAAATTAGGTGTATGACTGGATTAATAGAGGAGTCTAGTCTAGTCTCCAGTGTTAGGGAGACTATTCCATAGTTTAAGAGCCAAATAGGAAAAGGATCTACATCCTTTTGTGGATTTTGACATTCTAGGAACTATTAACAGGCTAAAGTTTTGCGATTGTAATGAACGTGATGGAATATAGCATGGTAGAAGGTCACTTAAGGTCTGTGGAGCTAGACCAATCAAAGCTTTGTATACAGTTAACAGATTTTTAAAATGAATACGAAATTCAACAGCTACCCAATGTAACAACGATAAAATGGGGCTAATATGATTTCTTGGTTTTAGTCAGCACTCTGGATGCTGCATTTTGAACCAATTGAAATGTATTTATTGAACTTGCTGAACTTCCTTTCAGTAATACATTACAAAAATCTAGTCTTGAGGTCATGAATGCATGAAGAATGCATGAACGCCACAGAGAGCATGTGTCGGAAGCAATATTTTTAGTTGGAAGAATGTTGTTCTACGAACATTGGAAATGTGATTTTCAAATAGCATATTAGTATCAAATATAAAACTTAATTTCTTTTCTGTTGAAGACAATGTAACAGGACATCCATCAAGAGTTAAATGATATTTTAGCGGCTTATTTTTAGAAGTTTTTGGTCCCTTAATTAGTACCTCTGTTTTGTCAGAATTGAGTAAAAAGACATTTCTGGCCATCCAATCTTTGATTTCATTGATACACTAATTTGGAGATTTGTGAAATTACGTCGGGTTTCGAAGAAATATAAAGTTGGGTATCGTCGGCATAACAGTGGAAACTTATTCCATGATTCCTGAAAATATCTCCCAGGGGATGCTGATCCCCGTGGCACGCCATACTTAACTTTTGTTTGATTTGACAATTCCTTGTTTACACAGACAAAGTGGTAGTGGTCTGATAAATAGGACCTAAACCATTCTAATGCAAGTCCACTAATGCCAACATAATTCTTAGCCTATTCAAGAGAATATTGTGATCTATCATGTTGAAGGCAGCACTAAGATCTAAAAGCACTAGAAGAGAAATGCAGATGATAAGAGCAATCAGCAGGTGTGGCCTAAATCCTGACTGAAATTGTTCATATATACTTTATCTTTGTAGAAATTAACATAATTGTGAGGACAGTAGCTTTTCTAGTATTTTCAACATAAATTATCATATAATTAGCCAATTCTCCAGGATCAAGTTGTGGCTTCTTAATAAGTGGTTTGATAATTGCCATTTTAAAGTTTTTTTGGGACATGTCCTAAGGATAGCGAGGAGTTAATAATATTAAGAAGAGGTTCTGAGATTACAGGGAATATCTCTTTTAAGAGCTTAGTTGGTATTGGATCTTACATACATGTTGTGGCTTTTGATGTTTCGATAAGTTTTTTTAGCACTTCATGACCTATGACAAAGGTTTTGAGATAAGGTTTTGAAATTGCACGTGAGGAAAATTATGAGACACTGTTTTCTGAGGTACTGTGACAGACGATTGCATAATTCAAATTTTATTTTTTATTATTTACATTTTTTAAGTAAATAAGTTCATGAAGTCATTATTATTGCGCTGGGATGGAATATTTGTTTCAGTTGAGGCTTGAGGCTTATAACTAATAGAACACTATTAGTTAGGTTAAGGTTAAAGATTAGTAGGTATGTTTTATTCATTAAAACCTCCATCTAATGTTCACCTTTGAAACCCATTTCACTCGCTTTTGGCAAAATAGAATAGAATTGAGTAGAACAGACATTTTTGAGTCCCTTTACAAGGAATCTGATATCTTGGAGGACAAAGATGGTTATAGAGTACAATAATGGAGTCTACAGTCTGGAATATGGAATGGAGTCTCAAATTTTTATTTGTGTCTAAATGTGAATGTTTCTGAGGAAAAGACAAATTATATAACAGGTTTATGTTGCTTACATAAGGTGTACATGCAGGTAGGTACAAATAGGTAGACCAAGCCTAACAATATCAAAACTTTAGGGAGTATTTAATGCGCAGAATTTTTTTAATAACTCAATTTGATACATCATGTGTTGACAATTTGTGGATAATGATGTGCTGAATTAGTTCTATGTTATTAATATACATTGTGTTTTCTATACAAGATGTCAGGCATCAATGTTGAGAAATCAATGTTGATAGAAGTGTTTTTCTCATGTTGTATGTGTAAGGGTATGTGTAAGCATAGATAAAGGAAGACTTAGCAGATATAAAGCAAGCATTTCTACTTTTAAGAGTTACATAGATTTTAAGTTGTTTTTTGTCTTTTGTCGGTTTTCAAATTTTACAAAGGTGTCAATTTGGAAACTAATCAAGAATTAGATTTGTATTGAAAGTGAAAAGCACTATTCTTGAAACAGAGAAGAACTTGTTTTCTACATCTTCCCATTTTTAAACAGTGGTTCTTTCATAGCAATTCTCAAGAAAGCAAGCAGGAAGTGAGAGTTGCTCTGAGTGTTTGGATGTTTTTGGGAAATTACTTAAATCGGGAGTCCAGTTGAAGGTCTAATATCCCCAAACACACACAAATCATTCACCAGTTACCAAGGAGTTTTCTGTAAATCCGATGTCTACATGAAAAAAAAAAAAAAAAAAAACAGTAAAAGGATGTAACTTACTCATGAAAGCACATTTTGGGATCAGATTGAAGTTGACTTGATTTACAGAAAGATTCTTTGGGGGTTTTGAAGTTTGATTTTTGTGGAAACAAATGCACTCTTTGTATAGTTGGTTCATTAAGGTCATTGCAGTGAAACAGGGTGTTTCCAGGTCACTTGAGGAGAGACCAATATCTTTCTACACCAATTACTCCCTAGTGCCCTCTTTTTGCTTAGCACCTGGTTCAGGGTCTTTATTCCATAACATACCCTTTTCTTTGTCTTTTATATGTTCCTGCATGCAGATGCTGCACACTGTTGGTGATTGAGGAGAGAGTCCCCTGTTCACTGTGTAAAGCGGTTTGAGTGTAGTGTCAGAAAAGCACTATATAAATGTAACATTCATTCAT
This sequence comes from Moxostoma hubbsi, assembly GCA_032164185.1. Lineage (NCBI taxonomy): Eukaryota > Metazoa > Chordata > Actinopteri > Cypriniformes > Catostomidae > Moxostoma > Moxostoma hubbsi. Next base: position 12,568,420 of record JAVLUX010000016.1, on the reverse strand, counting down.
ATGTACATTTATAGATATATAACGTAACTATGATTAGATGCAGAAATAACATAGGTTATATTGCAGGTGCCTGGGTTTAATGTAAACTCAAAATAAAATTCTGAAGATACTACAATTAATGATTCAATTTTCAGCAGAGATGAATGTTGAATTCTATTAGTGAATTTATTTCCTGTAAATTTTCTCAAAGGAATTATGCTGCCTTTTCTATATCCTGTATATTTTAGGAAGTGATAGTTTTTAGATGATGATGAATAAGCTTTCGACATATGACCGTGTAAAAAAAACTTTCACAATACCACTTGAGGACATCTTACCACACCACTTGAAAGTTCAATGCACTTAAAACATAAATTACATTGCTTAGCTGTTTATTTTGTCAGAAATCCATGGCTACCATCTTTGTTTATATTGGCAGGGAATAAACAGGAATTGAGTTACCATCTGTTTTGATAATCAGTTCAGTCTGCTTCCAGTTCCATGTGTTGTATAAGTCTACTCCAACCCATTTCTGAATGGCAGGATTGTTGCCTTTGTTTAGATTTACCACCTAGTTTTTTTCTTTCACGCTGTTAAATGCAAATATATTGGAATTTTTTTTATGTGAATAACCAAAAAAGGGAATTATCTAAATTCTTGAATCTCTAAAAGCATATATCATGGAATATATTGAAGTATCTACCAAGTGTTCTCTGCCAAAATATCTAATGAATAATAAATCTAATTTGAGAAGGAAAAATGCAATAGCATATAATGCTGCATATAAACATAGTTAGAAATATGTGTGTGCGTGCGTGCGTGCGTGCGTGCATGTGTGTAGCTCTGAGCCAACAAGTAATGTCACAAAAAAGTATTAAGTGATCTATATATATATAGTCCTTTTCACTTTACTAAGCACTTTTGGTAAAGGAATGTTCCAGGCTCAATACAAGTTAAGCTCAATCAACAGCGTTAGTGGCATAATATTGATTACCACAAAAATTTATTTAGACTCATCCCTACTTTTGTTTAAAAAAAAAAAAAAGCAAAAACCATGGTTCCAATGAGGCACTTAAAATGGAAGTGAATGGGGGTCTATTTTTGAATGTTAAAATACTCACTGTTTCAAAAGGATAGCCACAAAACATAAATGAAATGGGTGTAAACATGATTTTAATGTGATAAAATTGCTTTCTAACCATTTCTGTGTGAAGTTATAACCAATTTTACAATTTCATTACATGATTATGTAATTTTAACAAACCTTACAGCTCAAATTTTTAACAGAAGAATTAATGCAAGTGCATTTATAAAATTATAAGCTTCACATTTCTATGTTTAAACCCTCCAAAAATTGGCCCTCGTTCACTTCCATTGTTAGTGCCTCACTGTCACCTCGATTTTTGCTTGTTTTAAAGAAAAAGGAGTTACGAGTTGAAATACATTTTTGTGGGAATCAACATTATGCCACAAATGCTGTCGATTGAGCTCAACTTGCATTTAAGTGTTCATATTTTGGGTGGTGACACACCACCCAAGATAGAGACTATTGCATTACATTTTATATTACCTGCATATAAAAATTAACTGCATTAGCTAGCGAACATTACTTTTTTTCTGAAAAGGAACTCTTCAAGTAAAAGCTATGTGTCAATCTCTAGTATCCCAATTATTTCACTTTTGCTTGGTGGAATTTCTCATTGTTTAAAACGGCAGGACCACTGGTCTAAAAGTTCACTCTCTAAGGAGTTTCCTGTGGCCAGTACTGTGCCTCTGGATTCCTCCATTACCAAAGGAAATTAAATTTTATGATTCTCAAAGAGCAACTCATGCACAGAACTTATTTATAATGGACAAAATAAATAAAATGAATAAATACAGTATAGCTTGAGCTATGCAGATTAAAAGAAAGTGAGCTGTGTGTTGTTCCCCATACAGCCCAGATAACAGTATTAAAGCAAATGTTCCTGAAGAACTCCGATTTCCGAATAAAAAAAAAATTGTGTGTGTAAATAATGAGCTATCCCATTAAATTCAGTTGTTTCTTTGCAGGACGATCAGCTATGAGTGCTGCCCTGGCTATGAGAAAGTTATTGGAGAGAAGGGTTGTCCAGCAGGTAGGAACAGTGGAGCCTTTTATATTTATATTAAAAGGCTCCATATTTGATATGCTGATATTTAAGTGTGTGATTTGAGGTTTGTCAAATTCTAGTAATAGTTATTTCAGAATTGGACTTTATTTCAAAGCTCTACCTTTGGTGAACATCTACAAAACCATGGGTATTGTTGGAGCCACTACTACTAAGATGTACACAGAGAGAGCTAATCTACAGGAGGAGATTGAAGGACCTGGCAGCTTCACATTCTTTGCCCCCAGCAATACGGCTTGGGCTGCACTGCCCACTGTGAGTTCCCACCAGTGAATCTTACAATAGATCATGTTGAACAAATAAAAATATCTTTTCATCATTCTCAGACAAATTCTCAAAAAAGCATAATAATAATATATTGTCTACCAAATGAGCTAAATTAGATATAATTAATTAGCTTAATGTTTAATATGTAATGTAGGAAATTCTGGATGCCCTGGTGAGCAACGTCAACATTGAACTCCTCAATGCTCTGCACTACCACATGGTCAACAAACGCTTGACTTCAGACGACCTTAAGCATGGTGCTGCCTTCCCCTCCATGTATCAAGATTTTAATGTTCATATCAACCATTATCCTAATGGAGTAAGTCAAATTTAATCAATCAGTTTGCTGCGTTAACCAAGGACAGTCAACTTTGTTTGGATTTTCCCACTGAAAATACATTGTTTAATTTATCTGTGTTTAGTTAGTTTTAGTGAGTATTGCGTCAACTAGTGTTTATTCCAAATGATTTGTGAAGCAATGTTTCCCAATCGGGTGCACATCCTCAACCTGAATGTTTTGTTTCAGATTGTGACAGTGAATTGTGCAAGGCTGGTGAAGACAGACCAGCATGCCACCAATGGAATTGTGCATGTCGTTGACAGAGTAATCACTGCCATAACAAACAACATCAACTCTTTTATTGACACTGATGATGACCTAGAGACTCTACGGGTAGATCTCTTTACTACACTGGGGGGGAATCATTGGTTTAATAGGCTTTTCATATATATTCAATGTATGGTACCAAATACTCCTCTTTTGATTCAGACTGCAGTTGCTGCTGCTGGTCTTACCACTTTGTTGGAGAATGAGGGCTCCTACACAGTCTTTGCTCCAACCAATGAAGCCTTTGAGAAGATTCCTCCAGACACACTGAAGAGAATTTTGGGAGACCCTGTTGCTCTTAAAGGTTCCTTTGCTTTTAAATAATAATGAAATGCTTTTTGCAACCCATTTTATATAATTTTTTTCTGTAAATTATGCATTTCGGCGTGAAACAGAACAGAAACAGAAAGAAAAGCTGGTTGGGCACTTGGATTTTATCCATCGGAAATTGATTGCGCCATTAAAAATGTTATGTTACATACTAAAATGGAGCTAGATCAGGAGGGGTTGAAAAAATACAAACCTTTTTTTATTTGGAATAACATACACTGATCAATCATTCATAATAAGACCAGAACAGTTCCCCCAAAAATGAATTCACTTATTCATGAATTATTTTACTCACCCTCATGCCTTTTAAACTCGTATGACTTTCTTCTGTGGAACTCAAAGATTTTTTGAAGGTTGTTTGAGGTGTTTTTATCTATACGGTTTAAGTCGATGGGGTCCAATACTATAAATTTCTGTCTAGGACATAAAGGCAGAAGGCATGGATTAATTTTTATGCTACCTTTATGTCTTTATTGCTGCCTGAAGGTTTTGGACCCCATTAAATAACATTGTATGGACAAAACACCTCATGCATCCTTCAAAAAATCTTTGTTTGAGTTCTACTGAAGAAAGAAAGTCATACGAGTTTAAGATGTTATGATGGTGGCTAAACGATGAGAGAATTCACATTTTTGGGTGAACTTTTCCTGGGGCTGTTCAGACAGAATACTAGCTAATAAAAGCTAGACACAGAATTTTAATTAAGCATTTAATATATGTATATTTTAAGCATCAAAATATGTACAGTATATGCTTATTTGTATACTCGCATACTTCCAGAAAACTTCTAAAATAGTTGTTATGCTTTGTTTTCGCCCTAAAGTAAAGTTGTGCTGATGTTGTGAAATGAGTTCTGATTATGTTTACACTCCCCAAATCCACTTTAGATCTTCTAAATTACCACATTCTTAAGAACCTGCACTGCTCTGAGTCCATTGTGGCCGGAACACCTCTGGAAACCTTACAGGGGACCGTGCTGGAAGTTGGCTGTGATGGTGAAGAGATGACTGTCAATGGCAAAGCCATCATCAAGCAAAAAGATAAGCTTGGAACCAATGGAGTTGTTCACTACATCGATGAACTCCTCATCCCTGACTCAGGTGCAAATTTTAGAAGACATATTGTCCAATTGAACATAATTTTATTGTATCATGCTCAATGCTTTTGTGTCTTTTAGCCAAGACCCTCCTGGAGCTTGCAGAGGGATCAGATGTTACCATAGCCACAAAACAATTTATTGATGCTGGTCTTAAGGATCATCTCACTGGCTCTGAAGCTGTGACATTGTTAGGCCCTGTGAATGATGCTTTTAAAGGTTAGATCTCTTAATTTCCATTAATCTAGCAATTGAGGCTCGAGCTAAATTAAGATCCTTATTTTACTGCATTTGGATTGTTTGAGTGCAGACAAGAGCTTGACAATGACACCTGACATGAGGAAACTGCTCAGGAACCACATTCTAAAAGAGAAGCTTTCCTCCAAAAGCCTTTACCATGGACAGGAGTTGGAGACCCTTGGTGGATTGAAACTTAGAGTGTTTGTGTACAGAAATGTAAGTCTTCAAGTATACATATGGGAAATTTGTAACAGAAGCTGCTAAACCCAGCAAACCATTTCTAAATGAAACATTGCTATCTATACCAAACACAGTCCTATAATAATAGAATATATGTTTCATTTTCATGACAGTGGTGAGGTAAAAACGACTGTTGTCTAGATCTTGCATTATGAAACTCCCCATTCCACATCCAAATCCATCAAACACACATAACAGTCACATTTTTATTTCCAACCATGTTATAGCTGTCAGTGAGGGTTGTATAGTTCTGTATCTGCTCTCACATTGCTCTCTGTATTTTGCTTTGTAATGGAATTCACAGACCGCTGAAAAACTCATCTTTGGATCACCTTAACGTTTTCCACAGCCCACTTTATGACCTTCAGTCTTCTGAGAAAAGAGCCTTGAAACAATCATGTTGATCTGTACAACTAATTACCCTAACTGTTTCACTTCTCTGGACTTTGCAGAACCTGTGCATTGAAAACGCCTGTATTGCTGCCCATGACAAAAATGGACGCTTTGCTACAATGTTCATCGTTGATAAGCTCCTGACGCCCCCCATGGGAACTATTATTGACATCCTGAAGGCAGATAATCGGTTCATGTAAGAAAGCAATAAGCTTATTTAAAGCTTATTAAAGTCCTCACTGTGAAGTCTTAAAAGATCAGTTGAAATGTCAATTGTGTCATCATGTTTTCACCCTTATTTCATTCCATTCCGGACTTTCTTTCTTCCATGGAACACAATAGGTGAATTGTTTTAAGTACATCATGGCTGTTTTATTCCATATAATGAAAGTTAATGGGAAGTGGGCCTGCAAAGCATAAATGCATCATAAAAGTCAATTCAACCAGTGCGCAAAGATTATCAGTAAATGATGTCTTTTACTCATGCACTGCTTTCATATGGATTCAGAAGACTATGAATATAGCAACAGAATATATAGACAGGCAAATATTAATTATACAATATAATTGAATAAAGTATGGACTACTTTTTATGCTTTATGGTGCATTTTAGTAATTTTGGAGCTTGACAGACCTAGTCTGTATTCACTTTCATTACATGGAAAAGTGCGAGCAGGACATTCTTCCAAAATGTATTCAGTGGAAGTGAGAAATTAATATGGGTTTGAAACAATCCAATCTTTTAGACAATCTAGAGGGAATGAGACAGTACAGAGTATAAAACATTATTCTGTAATTGCCATTGTGCTTTACCCAAAATGCTCCATAAAAATTCCCACCAAAATGGTGTAGTTATTTTCACAGATGTTTTGAAAGGGAGGCAGCTGCTCTGTTTCTCACTCATATGCAAAGATCTAAGTGTCAGTCTCTCAAAACATTTTGTTTCGTAATAATCGTGCACTTACATGTTCTTAAGGCTGCACTGAGTTCATCAGATGCATAATGAACTGGAAAGTCTTTTTCAGCCTGAGGATATGCCTCTAATAACGTACATTAATGTAATGAACTTTCATCTATACAGCACCTTGGTTGGCGCCATTCAGAGAGCAGGCCTGACAGAGCTCTTGAACAAAAAAGGAACCTACACCTTCTTTGCTCCCACCAATGATGCTTTCAATGCTATGCCCACCGCTGAACGCAACACACTCATGAGTACTGTTTTTCAAGTCTTTTGTACTCTATCACCATGAGTGCATGATTAGACACAAACTGGTTGGATTTGTTTCTATTGGAATCTTGTAAACAGGATGCTGTAAACAAGTGTTCCAGAATGTTCAACATATGCTTACATCTGTTGTGTCCCTGCAATGTTGAACACAGGAGATCCTAAGGAGCTGGCCAGAGTTCTGAAATACCACATTGGTGACGAGTTTCTGGTCAGCGGTGCAGTGACCTCACATACCAGGATGAACACCCTTGTTGGAGAGCGATTGGAATTAGGCATGGTAAGAACTCATCACTGCCATCAATCTTGTCATTACAGGCCTACAAGGAATGTTCGCGTGTAAAATTTTGAACACCTCTCATTCGCAAATTTGTACACATCCCCACCCCAATGCGTTTTCATTAAATAAATATTTGGCTAATTTTATAATACTTTCAGTATTAATAATAATTTAGGCTAATACTATTAGTGTTGTTTAACATATTTTAGCATGTTTAAATTAATTCTACAATACTATGCATATTTCCCTTAAAATGAATGCAGAAAATGTGAAAAAGTCTGCAGATTCCACAGGGAAAATGTAATTGATAATAAAATAAGCGAAAAAGAAGATGTGCAGCATGTGATTGTATAGCTTCTCGATCTAAATCTGTTATAAGATGGTATAGCCTGATATGAGTTAAATATATATTTTGCAATCTGGCCTCAAAGAATCATGATACTATACCTACATTTTTGCAAAAATGATTTTTGCTGGTTTTGTTTCCTGCTGAAATAAACACTAGGCGCTACAACAACAATGACTTAAATTCACTTTCACACTAATCACAAGTAAAATAGCAGATTATCATCTTATAAATACTTCACCCTGTTCGTAATGCTGTAGGAAATTGAAAGACTTTTACTATATCGCTTGATTTGCAAAGTGATACATTTTTAGGTTTGCATTATATACCAACTACATTTACAAGCTTATTTAAATGAAATCAAATTACGCAGTAGCTCAACTCATTGAGCATTGCACTTGCTATGCATAGGACAGAATCCTGAAGAGCACATGAGTTGAAAGTGTAATAGAATCACCACAAAATGACATGGTTGCTTTTGCAATCGTGTTTTGTATTTCACACTTGCTTTTTATGATACTGTCGGTTAGGTCTACGTTTTAGGTTTGGGAGGTAGGTTTTGTTGATTTAAAACTACAGTAAATAAAGCATTAACCTTAAAAACCTCATCTATTTGGGAGAGTATTTAGCTCACTTTTAGTGCCACCTAGTGGGCATTTCACCTCAGAACTGCCGTGATACATGTAATAAACCACAAAAAAACATTTTGCAAAAATGTTGCCACACTAATGTGATTTTGAACCAGCTTCAACTGAATTCTGAATTTTATTTCTATTTTTCTTTCTTTATTTTTCACTTTCAGCGTAACTCCACCACGTACGTGAACAGGGTGCCTGTTGTCGAGGGTGATATGATGGCCACGAATGGTGTTGTACATGCTGTGGATGTTATCATAAAGCCACTGCGTAAGCTCAATTTTTCTTCAACATTTTGTTTATAAGAATGGATTGTTTCAGAGCTTCTTAACAGCTTGATTTTCACTTTTTAGCTCCTAAAACTATGAGTGACCAGGCTGAAGGGTCTATGACAATCAGACGCACCTCTGCTGTCATGGTTAGTAATGTGAAAGACAACTATTTCCTTATAGATCTGTGCTGAGATTTAATTTTGCTCACTTTTATAATTCTATTTTGTTTGTTTCTTCGTTCATATTATTTATTTGTATTATTTTTAATGTGTTTTAATTGTTAAACACAGTGTAATAATCTGTAAGTCAACAAAATATAACTTCTCAATTTTCCATCCTAGGCTGGCTCTGAGGTAATGAAAAATGGTACGTATTCTGATATTTCGTTTTATCATTTGCTTTCAATAAAAAATGAAATGCATTTTACTGTGAAAAAATTTGCTCTAAATTTCAGTCTTTTTTACCACATTACAGATGATCTCTTCCGGAAGGTTCGAAACAGTCAGAGCAGCAGAACAATGTCTCGTATCCAGTAAACGTAGTTCTGTGTAGTAAATGAATAGTTCAATTTGACCTCCGCCACTTTAAGAGGATGGAAACATACAGTAATTCCTTATCATATTTTGAAAAGTGGATAAAAATTGTAAGACAAAAAAAATCCAGCCAAGAAAATACAGAATGCAGAAGATGGAAGCGATAAACAGTTCCGCATTACAACTTAGCGGCTTTTTAAAATCCCAAAGGCCTAAATTTGGATAAACTGCGATGTTTTACATATATTTTATCAGTTTGATGACAGTAGTTTTGTATGGCACTTCATATTTTTTTAATACTCATTTGACTTCTGTTTTGCAATGAACAGTCCATTTAAGGCTTTTTTTTTTTTTTTTTTTTTTTTTTTTTTTTTTTTTTTTACAATTTATTTCATTTTTATAGTGTTTTTTTATTTTTTATTATTTGATTGTTGTATTTGATATACCTGTAGCATGATTTGCATGGTTTAAGCTGGAACAAATGCTATTTGGGCACATAGAAAATGCAGATCAAGTTTATGTCTTCAGTTCCCGTGGTCTAAAATCTAACGTTTTACGTACTGTACCAAAAACTTTTGTGTGAATCCAAAGATCCCGATCTGCACATTTCATAATAAAATGACAATTTTTTGTATTCATGAGTTCTAGTTTACATATAGCTAGTCTGTGCAATTGATTCATAGTTCAAAGTGATTTCACAATGTGGTGGATTGTCATAATGTGGTAATTTATGTGTGTGGCAATTAAAAGTGTGCTGGCATTTCATCTTTTTAGCTCAAAGGCACATTTTATATATATAAATAAAACAACAGGTTTAAAAAATACCAGCAGTACTGAATAGGGTTTTGCTTAAGAAATAAAAGATAATTTTGAATGACATAAGTTGCATTTTATTATTTGCATTAAGCATTGTTTTTCCCAGACAACGTGACCCTTCAAACAGATTAACAACCCATTTTTGGGTTGCTACCCACCAGCTACGATCCACTGATGCTTTGAAAATGGGCCTGCTAGTTGGAGCTTCCGTAATTGACTTTACGTGAAACGATGCCTGTTGTTTAAATCTGTCATTTTGTTTTACTGTGCTTGCTATATTACCACAGTTACACTCTGGAAACAGTTGAGGATGGTAAACGGAGCTTCTGTACTCTTCAGCAGTCCTGGGGGATGGGATGTCTCAAGATGCCGCAGTAGAAAACATATGTGCACTGTACCCTCCTCACAGCTAGCTGCCTGATCAGAGTACTGAATGAAACATTCCAACAGTGTTTTGCTCCCAGAGTGAGACACTGTCGCAGAGGGGAGTGAGGTTTAATGCTATTTGAGCCTGCTGACAAACTGCCAAACACAGCCAAGTTTGTCTAGTGTGTAATTACAGGGTGCATTATGTAGCATGCAAAGGTCATTGTGCTGGAAGTTATTGAGGATGCCCTCATCTCCTCACTAAAACATTTGGATAATCATTTTAACTACACTGTTAAAAATCAATATACCAATGCACTTTTCTTTATTATATCTAGGAGACCTTTAAAGATCATTTGTCTAACTTCCTTAGGGTTAGTTCTCCCAAAAAGGAAAATTCATAATTTACTCACTGTCATGCCATCCCAGATGTTTCTAACTTTCTTTCCTCTGCTGAACACAAGCAAAGATTTTTTTGAAGAATATCTCAGCTCTTTTGGTCCATACAATGCAAGTGAATGGGTGCTAAAATGTTAAAACTCCAAAATCCACATAAGGGCAACATAAAAGTAAAAGGCATAAAAGGCAAACATAAAGATGACTCTGGTGGTTAAATCCATATTTTCAGAAGTGATATGATAGGTGTGGAATAGAAACAGATCAATATTTAAGTTATTTTTCCTTCACTTGCACTTTCTCCTGTTTTTGCTGATTCACAGTCTTCATGCATATCGTCCCCTACTGGGCAGGGAGGAGGATTTATAATAAAAATGTATCTGTTTCTCACCTCACCTATCATATTCTGTTCTGAACACATGAATTCAACCATTGGAGTCATATGGATTACTTTATGTGGATTTTGGGGATTCAAACCAATGGATTTTGCAACCAATTCACTTGCATTGTGTGGACCTACAGAGCTGAAATATTCTTCTAAAAATCTTTGTTTGTGTTCAGCAGATGAAAAAAAAAGTCAATACATATCTGGGATGGCGGTGAGGTGACAGCATTTGTGGAATAATGTTAATTTCCACAAAAATTAATTTCGACTCATCCCTCCTTTTCTTTACATCAAGCAACAATCGAGGTTACAGTAAGGCACCTACAATGGAAGTGAAAGGGGCCTATTTTTTGAGGGGTTACTGGGAAGCTTATAACTTTATTAAAGCCCTTACATTAATTCTTCTGTTAATTCTTGTGTATTATTTGAGCTTAAAAGTTGTTTAAATCATAATTTTGGCTGCAGACAACTTTTTTAGACCAATGAACTTCCAGTTATTTGTCACTGATGTTAAGTTGTCATGGCAACGAAGTTGTAAAATTGGATATAACGTTTATCATGGTGAAAGCATGTTTACATGTCTTGTGGCAATACTTTTGAAAGAAATAGTGAGTATTTTAACATTTATGAATTGTCCCTATTCATTTTGTCCCATTGTAAGTGCCTCACTGAACCCCAGATTTGAGCTTTTTAAGGAAAAAGTAGAAACAAATTTTTGTGTTAATGATTATTATGCCACAAATGCTGTTGATTGAGTTTAACTTGCATAGTTAACCTGAACCCAGCATGTTCCTTTAAATGGTTGTTGTAAACCATTGTTAAATCATGCAAAATCAATGGTGATTTCCTTGCAATGCTAATTGCTAGCTGTTTTATCCAAATGATTAGGCCTAATATACATGTTTACACTACCAATCAAACATTTGCACATACTTACTCATTCTTTATTATCACTATTTTTCAGATTTTAGTATAATAGTAATCAAAATGTATATATAAAATAACACAAATATGTTAATTAGGCATTGACCAAAACAATTTGGTTCTGTGAAGAAATTCATATCTAGACACAATTGTATTTGTCAATAACTGTAACATCAAGCATTTTAGGATATGCCTTTAGAGAAGGTTTTTTAAGATCATGAGTTCAGTCAAAAGCGTATTCAAACATGTTCTTTGCAAAAAACATTTTTTTTTTTTTTTAAGTGTCCACTTCATGTCTATTCCAGGATATCATTTTGTGAAGCACTTTTTAATGTGAAACATGTGCAGCCATTAACACCCCAAAAAGTGTTTTTTCTCTCTATACATCAAAACCCACAACTGTCCTTTTAGTTTAGATCTCTAGAAAGCACTAACCAACACAGAGCAGACACTAAGAAGTAAGTTTAAGTCAGAAGTCAAGAGTGAAGTCAGAGTTTTCATTTGGACATAAACTGGATTTAGGACAGTAATCTCATGCATGTCATACGGTTCAAATTAAATCTTTATATTGCATGCAGCTGTTGTTTTAGGCCCAGCAATGGAGTGAGTTAGTTTTCATTGACGGAGAGTTTTACAGTAACAGAAACCAGCATATGTTTTAGTCTTAGCTCAATAAAGCAGTGACATAAAGGAGACAAACTGTTCAGATCTGTGAAACAGAAAATAATAAGCCCTTCTTCTGTGCTTATGGACAGACACAGATGTTTTGGGCTCGGGGTGGATGACAACATGCATGGCCTGCACAACATATGCATGTTGCCCTCTGATTTGGCCTTCTGCTGTGTGGGCTTGACCCACAATAGCTCCCTTATATCACACGCAGGACACCCAGTGAGAACAGATTGTTGAACCAGGTTTCCAGTATCCATAAACCTCACAGCTTGTGAAAGCATATGAAGAAAATCATTGAGACAGAATGTTACCATAAATGTAAAATGAAGAAAAATTAGTACATGTGTACTTTTTTTTGCCTTTTTTTTTTTTTTTTTTCATTTATTATCATTATTTTTTAATTCAAACGGGCACTATTGCAGATACATGTCAATAAAGTATTTTTGGAAAAAAAATCAGTGTGGGAACACACCGTTTGTTTAATAATTAAAAAGAAAACCAATGCAAAATACATTTTCATTTATTTACTAATCTAAATAGTGTACAGGATGTGTTTCCTGTATCGTCTTTTGTGGTAACAACCCTATCTGTGGGGGCCTGTCATGTGTGGGACAAAAAGACCAAAAACATAATGATGTTAAATTAAACAAAAGCATTTTGCTACACTCAAGAAGAGTAATGGTTCAGCTAATGGTACACTTACTCTAATAAATTAACTGGCCTCTGGTACTTTTGTTTGTTAGGCCACTTCATGCATCTTCAGTCGTTCAAACAATATTGTCCAAGGCAAGGTGAAATAAGCACAATGCAATGATGTTTTCTGTCATTTAAAGCATAGATTTCAAGAAATGTTCAGGACAATTTTAATGCAATGCATTAGTTTCATAAATCAAGCTGGGATATTTAAAGAGAAAGACTGACCCCTGGTGATTTCTTCAGGATGTGCATGCATGTTTTATCCAACAAATGGAGGCTGCGTTGGAAGATATTTTATTTGTTTGTTTGTTTGTTTGTTTTTGAAGGATCTAGGGATAGGTGCAGCTTAATGCAAGAGATCATTGATAATAATGGTTAAGGAGCACTCCAAAAATTATTTTAAGATTTACACATTTCAATTTCATAACAAAGTTCTAGCAAGTTGAATTGATTCATCTTTAATAACATTTTTAAGTTTTATTACTGTACTTTGAATCTGTTATGAAATTTAAATGTGTGAATCTTTAAAAAAGGCGTCAAGCTGACAGACAGACAGACAGATAGATAGACAGACAGACAGATAGATAGATAGATAGATAGATAGATAGATAGATAGACAGATAGACAGATAGACAGATAGATAGATAGATAGATAGATAGATAGATAGATAGATAGATAGATAGATAGATAGATGGATGTTTTGTTTTATTCTGTGGACATTATATTGCGAATTTATCTTTATTCGGCCAAGACATATTAGCAAACTAGTCAATCTGAATATACTGTATGACCTCGAGTGTATGCGCGAGTAAGCAGTCACTCGCTCTCTATTGGTTGTTTGACGACTGAAGTTTAAAAAGCCAGACAGTGTGGAGCCAAATTGCGTGACGTCACGTGACCGTAGCACTACATCAAGACGGCTCAGGCAACACACGGCAACTATTTGTATCCTTCCGCCTATTTCGGGGTATTCACACCGTTCCAAATTCGCTCATTTTGGAACGGTCTGTTAAGACGCTTTACCCAATTAGTTTGTTTGTAAATAATTTCACATAAATAGAAACAAAACATTAAAAAACTATTGTTAAAATGAAGTAAATGCTAGATGTCCGTTTTAAAAAATATATTGTTGGTATTCAACTCCTCACGAGCGGATCTACCGGGGTGGCATGGGGTGGCAGAGGCCACCCTAAGAAAAAGCATTGCCAGCCCAGCATAATCCAAATGTATTAACCATAAATGTAAGTACATTATCGTTGACTTTGACATTGTGTAAGGGTTTATTCATATCAAACTGCCTAAACTCTCACCCATTCACAAATGACTACAGACAAATTGACTGATTACAGCAGTAACCAATCACGTAATTGTTTACAGCAGCAGCCAATTGCCAACCTACTATTGCAGCGCGTGTACAGTGTTTAGGTTCTCGCGGGTTGATGAGCTTATTTCCTCAACAACAATGACCACTTGGACAAATGGCTACGTGGAAAACAAATATGAATTTCTCAGTTGTTTCCAAGTATTCACTGAAGGATTATTAGATACATCACTGTCCATTATGGGTAGAGATGGGTGAGACATGTCCTCACCACTTTTTGAAATAGATTTTGTCAGGCATGTGTACAATCCACCTGAAATATCTCCAGTTCTTGAGTTGGAGTTTCAATTTCATCTGTGTGTGTTTTGACTGGCGATCAGGTGCTGGAATTTGTTCTTTTGAATATATGATAAGTGTTTATTGGCTATTATCATTGTTTTTAGTGTCAGCTGTTTTAATGCAGCTTGAGCTCTTTTCAGTGCCCCCCATTGTGATGGCCTTTTCAGACATAGTGTGTGTGTGTGTGTGTGTGTGTGTGTGTGTGTGTGTGTGTGTGTGTTGTCTTTTACTCTTTCTCTCCCTCTCTCTTAAGGTGTGTGTGTTAACCAGGTGCTGATTGTTGATGGGGCACATTGGTTTCCTCCCTATAAAAACTGAGTATTTCATGGCTGGGTTGTGTGATGGGAGATGGTTGTTCGTAAACTGTGTCATCTCGGTTATGGGTGATCAGGTGCATTCTGGCTGCTGGAGCTGATAGTTTGTGGTTGTTGTTGTTCGAATTTCGGGGTTTGCTGTTCTTTCATATAAAGAACTGTCAATAAATGTGTCTGTGTTTCCGCTACTCCATCTCCTCACAGGGCTCAACATTAATGCTTGTCCGCTTGTCCGGGACAAGTGGATTTTTGAAGGGGCAAGTAAAAGAGTTTTTCATCCCGGACAAGCGGACCGATTAAAACATCAATAACAGAAAAATAACTGGCAATATTTGTGATAGCCGAGGCCTGTGCCACTTATTAGAAAGTTAATATATTTATTCTGATGTTGAAAGTAATCCAAAGAATGTAATTTTATAATTCACAAGCTATCTTGTGAATTACAGAGTGACCACTCTCCGCTGAACATCGACGGCTCCTCTGTGGAGATCGTCAAGAGCACCAAATTCCTTGCAGAGGATAGTGAGGACAGCTGAGAAGATCATCGGGGTCTCTCTTCCCTCCATCAAAGACAATTACAAAAAACACTGCATCCGCAAAGCCACCAGCATTGTGGACGACCCCACACACAAACTCTTCACCCTCCTGCAGTCTTGAAAGAGGTACCAAAGCATTCAAAGCACGGCCAGACTGTGTAACAGCTTCTTCCCCCAAGCCATCAGACTCCTCAATACTCAGAGACTGGACTGACACACACATACATACACACACACACACACACACACACACGTGTCCTGAGTTGCACTTTAATTATTGTCACTTTATAACTGTCTGATACCTCAATAACCTCTATATGCCTAGAACACTATCTCATAGTATGTTATGTTTACATTTGGCATTTTTAGAAACTGTCATCTTTTTGCACTACTGTGTACTGGTCGGCGCTGCACTGTGTCTCACTGTGCCTATTGTCCTGTTCATTTTTAGTAATTTATTGTACTGTCCCATACTTTTTGCACACGTTTGCACTTTATATAGGTATGTTATTTAGTCTGTGTTGTCTCATGTGGTTCTGTGTTTGTCCTATGTTGATTTATGTAGCACCATGGTCCTGGAGGAACGTTGTCTCGTTTCATTGTGTACTAACTGTATATGGTTGAAAGTCAAGTCATTTTTATTGTCGATCTAGTAACAGCTGCGCCCTGTTTGATTGACAGGTGGCACATATGTGTGTGCTGAACATGTGCGTGTGTGTGAAAATGCTTTGGCTAATGTGCGCCTGAACGGTCAAATTCATTTCAAAATCCCATGTCTTGGTGAGGTATTCGTGTAAACACAGAAATTGATGACTGAAGTGAATGTAAACGGTGGAGAAAAAAAGCAGATTTATATTAAAATGTCGGAATTGTAAGTATAAATGTAAGATAATAGACATGCTGCTGTAAAAGGTGTCATTATAATAAACAAACAAGAAAAATCTCGACTGGGTAACTTTAGTAGCTTTAAAAAGTATTAATGTATTCTAATTATAAGTGAAGACCAGTAGTAGTTTTATGTTGCATTTCATTCTGAATGTTTACTTGAATGCTTGATAGCTGCTGTTAACGTTTAAAGCTGTTAAAAAACCACAGAATTTTCTTAAGTTGTATTTGTTATATTATTTTTAATCTATCTATTCATTGCTGTTTTTTATTGTAATTTTTATTACTGATTGTTTCGTGAATAATTACTTAAGAGCTTGAATCCATTCTTCCTAATTAACACATTAGTTAGTGTTATTATTTGTTGTGGTATTTAAGCTGGTTTTGAGAATTGTCAAATTTCACTACATACTACTGAAATGGTATGGTATTGTGACAATGTATAGTCTTTATTGTACATGGTAGATCTTGCTGCAATAACATTGTTATTCCATAGAGGTGAGCATCCCTGATGTAAATTATAGTGATTGAGGCTTTCCTTTATTGGACTACCATACGTAACATAAAATAGTCTCCTTCCCTACCCAGTGCAGTTTACATTACATTACAGTGAAAATGGCAGTGGCAAAACATCTGCATATTTGAATGACTGCAAAGCAGAACCAATATTTATTTGAGTCGGGATGAATGAACACTAAGAATAAGGGGGTTAGGACACTTAAAGGCATAGTTCACTCAAAAACGAAAATTCTCTCATCATTTACTCACCAAAGTTTTTAGAAGTACTTCTCTGCTCTTTTGGTCCATACAATGCCAGTGAATGGGTGCCAAAATTTTGCTCCAAAAATCACATAATTCAGCATAAATAAATCCATATGACTCCAGTGTTTAAATCAGTGGCTTCAGAAGCGATATGATACTATGTGTGGGTGAGAAACAGATAAATATTTAAGTTCTTTTTTACTATAAAATCTCTTCCCAACTGAGTCAGTCTCCACTTTAACTTTCACCATCTTCCTCTTGTGTTTTTGGTGATTCACATTCTTCATGCATATCACCCGCTGCTGGGCAGGGAGAACAATTTCTATCAAAAAAGGACTTAAATATTGATCTGTTTCTCACCAACAGCTAACAATAAAATTAATTTAAACACAATAACTTTTATGTTTTGATCATCTGATCTAATTAGACCAGCAATTTACTCTCGCTGAATGTTGTTTTTTTTTTGTTGTTTTTTTACATTATGCATCTTACAGCAACTACAGAGAAAGTGTAATCATTTCAGGACAACAATAGCACACAACACCTATCCAATACTTTATTTATAATTTTGCAATTCCTTTTGATAATCTGAAGTGCATCAATTGGCAAGGAGCTCCTCACTAGTGGAGCTGGAGAGGTTGTCGAATGCGCGGATGGATATGCACTGATGTGCTTCGCCTCCAGCCTGTTTGACGCCAGTACGGGGGAGGGAGAGACGAGCGAAACAGAGACGGGGAAAAAAAGGAAAAAATTCTTCTTCATGTCGGTGTCTGTAAACCAGAGCAAAGGTCGAGAGACGCTACACCGTTTCATGAAAGGTATGCAATCTAATGGTAGTACATCTAGCCGATAAAAAAACGATTACCCGATCAGTTAACAACTTTATTCCGACAGGGATGGTGGTTTTTCCGCAAGGGGGTGTTGAGAAGTGCTTGAAAAAGTTTCCTTGCTGTTTTTGTGCGTGCGTGCGTGCGTGCGTGTGTGCAAACGAGGTGAGGAAAACACGTGGAAAATCGTATCGATGTTTTTAAAAACAAGATTTCGAGTGCTTCGAACAGGATAAGGGACAGTTATTTGAGGTTGCGAGGATTATTTGGGTTAAATGATGTACAGCAAAAGATAAACCCGCAAAATGGAAATCTAAACGAGCTAAGTAGCAACCGAGCTAGCAGTAAGTTTGTACACAAAAGAGAAAAACACACTTAACAACAAAATCATGTTTAAAAAGAATACCTTACGGATTTTTGACAATTATATAAACGGGTAATTTTTTTTTCAATCAAAAGTAACCGTTATTGGGCTTTTTGAGTGGCCGTGTTCTGAACTCTGTATGGCAAAGTTGCGGCTATTTTAGCTTAGCTTCTGTCGTTTATTGAGCTAATAAAGGGAATTATGTAGGATTTAATATCAAGACCGCTCACAATTACCTCAAAACCTTACGAGGATTAAATAACGCAGTGTGTACTTCAATATCAATACGTGGACAGATGAAGAAAGTGACGGTTCTCTACATTCTTGTGAGGATGTGCGTGTCGTGGCGTGTTTTACTGTATGTCTAGATACTGTGTGATCTGCCCACATATACGACGTTTTGGCCTCTTTGTCCCAAAACCTAGCGTACTGTTTTTGTTGATAGTAAATGCTGTCTGGAGTAGGCAGCCAGTCGGTTTTCAGACCAGGAACTATGTGAGGCTGTCTTCATGAACACTGATTTAAACCACAGTAACAGATTTCTGCTTCTCAACAAATGTCTTCCATTGGTTTTCACGTCAAATCGATCCTTATCATCGAGCATTTCAGATGGTGTCATGAGTTTTCATCATCCATCTTTATGCAGTCTGAAGATATTCACGATGACCTTCTCGGAGTTAGAGGAGGAGATGTGAAGCACCCTTGAAACAGTTGCATTCGGCTGTGCATGAAACGATGTGAAAATGGAAATGTTAGAGATCACATTTTTTTTTTAAAACACTAGTCATGTGTTCTGGGACTGTTGTTTTACCCTCTTGCTGTTTTTGGAGATCGTTACTGAACCTTGTTATAGTGCTTCAGCAATATCTCTGTTTTCTGGCCTTCAAGTACAGTGTTGTGGAAAAAGTATTTGCCCCCCTCCTGATTTCTTCTATTTTTGTGTATCTTTCATACTAAATTGTTTTAGATCTTTAAACGAGATGCAACCTGAGTAAACACAAAATACAGTTTTCATATATATAATATTTATTGAAGCATAAAAATTATCCAATACCTATATCACCCATGTGAAAAACTAATTGCCCCCATAAACCTAATAGCTGGTTGTGCCACCTTTAGCAGCAAAATCTGCAATCAAACACTTCTGATGACTTGAGATCAGTCTTTCACCACAGTTGCATTTTTGCCCACTCTTCTTTGCAGAACTGCTTTAGTTCAGCCACATTGGAGGGTTTTTGAGCATGAACTGCACATTTAAGGTCCTGCCACAGCATCTCAATCGGGTTCAAGTCAGGACTTTGACTAGGCTAAGCCACTCAAACTTTAATTTAGCTTCTTTTGAGATATTGAGAGGGAGACTTACTCCTGTGTTTTATCCCATTGTCTTGGTGCATTATCCAGTTGCGCTTGAGCTTCAACTTACAGACTGATGACTGGATGTTCTCCTTTAGGATTTTCTGGTAGAGAGCAGAATTCATGTTTCCCTCAGTTATTTCTAGTCACCCTGAAGCAGCAAAGAATCCCCACACCATCACACTACCACCACCATGCTTGGCCGAAGGTATGATGTTCTTTTTGTTGAATTCTGTGTTTGATGGGACATTTAATGGGACCCATGTCTTTCAAACAGTTCAACTTTCGACTCATCCATCCACAGAACATTCTTCCAAAAGGTTTGAGGATCGTCAAGGTGTGTTTTGGCCAAATTCAGACGAGTCTTAATGTTCTTCTGGGTAGGCAGTAATTTTCACCCCACCAAGCTTCCATGGATGACATTTTTACCCACTTTTGTCCATGGCTTTTTTTGTGACTTCATGGATGAGTCGTCGCTGTGCTCTTGGAGGAATGTTGGAAGGTCGGCCACTTCTGGGAAGGTTCACTACTGTGTCAAGTTTTTTCCTTTTGCAGATAATGGCTCTCACTGTGGTTCTTTGGAATCCCAGAGCCTTTGAAATAACCCTTCAACCCTTGTAACCCTTACCAGACGATGTATTTCAATCACCTTTTTCCTCATTTCTGGAATTTCTTTTGACCTTGGCATAGTGTGCTACAGGGTGAGACCTTTTAGCCAACATCATGTGGCTGAAAAAGTTCTATTTAGATGTTGATTTGATTGAACTGGGCTGACGGTTATCAGGCCTGGGTGTGTCTAGTCCAGCTGAACCCCATTATGAATGTGGTATGAAGATTTGGGGATTTAGTTTTTGTAACTAGGGGGCAAATACTTTTAAACACAGGCCCAGTTGGTAGTAGAAAAAATAACTAATAATATCTTCTATAAATAACATTATAATTTAGATTGCCTTTGCTTTGTTAGATTTTGTTTTACTGTTTTAAACAATTTTGTGTGCGATACATAGTTGAAGTCAGAAGTTTACACACACCGTAGCCAAATACATTTAAACTCAGTTTTCACAATTCCTGACATTTAATCTTAGAAAAAATTCACTGTCTTAGGTCAGTTAGGATCTGGAATTTTGGCCCATTCCTCCAGACATAACCGGTGTAACAGAGTCATGTTTGAAGGTCTCCTTGCTCTCATATGCTTTTCAGTTCTGCCCAGAAATTTTCTGTTGGATTGAGGTCAGGGCTTTGTGATGGCCACTCCAATACCTTGACTTTGTTGTTCTTAAGCCATTATGCCACAGCTTTGGAGGTATACTTGGGGTCATTGTCCATTTGGAAAACCCATTTGTGACTGTGCTTTAACTTCCTGGCTGATGTCTTGAGATGTTGCTTCAATATATCCACATTTTTCCTTTCTCATGATGCCAACTATTTTGTGAAGTGCACCAGTCCCTCCTGCAGAAAAGCACTCACACAAAATGATGCTGCCACCCCCATGCTTCACGGTTGGGATGGTGTTCTTTGGCTTGCATGCCTCACCCTTTTTCCTCCAAACATAACGATGGTCATTATGGCCAAACAGTTTAATTTTTGTTTAATCAGACCAGAGGATAATTCTCCAAAAAGGAAGATCTTTGTCCCCATGTGCACTTGCAAACTGTAGTCTGGCTTTTTTATGGCGGTTTGCAGCAGTTGCTTATTCCTCGCTGAGCAGCCTTTCAGGTTATGTCGATATAGGACTTGTTTTACTGTGGATATAGATGCTTGTCTACCTGTGTCCTCCAGCATCTTCACAAGGTCCTTTGCTATTGTTCTGGCATAGATTTGCACCAAAATGTGTTCATCTCTAGGAGACAGAATGTGTCTCCTGATGCATGGTCCCTTGGTGTTTAAACTTGCGTACTATTGTTTGTACAGATGAATGTGTTACCTTCAGTTATTTGGAATTTTCTTCCAAGGATGAACCAGACTTGTGGAGGTCCACAATACTTGGCTGAGTCTTTTGATTTTCCCATAATATGAGAGGCACTGAGTTTGAAGGCAGGCCTTAAAATACATCCACAGGTATACCTCCAATTAGCCTATCAGAAGCTATATTAGGCTTGACATCATTTTCTGGAATTTTACAAGCTGCTTAAAGGCACAGTTAACTTAGTGTATGTAAGCTTCCGACCCACTGGAATTGTGATATAGTCAATTAAAAGTGAAACAATCTGTCTGTAAACAATTGTTGGAGAAATTACTCATGTCATGCACAAAGTAGATGTCCTAAAAACGACTATAGTTTGCTAATTTGAAATCTGTGGAGTGGTTAAAAAAGTAGTTTTAATGACTTCAACGTAAATGTATGTAAACTTCTGACTTTAACTACACAAAAACAGAAGGTGGCTGTATTTCCCGATAAAGTTGCAACTTAAGCTTTTACGATCATCTTAACTAATGTCGCTCATTATTTTATGATGGAGTGTCATGTAATCAGAGATGGAGAACCATCAAAGAGCAGCATCACCATATTACTGGCCTTTTAAACTGTTTTAACACAAGTATTTATTCTGATTTGTTAAAATGTAATAATTCTAATTTTTACTGTTGATGATGCATACAACTGTTTTGTTTACTATTATGCTTGTTCTTTGTCAGCAGTGTTATTTTGTGAGATTAAAATTGAAATTCCACTTGCGCACCTTCTCTGTCTACATCAGCATCTCCCGCTGAACGTGTTTACATGCACGCCTTCCCGAGAATGTTAACGGGAGAATACGGTGGAGGATGCCGTGACCCTGATGCCATCCCAGATGTGTATGACTTTCTTCTGCAAAATGCAAACAAAGATTTTTAGAAGAATATCTCAGTTCTTTAGGTCCATACAATGCAAGTGAATGGTGACCAAAACATTGAAGCTCCAAAAAGTAACCCAACCGACTCTAGTGGTTTAATCGTTCTTATGATGTGATAATTTAGGATGAGAACAGACCAAAATAGTACTCCTTTTCCCACTATAAATCTCAACATCAGCAGTCTCCTTGGCGATCATGATTTCAAGTCACATTATACGTCTACCGCCATCTAGTGCTCTGCACATTTGTCAAGCACTATGAAGTGTAATCGAGCTTGAAATCATGATCGTGCCTATAGATGGAAAGAAGTACAGAGAAAAAGGAGTTCTATTTTGGTCTTTTCTAATTCAAAACCAATAAGAAGATTAAAGAATTGCTTTTTGCAGCTGAACACAAAGCGTTTTGATGATTTTGAGTGAAGCAGTGTCATTTTAAATTGGGTGAAATACCCAATGGCTTAGCCTAAATAATTCAGTTTTGTTTCTGCAAAGGTTGTTTGGAATAGAATTATATTCTCCTTGTCTACCACCTACTTTTTGCAATAGCAGAATTTGTTTCTATTCAGAGTCTCTGTATCTCTGCCAACATATAACATCTGTCACATAGATGTTCATGTAAGCTTCCACGTATGTTTTCAATTTCAAGCTATGAACTGATCCTGATAAATATTGATTAAAATGGGTGTGGTGCATTGAAGAAACCGTTTAAAACATTAGTCTCTTTTTCCACCATCGGGCCGAACTGTTATTGTTGCGAAACCGATCTATACTGTGCCAATCTAGCCGGCATGGTTACAGATTTGGTTTCTAATCATGCCGTGCCGAATCGTGCCCTGGTGGAAAAGCTACTGTAAACATTCCTCACCATGCTTGTAACCGTTCAGCCTAATGGTGGAAAAGAGAGTATTGTTTTCTCAGAATTCTTTTTATATTCGACTTAGTGAGAATAATGGGGTGGTATTTGATGCTGTGCAGCAGAAAGAGGGGCTATCCCTAATTGTGTTAATGATGTAATGCTCCAGGGATTGTGTCAAGCAATTAAACAGTTCTCTGAAAGACTGCACCTTTGTCTTAGATGGGTGTGACCGTCCCCTCCTTTTATGTAGGAAAGATATAAATTGTCTTGTTCTGGCTTTGTAAGAAAACCGTGTCTTCTTGTAAGGTATGGATATTTTGCTCAGCGTTTTATTTAGCAAACACTTGCTCAGGCTGCTATTAGAATCATCATCTTAACATGCGTGAGCTGAATAGTAAGGCTGTTTACTTGCATCATATATCATTATCCTAAATGTTTTCGGTCACTGAAATGTTTGATTGCTCTTGTAGTATGGCCTTAATGCTTCTAATTTGATTTCAGAGATGATGCATGGGTTGAAGCTCACTAAGTGCACTAGTATGCGACAGCATGACAGCCCTTTAATGAATTAATTGATCTAGTAGGGAATATAAGCACATCGTTCCTGGTCTGGAGTTCTATTAGTATCAAAATGTGGGTCCGTAATGATTTAGAAAGCTTCTGATGTAATTTTTGTTAAAAAGATACTGAATATTTCACATTTGATCTATAGAGTAGCATGAAGATTCACTTTTTCTGCTAATCATGTTATGGTGTAGTGCTTGTTATTGTCTGTATGTGCTATGAAGCAGATCATACTCTATTTTCATTTTGCTGTCATATTAGCCTCACGTCAAAGCATTTCTTTTTGCTACTTTAAGCCAAATGTCTCCTAGCCATGAAATAAGACCTGCCAGTTCATTTTAAGCCATACAAGGAGTAAAAGCTTTAAATGGGAGGCTTTCTATTACTCTTAAAAAAATCAATAGGGGTAATGCTTTCTGTGCTTCTCATTTTCTAAATTGAGCAGTAGAAATATAGAGGCAGGATGGAGATAGGGAACAGGGAAGTGTGCGTTTGTGTATTGAGCTTCTGTATTGCTGATCTGAGTCTTGAACTTCCTATTGTTAAAGCATTGCTATCATCATTCCCACAGCAATAAAGGCTGAGTGAAGTTGTTACAAGCTGATTGCTTGTTTCAGCTGATAAGACTTTTTTTGTTCAAACCCTCTCATTGCATATAATCACAGGGTGATTTTGTGAGTTCAAACACCGCTTAGATTTTTTACATTCATAGTATGTACTTTTACATGCACAATTGCTGTATAATGGGTTCAACGTTTGTCCGGGACATGTTGATTTTTTTTTTTTTTTTTTTAAAGGGGCAAGTGAAAAATAATTTTACTTGCCTGACCAGACAAGTAGTGGTCAAATACTAGGGATGTGCAGAATGACTAATTTCATTGACGTTAAAACTTAAATTTTGGAGTCGACTAGTCTTAAAAGAAACCTTCAGAGAACAGTCAAAAACAAATTATGCAAGCCATTTAAATTACTTGATCTATTCCAAATCCAATGCTAAAACGGGCATTTATCTGTGATGTGCATGTCTTGCATTATGGTCATTGTACATTAAATATAGAACATGTAAGCAGTCACTGAATCAACATTAGCGAATACAGGCATATTTATTGAAAACAATTGTATGAACAGTGCAGGACCAATAAATAACTTAATAGCCTGTTCTAAACAGAATTCACCAAGTAAAATTTACTTAACATATTAAAACAGTCAGGATATTGTTGAAAATAATTAACAGGTGAGCCAAATCTACAAGACTAAATAAAAGCACGGAAAAGTTGTGCATATTTCACTAAGAGCATTAGCCATCGATCTAAAATGACAACTGTTCGGTTAAGAACGTTAATCATTAATGGTTACGATGCAAAAAAATAGCTATTGGATATAAAAAGAAATAGGCCTGTGAGAAATGTACAACAAATCTGACGTGTTCTAAACATGACGTGTACTAGGGCTGCAACACCTAATCGATTAAATCAATAATTTTTGATAATGGAAATCATCGACAATTTTTTTTTGTATTATCGATTAGTTGGATATATGCGGTGAGCACGGAGAAGCTCCATCAGTAACGTCACTTTACAGCCCGGTGAATCATATTTTGCTATAACTCATTTGTAAAATAGCAGAAACAAGTTGAAGCGGAAAAACACAACCCAAGTTGTCCAGCACATGATAGTCCTTAATAAACACGTCAAGGAAGATCATAATAAGCAGATAGTTTAATGCTGAGCTTATGATGAATCAGGTGTGTTGACAGAGTGATTGTGCTGTTTAATGCTCAAAAGTTTAATGGGGCAAAATATTAACCGACTTGAAATTCCAGTGCCGACTAGCAGCATCAGTACCGTTTAGTCTCACACATCCCTATCAAATACATTTCAGAATTCCACCAAAATGCCTGTCTTGTGAGGTGTTCATGTAAAAACAGAGGTATGTCTAAAATGAATGTAAACATTGGGTGGGGAGCTGATTTGAATCAAAGTAGGACTTTGTAATGTAATCTAGTAGACCTGCCGCTGTCTAGTGTGTCCTTAAAATTAATCAAACAACAATAACAAGATAACCATGTGATGCTCTTGGCTGGATAACTTCAGTAGCATAACTCTAGTGTAAAAGTATTAATATATTAAGGCAGATTGATACATCTGCGTCAAACCTGCGGTGTAGGCTTTGCGTTGTGGCCAACACATTGGTTTGCATTTCTAGTTCTGCATTGATGTGTCTGCGTCATTCTGACGATTTATGTCATTCCGTATAAATCTTTATTCGTACAGGGAAGACCAGTTGTAGTTTTATGTCAAATTCTTTCTGAATGTTTAATTGAATATTTGATACTGTTACTTTTTAACAGCTTTAAAAAAAGCACTTTTCTACTGTTTTCTTAATTTAAAAAAAATAGATTAAAAAATCATTGGTTTTATATTGTTATTGAGTGTTTTCTACTCTTGAATAATTACTTGAGAACTTACTACTTATATAATTAACAAATTAGTTAGTGTTAAGCTATTATTTGTTGTGTTAATGAAGCTGGCATAAAAAAATCATCAAATTTCACTACAGACTACTGAAATTTTGGTATTGTGACAAATGTTTATATTGTGTATGGTAGATCTTGCAGTAATAACATGATGAAAAAGTAGATCTCATCCCATAGAAGTGTGTGTACCCCTGCTGTAATGATGGCATTGGAAGCTTTTTGATTACTGTGCGTACATTTAACATATATCTACCATTTGACAATAATCTCCTCCCGTCCAGCGCAGTTTATGTTTCTGTCCCAGCAGGGCTCCAGACAGCGACCTAAAATGGTTGCAAATGTGACAGTTATTTATTTCGACAATAATTTAAAATCTAGTCACCACTAGATGTGTATACTAAATGTTCTTGGACAGATATTTCGTCAAATATCTTGAGTTATTGAATACATCTGTAGAGCATGCACCAGTGTGTCTCGCACTGCTTTTCACCCACACCGCTCACAACAGCAAACCCAGTGTGAGAGAGTCGTGAACAAATTACTCTTTTGAACTGGATCTTTCATGAGTCACCCGAAAAGAACTAGCGTTTGAATTTAGGAGCTCAGATTAACAGTTTGAATCAGATTCACTTTCTCAGTGAATCAGCTGTCACTGAGCTCACAACTGGGAGCATAAGACATTTCTAATTAAGAGTCCCGTGTGTATTTTGGGCTTCTTTATAATTAACAGTCCCTTATTGTGTGCCACTTTTTTTTTCTTCTGGTAATTATTGATTGGGATTGGTGTAGCACAATAAACTGCACCTGTGATTTCATAAAATTTGCAATTCTGTAGTCTCTGTGACTGGGCCATCCGGTAATAGTAAAGAAAGTCTAATATAGACTAAAGAGAATATTTGAATAAAAAAAAATAATAATTTAGGGCTGTCAATCGATGTTTTAATCGAATTAATTAATCACAATTAATTGCATATACAAATATTTGCTGAGAAAACCCCTCATATAACAATAATTCAATATATAAAGATTATATATACAATTATACATAGTTATCTTTAAATATTTAAAACATATATGTGTAAAATATTCAGATAATTAAAATACATTACATTCTTGTGGCAGAAGAGTCAATAATTGTCATACAGTTCACAGCAATCCATTTCACAAGTGAATTTGTCAATCAGTTGGAGATTTAATATGATGGCTTGTTTAAGAGCCCATCAATTTACACCTGCATCAGACATGTAGAGTCTCGGGTGCGGTGCATCATAAAAATAAAATGTTTAGTTCACTATATAGTTTAATACTCAATCTTTAAACACATCTTGAGATCCCTTAGCTCGCATTTGCGCTCCATGTGTTTTGAATGCAAGAATGTAACGTATGTTTGCGTTGTTCTGAAGAATTTTCTTCACTGTATGATCTGCGCGTTGCTCATACAACTGAAAATTCACTTACTGCCCTTCTGGTGTAAACGGCTGGTCATACAAGCTTGCATTTCTCAGGAATCTTCCTTATTATGGTGCGATTAATTGCGTAATTTTTTTTAACGTGTTATTTTTTGTCAAATTAATCACACTGAATTAACGCGTTAAATCGACAGCCCTGATTTGTATATGCGATTAATCGGGACACCATGTTATTAATTTGATTAAAAATTGTTATCGATTGGCAGCCCTAATATATAAATATATATGTGTGTGTGTGTGTGTGTGTGTGTGTACACAACTATTACACAGGGTGATTCTCAAGAAGGCAACACACCACTGTATGCATTATATATATATATATGTGTGTGTGTGTGTGTGTGTGTGTGTGTGTGTGTGTGTATATATGTATGTGTGTGTGTATATATATGTGTATATATATGTGTGTGTAGATTCTGAAGAGCAGTACAAAATAAAATATTTTATCTCTTATATTTGTATAAATTATGAAAGGGTGTGAACATTTATAAGACTAAAGGGAATGTAAATGTATAATCTCAACTATATATACTGTTTATTAAACCTTAGATTAATGTGTTATTAATGGGTCTTTTCTTCAGAAACTTCTTTACTTCTTTTTATCTTGTTTCTGAACAGCAATCTAAATTGAGCAAATCTGTGATTTGGCAACTAAAAACAGCCATTTGGCTCAATGTTTCATTTTAGGAGCCAATGGCTCCCAAGTTATTTTTTTTTGTCTGGAGCTCTTGCCAGAGAGTTGATTTGATTGCATAGTTTTTATACTGTTAGGTTGGGCATCTGTCGTAATTTTAGAAAGCATACAACAGAAACTTTGACATGTTACAGCTTAAGCGTGTAACCAAAACATGTACTTTTTTTCTCTATGGACAAGTAATTGTTTTTGCTTTGACAAGTGAATGGGCAATTTACATATCTGAAGGAAAAGCACATCAAAAGGCTTAATGTTGAGCCCTGGTATAATCAAGCTAAAGTGGGTTTTTGTATAGTCGAGCTATCTGACTATCCAAGTATACATGATTAAAAGTGTGTACTTGAATGCATATTTGAAGAAAAAGCATAAAATACACTGGGTTATAGTCGTAATAGACACTTCGCTTCTCTGAGCATAAATGCGCACAAAGCCGAGGCCAGTTGTTATCCGATTAACATGTATACATGCAGTTAGTTCACCCAAACATGAAAGTTCTCTCAGCATTTACTCACCCACGTACCATATAAGATTTCTTCTGCAGTAAACGAACAACATTTTTTAAAAGAATATCTCAACTCTGTAGGTCCGTATAATGCAAGCGAATGGTGACCAGACCTTCGAAGCTCCAAAAAAAACAGATAAAGGCAACATTTAGTTAATCAGTAAAACTCCAGTGGGTATATCAATAGATCTGATTCACACTAGCGCCATCTTTAATTTTTAATGGGAGTGACAATGAGGATGTGAGGGATAGACTTGTCATCTCTTCAATGGCACGAATGGTATAAAGCTGTATAAAGCTCCTAGATCACATCTGATTTTCCACAACTCATGTTGTCTGGAGTTCTTAATATACTGAATGTTCTTGGACAGATATTTAATCAACGTTTTGTCCACGGACAAATCCAATTGGTTTTGGGTGGGAACAAACTAAAATATAACTCTTTCACTGTATATCTTGACAGCAGACTCCTTGGCGATCATGATTTCAAGCTTGATTACACTTCCTAGTGCTTGACGCATGCGCAGATCTCATCCCACTATTCATCATGATTATTTTTTGGAACCCAGTCAACTTGAATATTATATTAATGTAATATTATCATTTGATATTAATATTACATTATTGTCATCATCATTTTACAATAATAATACATTTCTGTAATAAAATATTAACTTGCATGGGACGTTGCTATGCTATCCAGTTAAACCAAAGTTCTAAAACGTCGAAGTTTATATTTGGTGGACAACTGCCTGAGTAAACGAATAGCTGACTTCACATTCACAACAGTTGTATAATGTACTCCTCATTTTAGCATCTTCTCTTCCTTCCACCAATATCATTGTGTATTAACTGTATTTCTGTATTAACTTGAAACGGCCAAGCATACTTGAAATGATGCAAAAGTGAATCAAGCACTCTAGCCTGCCCATCTTGCAGCCATTCAGAATTCTCTAATAATAAATGAATACACTAAAATTGATACAGTATTCAAATTTTTTTGAAGGATGGAACCGGGGAGTGCTTTGAATAGTTACATTTTGTCCTGAGGCCTGATATTTGGCAGCTGAAGAGGTCAAGGGGAAGGGATGTGGCTACAGGAAGTGCTGCTCAGAGGACTGATATCCCTTCTGTCCTGGTTATACATACAAATTTTCAACAGCTGTGCTGTGCTCTGCTTGTTCTAGCTCTGGGAGCTCCCTGGGTGGGGCAACGGGAGGCTGTTGCCTACATATCCAACACAATGCCTTTGTTGTAGTTCGTCATAACACATGGCAGATGGGTACATCCTAAGAGTTATCTACAAGACCTCAGATGTGGATGTTAGTGTGTAGTTTTTATTGCTGTGAATGGTAGTTAGGTGTTTTGCACACACCCTTTGTAATCGTCTCTGCGGAAAAGAGGGACTGATGTGGTACTTTAAATGTGTTGTTACTTGTTGCAAAACTCATAAGTAGGCTAATTGTATTCATCTTAACCTGTTCTTCATAACTTAAGAATGTAATTAGATTGGTCTAAATGTTCTTGATTTGCAAACTCATGTCAGTTTCTCTTTTTTTTTTTTTTTTTTTTTTGCAGGTGCTCCTTCAGGAAGTCTCAACCTCTGACTCAAACCAGATCTGGCATGGATTAGTCTCTAACATCTAACAGCTGTCTAATCTGTGTGTTTTTAATTCCTAACATCGCCTTAATTCCTAAATTGCCCTTTACACTAATTCTTGGAGTGGTTGTGACCCAGATCTACACCCCCCCCACCCCCCACCCCCCCACACACACATAATTTACTGCAGGCCTTCCTGAACATCAGCAGCTGTGTCCTGCTTCGATTTCCTGTCCTTGGTCATACAAGGCTAAGCCAAATTACACAAACACACACATAATCATCATCCAAGCACACTGCAGGCCGAGAGAGCTTCAGATCCTCCTTCCTGGTGTAGCCCAGCACTATGACCTCCATGTCCAGCCTGTTCTCCTTCACCAGCCCAGCGGTGAAGCGATTGCTGGGCTGGAAGCAGGGAGACGAGGAGGAAAAATGGGCAGAAAAAGCTGTGGATGCCTTGGTGAAGAAACTGAAGAAGAAGAAGGGTGCCATGGAGGATTTGGAGAAAGCCCTCAGCAGTCCTGGGCAGCCCAGCAAATGTGTGACCATCCCCCGCTCGTTGGATGGAAGGCTACAGGTATCCCACAGGAAGGGCCTCCCTCATGTCATCTACTGCCGTGTGTGGCGCTGGCCGGACCTGCAGTCCCATCACGAGCTCAAACCCCTGGAAGTGTGCGAGTATCCGTTCGGTTCCAAACAGAAAGAAGTGTGCATCAATCCCTATCACTACAAGCGTGTTGAAAGTCCTGGTAAGTTTGTACTGATGTTTTTGTATTATGACGTTTACACATCTAGTCCGAAGAGTGTAAATGTTTTTGATTAACAAAAGGGGTGGGTGGAATGACTGTATACTATAAAGAGATGTCCATTTTTAGACATTTTCATAATCATCTGTCATGGATATTAGCAATCGATTAATGGTAGGGATGCATCGAAATGAAAATTCTTGGCCGAAACCGAAAATCCAGGATGCACTTGGCCGAAAACAGAAACCGAAATTTACTTTTTAATTTTTTACCTATTTAAAAAAAATATAATGGTATTAATATTATACCTTTTCATGAATTTCATGAATTACAAACCAATAAAATAATCACACTTTTATTGAAAGTAACACCAAAATTGGACAGAAAATATATTAAAACAATATGTAAATATTTTTCATCATTCAGTTCTGTAACAATCCAATTTTACAGATTTTATTAACAATTATCCAAATAATGTAAAGTTTTAGAAAACTACTATATGCAAAACAACAGTCAAGTAATGAACTTAGCTAGCATTTTTCAAAAAGTTTAAATAGGCAACAGTCATTTTAATTAAAACAACAGGCAAAACACAGAATGGCAGAGGGCTTCTATACTGTTTATGTAAACGTATGTCCACTTTAAGTGAAAATTATTGTGCAAGACAGCAGTAACAGAACTAAATCCAACCTCAAATTGTAAATGACAGATGTAGCCTCAAGTGAAGAACAAGTGTTGCAGGGCTACACAAATTTGAATGTAATTGTATACATGGCAAATTGGACCGCTTTCTATTTAAGTACAAGTGGCAAGTTTCTCTTCTAAAACATAAGTTGCTCAGCTTTCTGACAGGAGAGACGGTTGCTCTTCTCATCAAGAACATGAGATTTTCGCCGGACGAAATTTCGGTGCATCCCTGATTAATAGTTAACACCACAAAGTGCACGTTGAGGACTCCAAATAATATGTGCATGTTGCCTACTGTTTAAATATTTTAGTTAATACGCTTAAGAAATGCAAGTATTGGCATTTTCCTCTTAAAATATTCTTTGTTCAGTGTATTTTAATACATGTTTAGTACAAATGTGTGAATTGTTTAATAACTGTTAATTACTGTTAATAATAACTTGTATATAAGATACATATTTAATTTAAAACTTCAAAAGAAGATCATGGTATGTTTTAGACCTTTTGGACTTCATTTAATTGAAATTAAGTTAAATCATAACACGGTGCATAAACTGTACATAACATACATCTTCTCTGGTGGTGAGACATCAGCTGAATGTGCCTTCGTGGTTTCTCAGATATCATTGACGTAATAGTTGGTTTGCATGAAACGAGGAGACCGGCAGATCAACAGTACTAGATGTACTTCAACACACACTCATGGTGTATGCAGAAAACAATGTTAATTTATAGAGAAATGCTTCAACACTGATTACATTGAGCCCCCTTAATCATCTTCAGTGCATGTTTGTTTGTTTGTTTGTTTGTTTTTCCGTGATGCGGACATGACATGCAGCGGGAAAGTGCCCTCCAGCGGCGGATGGCTGTATAGATTGCCTTATCAACATCTGCTGGCATGATTACTGAATGCATTTGTTCTGAAATAGAGTAATAGACCAACTATAAGCTTAATCGATTGAATTATTAATGACAATTAGCCTATTGTCGATTAATCATAAATGTCCCTAATACTGTTCAATGGCAGAAATGCTAGTTGACTTGGAAAAAAAAACTATAGGCTACTCTGCATACTGTGTTGTGGATGGGTGGTTTCTCTTTAGACAGTTTCGATGATTATAACAGGAGCGATTGTGCTGCACCAGTGTAGATATATTGTAACCGTTTATGGTTGCCAAGCAATATCATAATTAAATAGACATTATTGTATTATGTATATAAAAAAATGTGGGTTGAATTTCCTGAAAAAATTATTATATTGTGATATATGCTATAATGGTAAAAAATTACTAATACAGTGTAGGGCTTGACATTAAGCATTGCCATGTGCTTGTCCTTCAGACAAGTAAATTGGCCATTCACTTATCCGAGTAAAAAAGTAAATTGTGCGGTAGTGTTGTCAAAAGTACCAGTACTTCGGTACCAAGTCGATACTAAAATTAAAAAGATGTAACGATACCAGTGTTTCTGCAGTACCGAGCACCGATGCTATCCGGTACCAGTGTGCAGTATGACTGACACATGACAGCTTTAAAATGCTCACAGGCTTATTTTGAACGCATACTCTTAGTATCAATCTTAGTGTGGATGAGCCATATACTTTTAATGTATACATCCAACTGTTCCGAATCATTCACGTTGCACGAGATGACACGTATTACATGTAGGCTATATAAATTTCACTGGTACCGACTACTGACATTTTGGTACTGTGACAATACTATAGTCCAGAAAGAAAAAAGGACACTTTTTGCCGGTATATTTTTTTTAAATATTTATTCTTCATTTTTTCGGTTTATTATTATTATTATAATTATTATTATTTTTTCTGTATATTACATATTAAAATTGACATTCACATAGCAGAGAAAATAATTTAATACGTCAGATAGAAGGGGGGGGGGGGGGGGGTCATGTGATATCATGCGACATCATGCGAGCAGCAGGCATGTAATCGACAAGTTCTTTCGCACTTTGCTTTTTTTATTTTATTCTTTTCATGTTACAAATTGGTGTGATTCGATACAGCCATTTACATGTTCTTTGAGGTAAACTTGGAAAAGAAGTCAAAATCCTTTACATTAAACTTTACATAGTGCTCTAGATGAAACCTCTGATGGGCCTGCTAAATGGGGACTCGATTTTGATGGCACAGCGGGAGAAGAAAGCCAGCGTCAACTGTCTAAAATGTTTGCGATGCTGACGAAGGGTGTTTTTGACTTGGAGGATCTCACTGTAATATGTCGATCGATTACGGTGATGGAAGTTTGTTACAAGAGTGGTATATGTTGAGAAATGGATTGATGACCTGGAGTCATTGGAAATTATCCGCTAAACTGCACGCAACCAAAATAGACCTGAAAAACATTTTGGAAAAACTTGAAAATAGGAGCCGAAGAAATAACGTATGGATTGTTGGAATTCCTGAGCATGAAGAAGGCAGAGATATAGTGGGGTTCCTGGACGAGCTCTTCCCGAGTCTGCTCGAAGTCCCAGCTCGCAGATCTGTGGAGGGAAACAGGCCCCAATCAATTCTGGCTAAATTTCTGAGATCATCCAATAAAGATCACGTGTTGTGCAAGGCAAAGGAGTAAAGGAAATCTTTCTTTGAAGAATCACAATATTGTGATTGTTCCCGGACTTTGCGAATTTGATGAAAGAAATGCACCTTCCACCACCTTCCGCAGCTGTAGTAGATGGTCTTCCCATCCTTCAGAATGGATCACCATATCATCCAGATATGCGGTTGCGTACTATTGGTGAGTAGCGCAGGATGACCTCCATCATTCTCTGAAAGGTGGCTGGTGCCCCATGCAGCCCAAAGGTCGAGAAACCGATACTGCCAGTGGCCCAATGAAGTACTGAAGGCCATCTTCTCCTTTGCCCTATGTGCCAATGGGACCTGCCAGTATCCCTTCATCAAATCCAAGGTGAAATAAAATGGGCTCTCCCTAACCTTTCAATGAGTTTGGCCACCCAAGGGATGGACTGTCGAAGGTTGAGGATTCATTTAACTTCCTGAAGTCATTACAGAAGCAAAAAATGCCGTCCATCTTTGTGACCATAACGATGGGACTGGACCATGGGCTCTTAGATGCTTCAATCACCTCGAGTTTTAGCATCTTCTTTACCACCTCCTCAATGGCTTTCCAACAGGCTTGAGTAACTTTTTATGGCCTCTGCTGTACAACTAGTTCTGGTGGTGTGCGTACATCATGTGATATTACCTCTGTCTGCCCAAGAACGTCAGAGAACCTGTCCTTAAATTGACTGACCAGGGCCTCCATTTCCTTTTGGTGGGCTGCTGACCGATGTTCTCCTAAATTCACCACCAGTGGTTCCTCCATGGTAAGTAGGGCTGGTTGATTTCCTGGCTCCACCCAGCACTTGAGGAGATTGATCTGGTCCACCCTCCATCTCCCTGGTTGCCTTAGCCAATAGGTCACAGGTCCCACCCTCCACTTTAGTGTAGGGCCCCTGCCAAGATGTGAGAAATTTACATGAAGCATTTGGTAACAATAACAGGACCTGGTCACCCGGGTGGAACTCACATTCTTGTGTCAGTCTGCTGTATGTTCGTTGTTGGGCGCTGGGCCTCCACGAGACGCGCTCTCACAAGGGGCATGACCCACTCAATCCTGTTTCTCATGTTTCTCACATGCTCGATGGTCAAGTGGAATGGTGCTGCTTTTCCCAGGCTTCCCTCGCTACATCTAAAAGGCCTCTGGGTTGCCAGCCAGACATTAATTTGAATGTGTGAAACCTGTCAAAGCTTGTGAGACTTCTCTAACCCCAAGAGGTGGTCAAGTCAAGCACATTCTCAGCTATCACCCACCATAGCATCTGTTTCAGAGTCTGATTAAAGCATTCTACCAATCCGTCTGTCTGCGTGTGATATACTGAGATGTGTAGTTGTTTCAATTTGAGGAGATTGCATAGATATTTCACCAGTTGTGAGACGAAGGGTGTTCCCTGGTCAGTCAATATCTCTTTAGGGATTCCATTCCGGCTGAAGAGTAAAACGAGTTCTCGTGTGATGTTTGCTGATGTTGATTTGTGTAGGGGAACTGCCTCCTGGTATACGGTAGCATAGTCCACAATCACCAGAATGTGTTCATGTCCCTGGGCATTTAGCAGCTGCCCTACGGGGGCGCCATGCCTATCCATTCTAAGGGTACCTCTATTACTGGAAGTGGAATCTGGGGGGTGGTTTCTGAGGAGCTGTGCATGGACACACCTGGTTGCTTCAGCAAAATCTTTTCACCTTTTGTATCCACCCCTGGTCAGTGAAACCTGTTGCGAAGATGCTTCAGTGTTTTCAGCTCCCAGGTGGCCCACCATGGGGTGGGAAAGGGCAAGCTCTATCAGTGTTTCTACCTTTGTACTTTGAACCACTAACAGCTGCTACTCTTTGCCCCTCCTGATCGCTATACTGGCCATTCTGCCCAATAAAGTGAGGAAGGGGGTGTGAGGGGGTTCTCTCGTGAAGGATCCTTCAGACGTCTCCTGCTGGAACAGATCAGTCAACACATTAATATTTCTGTTGTCCAACTTACCCTCTCTTTCACTTTCTGTTACCAACAGTTCAGTCTGGGTGCAGGCCTTTCGTTGTGGTCTTGGAGGTCTTAGGGGGGTGGGCTTTGCTGACTGCAGGAGTACTTCAAGTCCTGGCCAGTCTCTCTGGCCAGGAGATCTTTCATTATCCCCACCTGACCAGAACCAGAGCTTTGTTATTGTAACTGTATGTGCCAGAACATACCTTGTGTCGTCATGTACACACGTGATTGGTTTAGCGCACTCCCTGGTTTCTCCGACTTCGGTGAACCATGCTGACTGGTTGACAGTGCGCATGAGGTAGTGCTCTCATCATTCGGTCCACTACTACCTTTTCAATCACTCTGGCTGGTGTAACATCATCTTCCGATTGCCAGAGCTCTGCCAACCACATTAATTGTGCCACCTGTATCCTCACCGGCACGATGGAGTCAAAGCCTCGGTCATGAAATTTCTGTGGAGCGCAGAATGGCAAGAGCCCCAACCTAGTGAGGGTTTCTTTAAAATATTAGTCATTTGAGGTGGTAACGGCAGTGAATGGTAGATGTGTTGCGGTTCCTCAATGAGGAGAATGGCGATAAATTGTGCCAACCCTTGTGTGCCGCCACCACCTCAAATGTATGAAAAAATGTCTCAACATCATCCTGATCAGTGAGTTTCATCAGGATATGTTGTGACACTAGTCGGGTATCCTAAGCAACCAAATTGGCCCAGTTTCTGGGGAGGGTAGAGTCACTTGGTGTAAACACCTCGTGGTCACACATAGCTTGTTATTTTTTTTTTTATGGTCAGTAATGTTTGTATAGCGTTTAAGATGATGTCATGGCAGTAGAGGCAGTGCAACTATGATGGTAATACCACCCTTTGTTGAGGCAGCACTGAACTGCAGTGGAAAAGCAAGCTCATAAAAGTAAAGTCGAGTCGAACCGTAACGTACAGTGGAAAAGTGCCATTACAGTCTCCGCAGTAACATGCTCAACAAGCCATATGATAAAATGCATGGATTGACTGCAACTGAGATTCGTCACCCGGATTGAGGCGAGTCACTACGCCACCACGAGGGACTAAGAGCACTTTGGGAATTGGGTATTCCAAACGGAGTAGAAAAGGGGAGGGACAAAAAAAATCTCCCTTCCGGTGTGGGGGCTCTCGCGGTCGCCTACAATCTCAACCGGATAATCTCCACCGTGTTTTGGTTTTGGCTAGTGACGAGCTGTTCTGTCAGTTGCTGCTGGTGCTAGATAAAGTCCTTAATGCTGGGAATGGGAGCTGCTGCTTGGGGTGCCTGATCATGCTGCGAAGCTTGTATTCTCCACCAGCTGTAGCAGGACACGTTGGGCACAAAAGAGGCACGACACAGACAAGGTACACTTTTACCCCCGGAGGGTTCTTTTTTTTTTTTGACTGAAGTGCAGCATTTGAGAAGTGTGCAGCATTTGAGAAGTGTGCAGGGTAGGTGACCCCAAGCCTTCCCTTCGTGCAGTGTGATGATGAGTGCCATTATAGGACAGGTGAGACTCACCAGCGGGTTTAAGTCTGCTTCTTAGTCGCTGCCTGTGAAGACATAGAAAAATGTGAGAGTGAGCTCAAGGTACATTTCCTTGCCAACTTCTCCTTAAGCTGTTTCTCATGCTGGCTTTTATCCCTGTGCCTCACTCATTGAGTAATAGGTATCAGGTGTGCATGGTTGCCTCTGAGAGTGAGCAAGTCTAATTATCATTGCCAGGGGTGACGCTGATTAGAACTTGGGTGCCTCGCCACAGTTTGTTAAAATGAATAGGCTATTGATTCCATGCAGTCAGAGTTTGACTGAGGAAAAGACCTGTCATTGAATTTTACTAGGCTTAAAACTACTATAGATTTACAGCTGAGTACAGGGAGTCTTTTTCTTTTTTCTTGTCAATATTGCTGTTTGATATTAACAATATATTGCACAGATAGGATATTTTGAGGTACAAGATTATTGTGCTCTCTGCTTTCACTCGTAATACAGTACATTACTGGCTGTGCTTACATTGTATTGCCTTAATGGCAGATTTGGTCTCTTAAAGAGGGGCATTTTGAACAATAAGCACGTTTGACTGTTCATGCACAGCTGCCTTCACAGCGAGAGATGAGCGCTCACGCGCAGACATATGCTTGTGAGCATTTGAAAGGTACAGAATTTGGTACTGCCAGTACTTTTAACATTGGTTGCAATGAAAATATTGAACTGCGCAGTGATTTCGCGGCACCCCAATCCATTTGTGGTAGCACCCCACACAGTAAAAAAAATATTTACAATTTACGGTAAATTAATGGCAGCTGTAGTTGCCAGAGATTTACAATGGAAAATACGATAACCACTTTCATGCTTTATGGGATGAAATTTGGATGCCTATATATTTTACGGTGCATTACCGTTGATAAAAATCTGCTTTTCATTTTATTATAGAAGGGCACATGATGACATGAAGTTCATCAAAAGTGGCCTTTCCAGAAGCAATTACAAATAAACATGTAGAGACAATGCTCAGTGTCACTCACACAAACACTAAATGCCATCAGCGTAAAACACGTGAAATTAAAATAATCCAATAAACATGAACTAAACTAGATCAAATATAACATGGAACACCCCAAAGTACATAACTGTTATTAAAAATAAGAATAAAAAAAACGATTCCCATAAAATATAATGAAATGTAATTGTTCACGCAGGGAATTCTTTTTTTGTTTTTTTTTCCTTTAGTACCATTACAGTCTCTTACCCGTTTAAATTCAAAAAAATTTTTTACAGTGCAGGGTGTGTTCCCTCTCTGTTTCTAATGCGATGAGGCTGATTTTTTTTTTTTTCCTCAGATTCTGGAATTACAGTTTGATGCAAAGACAGTATTATTGATCTGATTTGTTCATCTGCGTGGATTAGTTTACCAGTTCTCAGCTAAATGTTTAAATGAATAAAAGTGGAACATGCAGGAATGATTAAAATCAATCACTACATGCAATTTTAGGACCTGTTGAAATTTTTTTAATAGCTAACATGCCTAGGTTATGTCACAAATAGAGCCGATTAATTTTTTTTTGTTATTGATGTTTTATTCAGGCTACTTGTCCTGTCGGGCAAGTTAAATTCTTTCACTTGCCCCTTCAGAAATACATTTGTCCTGGACAAGCAATAATGTCTAGCCCTGAGTGATTTAAAGGAATATTCCGTCCAAAAATTTTAATTCTCTCATCATTTACTCTTACCCTATAGCCTTTTCAAACTCGTGTGACACTTCTTTTTTAGGATATGTAGTTTTATATCCATACCATGAATGTCAATGGGGTCCAAACCTTCCAAGCTCCAAAAAGGATATAAAGGAAGCGTGTAAAGGGTATCCATACAACTCAAGTGGTGTAATCCATGTCTTAAGTGATACGATCAGTTTTGGATGAGAAACAGACCAAAATGTTACTTCTCGTTCACTAAAATTCAATCTCCTCGGTGCGTTCATTAGAGAAGCTCGATTCTGCTTTCTTGTGCATGATATATGCACAGAGTGCAGTACTCACAAGAGTTATAGTGAAAAGGAGTTACATTTTGGTGTGTTTCTCACACAAAAGCGATCATATTACTTCTGAAGACATCCAAGGAGGGGCAGTTCTGTGGACAGAAAGGTGAGAGAGGTCAACAGAGAATAGCCAGACTGGTTCAAATTGACAAAGTCTACAATAACTCCGATAACCACTCTGTGCAATTGTGGTAAGAAGAATAGAATCTCAGAATACTATTCTGAGATTCGGGTTGCTACTGTTTTGGTGGCACGAGGGGGACCTCCACAATATTAGGCAGGTTGTTTTAATGTTGTGGCTGATCAGTGTACAGTTGAAGTCAGAAGTTTACATAAACTTAGGTTGAAGTCATTAAATCTAATTTTCTAATTCACAGATTTCATATTTCATATCTACTTTATGCATGACATGAGTAATTTTTCCAACAATTGTTTACAGACAGATTGTTTAACTTTTAGTTGACTATATCACAAATCCAGTAGGTCAGAAGTTTACATACACTAAGTTAACTGTGCCTTTAAGCAGCTTGGAAAATTCCAGAAAATTATGTCAAGCCTTTAGGCAATTGGCCAATTAGCTTCTGATAGGCTAATTGGAGTCAATTTGAGGTGTACCTGTGGATGTATTTTAAGGCCTACCTTCAAACTCTGTGCCTCTTTGCTTGACATCATGAGAAAATCAAAAGAAATCAGTCAATACCTCAGATAACAAATTATGGACCTTCACATGTCTGGTTCATCCTTTGGAGCAATTTCCACCCGTACCTGAAGGTACCACATTCATCTGTACAAACAATAGTATGCAAGTATAAACACCATGGGACCACACAGCAATCAAGCTGCTGGAGGAAACGGGTAGACAAGTATCTATATCCACAGTAAAACAAGTCCTATATCAACATAACCTGAAAGGCTGCTCAGCAAGAAAGAATTCACTGCTCCAAAATCGCCATAAAAAGGCAGACTACAGTTTGCAAATCTTGATCCCCACGGGATCAATTATACCACCATGTTATAAATGCCTCTTTTTGGGTGGAATCAAAAACATGATGATTTTTGTGTCTCTCTCTTTAAATGCAAATGAGCTTCTGCTCCCCGCCCCCTTTCCAGAAGAGGGCTGTGCCTGTACAGCTCGTGCTTCAGATACTACAGCAACAACAAATCAGAACCAATATGACTGACAGTGTAAATACCGTAGTTCAGCCATATATGTATGAGTATATAGGTGTATATCTGGTCTCCGTGAATACAATCCGAGACAATAGTAACTTTAGCTGCATTAGCTGTGGAATCAGCTAACAAGCATGTGACGTTCGGAAATGGGATTTGCAAACATTCACAAAACATAAAGTGCGATACTAACATCTTCAGGATATAAAGCTGGAACACGAACAGTTGGTACTGATCCATGCTTGAGAATAAAATGTTTTGAAAATCCTTCTTTAGATTGACACTCATTCACAAAGGTGTAAAATGATTTGCACAAACATACACACATTTTTGTCTGCAGTGGCTGTGATGCCGGGAGTACATGAGTTCACTTTTACAGCCAACAACAGAACACTTATGATGCTTATAAAGCTGAGACATTATTCTTACTGTATCTGCTCCAGTGTGGAAAAAAATGGCGGACTGTATGTAGATAACTCAGGGGAGGAGGGTGTAGTCCGTCACCTGTTGTGGGTGTCACATTAGAGCAGAAATGAAAACTATTCACTGTTTTTGATTAATAGAAATATAAGAAAGAGGAGTGGGTGAACTTTTAACATTGTAGGGTGGTTGTGCACACATATTGCCGACACCCATTTATGTACAAACACCATGTAAAAGTGAATTTTGCATAATAGGTCCCCTTTAAATTAAAGTAGTGATCCGAACCGGAATTGTGAAAAACTGAGGTTAAATGTATTTGGCTAAGATGTATGTAAATTCTGATTACAACTGTATTTACAATATACACTCACCTAAAGGATTATTAGGAACATCATACTAATACTGTGTTTGACCCCCTTTCGCCTTCAGAACTGCCTTAATTCTACGTGGCATTGATTCAACAAGGTGCTGAAAGCATTCTTTAGAAATGTTGGCCCATATTGATAGGATAGCATCTTGCAGTTGATGGAGATTTGTGGGATGCACATCCAGGGCATTCCACCACATCCCAAAGATGCTCTATTGGGTTGAGATCTGGTGACTGTGGGGGCCATTTTAGTACAGTGAACTCATTGTCATGTTCAAGAAACCAATTTGAAATGAATCGAGCTTTGTGACATGGTGCATTATCCTGCTGGAAGTAGCCATCAGAGGATGGGTACATGGTGGCCATAAAGGGATGGACATGGTCAGAAACAATGCTCAGGTAGGCCGTGGCATTTAAACGATGCCCAATTGGCACTAAGGGGCCTAAAGTGTGCCAAGAAAACATCCCCCACACCATTACACCACCACCACCAGCCTGCACAGTGGTAACAAGGCATGATGGATCCATGTTCTCATTCTGTTTACGCCAAATTCTGACTCTACCATCTGAATGTCTCAACAGAAATCGAGACTCATCAGACCAGGCAACATTTTTCCAGTCTTCAACTGTCCAATTTTGGTGAGCTCTTGCAAATTGTAGCCTCTTTTTCCTATTTGTAGTGGAGATGAGTGGTACCCGGTGGGGTCTTCTGCTGTTGTAGCCCATCCGCCTCAAGGTTGTGCGTGTTGTGGCTTCACAAATGCTTTGCTGCATACCTCGGTTGTAACGAGTGGTTATTTCAGTCAAAGTTGCTCTTCTATCAGCTTGAATCAGTCGGCCCATTCTCCTCTGACCTCTAGCATCAACAAGGCATTTTCGCCCACAGGACTCCCGCATACTGGATGTTTTTCCCTTTTCACACCATTCTTTGTAAACCCTAGAAATGGTTGTGCGTGAAAATCCCAGTAACTGAGCAGATTGTGAAATACTCAGACCGGCCCGTCTGGCACGAACAACCATGCCACGCTCAAAATTGCTTAAATCACCGTTCTTTCCCATTCTGACATTCAGTTTGGAGTTCAGGAGATTGTCTTGACCAGGACCACACCCCTAAATGCATTGAAGCAACTGCCATGTGATTGGTTGATTAGATAATTGCATTAATGAGAAATTGAACAGGTGTTCCTAATAATCCTTTAGGTGAGTGTATATCCCTGCAAATATATTTGGCTTGTTTTTCCTGTGCATTTGCCGTGCTGTAGACTCTGTTGACTATCAAATATCTTTTGCCCCCAGAGGCCTTCTGATCCATGTAACCTCTGTTGCCCTCTGCTTAGAATATGTGCACTGTATTGAACTTTTCAAGGGCTGATATCACATGTCACTTAGGAGAGACAACACAATTGTGTTGAAGCTAGAAAACTGATCTGTTTTGCCTTAGCAGTCACCTTGAAGCCAGAGCTAACCAATCAGTGCACAAATCTCAAGGATGCTAGATTCTTTTTTTACCAGAAATATGTAAATCAATGTCAGAATGGTCTGTTTAAATGTAATTTAAAAAGAAATTATTGTCTTTTCACAGTACTTCCCCCAGTTTTGGTTCCACGGCACAGCGAATTCAACCCTCAGCACAGCTTGCTGGTGCAGTTCCGCAACCTGACTCACAATGAGCCTCACATGCCTCATAACGCCACCTTCCCAGAATCCTTCCAGCAGCACAGTGGAGGAAGCTCCTTCCCAATCTCTCCAAACTCACCCTACCCTCCATCCCCTGCGAGCAGTGGCACCTACCCCAACTCACCTGCAAGCTCTGGGCCATCCAGCCCCTTCCAGCTGCCAGGTACATGTATTACAAGTCAAGATATTGACTATTCAGTCTACATCAGAAGTCGAGTTGTCATGATAAAACTGCAGTGCCAGTACCAGGGAAAGGCTTTGCTACAGCAAAACTTAATATGCTGTTGAACCTTTAAGTAATTTGTCACATTAACAGTCAGTAATAAATCAGGGCTGTCCATGAACTTTTCCAGGTATAGTACCAGGTACAGATGCTGTCATTTGTCCAAAAACTATAAAAATGAAAAGGGATATGAGGGATCAGGAAGTCTACCTTGTTGTGATCGAGACATTATGTACAATTCACTCTACGTGACTTAGCATCGTGGATTCAGAACAGTAGATTTATCTTTTTCTGGTCAATATTGTTGTTTAATTAATAAACAGCGTTGGTTTTATTAGGCTGCAATCGCTCTGCAAATCCAACATTTTAGACCATTAATGCATACCACCACATTTTATACCGCAATGTGATAGTTCAATTGCGTGTGCAGCTTTCGAAGGCAGCCACCTCTTAGTAGGCAGCGCACGAGTAACTAGTACAAGTCAGTACTCTGGAATTCTGATACTCTAAAATGTCTTTTATCATTTATATTTTAGTATGAACTTTGTCCCTAAGTACCAGTCATTTTAACATCCCTAATCAGAACTAAATGTAACTTGTATTTTGGGAACAATTCCTCTAATAGTGAACCTTAGTTTGTCCATTGCCACTTCAGTATGGATTTGTGACGCTGAGAGATTTGAATTTCAGTTGTGCAAAAACCTATCATGAGATAT
The DNA here is from genome assembly GCA_032164185.1 of Moxostoma hubbsi. Classification (NCBI taxonomy): domain Eukaryota; kingdom Metazoa; phylum Chordata; class Actinopteri; order Cypriniformes; family Catostomidae; genus Moxostoma; species Moxostoma hubbsi. The sequence continues at coordinate 12,523,783 of JAVLUX010000016.1, read as the reverse complement.
GATGGTTGTGCACTGTATATTGCTGTCAGTAAACAATAGAAATGCAAGCTAAGCAGTACACCAAAGCTCAATGACTTCAGTGTGCTGAATGTCCTGCTAGTGGGTGCCCATCACTTGGCACTGGCCCGCACACCCACTATTCTGTGTCTGAGTGATTTGCTGATGCCTGCATACGTAGGGTGGGTGCACTCAGGCAGAAGGAGAGCTAATGATTTATAGCACTGTGGGTTAGAACTAAAGCTGGTTTTATTCATAGAATTTGCTTGATACATCACAGCATCAACTGCGCATCACTGAGAAAATGATAAAAACGCATGAATCTCAAATTTGTTGCATTGTGAATTTAACTAGTTGTACTTCATGAGCTTCTTTCTTCTGCAGTTTTTAGGTGACTAATGACTACAGATTTTATTGTTCTAAACAACAAGTGAGGTTTTTCATTTTCTTGTGTGAATAGGGGAAAGGTTATAGTGTGGACTTAACAGCGTCAACATAACAGTTTTTTGGTGCAATTGCAACATTGTCATTTAGGCCTTGTTCAGACTGCCACTAAAAATCTGATTATTTGTATTTTTTTTTGCATGTCCAGATTGTATCCAGATGAGTTTTTGATAGTCTGGATGGCAAAAAAAAACATATGAAATTGGGAGGTGGTTTCAAATGTGATTGAAATCTGATTTCAGATTCCGGACGCTCTGGCTGCTCAATTCGGATTTCACTTTTGCGTCACTCTTAACGCGACACACAGCGACGACATCAAAAATCGGTGACTGCAGCACGGAACATCAATATTTACCAGTCTCCTCCATCGCTTTTTCTTGTGCGACGGAGGAGTTCTTAGTTGGAGAAAAAGATGATGCACCGGCAATTTTCCCACATCTGTTTTGAAAGCATCATCACGTGGGTATGCCTTCGTTGTTACCAAAGCAACCCATGCAGATGGGTTGGTTATATCTGAACGAGCAAATCTGATTTGATCACTTGCAATTAATGGTGCAGCCAGTCTGCCTGAAAAGATCTGATTTGAGAAAAATCTGATTTGCCTGCAGTCTGAACATAGCCTTACTGATAATGAGGAATCATTCAGATTCATTTTTTCAACAGCCAAAAAAAATAATAATTTAAATCAGATGGAGAAGCACAAAATAATTGTATTTTTTCCTACATCTTCATAACTTCATATAAAAGCCTTAGCTGTTTTCTGGGATAATTAATCAGTCTAAAATATATGTAAGATTGACATTGAGGTGGGTGTTTGATGTAAGGGATTTGCAAAATCCGACACTAGAAGGTTTCCATAAAATGTGAAGCAGCTTCCTGTAAAGATTCATCAGAATTTAGGCTCAAGGGAATTGCAGTGGAAGCCCATTTGTTTGCATCAGGCCTTCTCTCCAAACCACACTATCTCTCTCTCTCTCTCTCTCTCTCTCTCTCTCTCTCTCTCTCTCTCTCTCTCTCTCTCTCTGGTGTCTCTGTACCAGCTGATACCCCACCTCCTGCCTACATGCCTCCAGATGAGCAGATGGGACAGGACGGGTCTCAGTCCATGGAGACTGGCAGCAGCATGGTGCCCCAGAACATGCCCAGAGGTGGTAAGAAACTGCTAACATCCATTTATAAGCAGAAAATGTCAAGATATCCAGGTGTTACTTTCACTGAGCATATTAAATGCTATGCTTTTTTGTAAGACGAATGGCTTTAGTGAGCTTTATAGACCATGGTTGCCACATCTTGTTTTTAAAAAAACAGAAATTCCCATGTTGAATGCTAAACAGACCTTTTATAGAGTTGCCCTTAGAAGTGCATTTTAAGTGCATTTTCATTTTTGCAAAATTACTATGTTCACGGGACACATTTCTCATTTGAAAAGTATGCAAACATGCTGAAACCATGACCTGACCATTTTTGAAAAGCCTGTTGATTTTTACATTAGACCAATAGAAAACAATTCTGTACAGGGGCCCAAATAATGCCAGATTATTTCTCAGAACAAACCTCACTTTTCCATTTTTTGCTTTAAAAATCAAAAAAGTGTCAATACTTTGTCAGAATTTTGAATATTAATATCTATTGTTTTATCATTCAAAACCTAATCAGCTTATTTTATGAAATGGTTTCCCTGAAAATGTGTTTCTGCTATCTTAATAAATCCCACTTGGTTTGGTACTTTATATAATGCAATGACATTCATACATGTGGCGTGTGGCGTAACTGTCTAAATATATTTTGGGCTAATGTAGATAAAAATTGGCTATTGTGAAGCTCAATCTGTAGCTAAAAATAAGCTCTCTAATCTCTTTAGCATGTTTTTTCTGGCTGATATTGCAAATTATCTGATTTTGTGGACACAATTGATGGCTTAAGCCCAAGGTCTTGTTTTCATATCAGATGTGCAGCCAGTGGAGTATGAGGAGCCCAGTCACTGGTGTTCTATTGTGTACTACGAGCTGAATAATCGTGTGGGAGAGGCTTACCATGCTTCCTCCACCAGCGTACTGGTTGATGGCTTCACTGACCCATCCAGCAACAAGAACCGTTTCTGCCTGGGCCTGCTCTCTAACGTCAATCGCAACTCCACTATTGAAAACACCCGCCGCCATATTGGCAAAGGTATACACACCTTTCAATTTGTCATCTGGAAGTTCTTTTTCAAGGTCCACAGTTTAAATTTTCCCCCTCTGTCCTGGATACCTAGTAGGGGTTTTGAAACCCAGTGGGAGGTGACCTTTATCTACAGGGGTTCAGCAATTTTTGTCATTCTTGTGACCTAGAATGACAACCTTTAGCCTGTTTAAAGGAATATTGCGGGTTCAATATTCAGTTCATTTCAATTGACAGCATTTGTGGCATGATGTTGATTACCACAAAAAAATTATTTCGAAGCTAAAATCTGGGTACAGTGAGGCACTTACAATGTGAAAGGGGGGCAATATTTTATATTTACATTTTTGCTGTTTCAATGGTTTAGCCACAAGATGTAAACAATATGCATGTTGACATGATTTTAATGTAATAAAATCACTTACTAACCTATTCTGCATAAAGATGTAAAATTGGCTATATCTTCGTTGCCATAAACGTTTAATGTAACAAATGCTCCTAAATCCTAAAATGACTAAAAATTACAATTTAACTCAAATAATACATGAAATTAAACCGAAGAATTAATGAAAGTGCTTTAGTAAAATTATAAGCTTCACATTTCTGCCTTTTAGTGCCGCACTGGAACCAAGTCAAAATACATTTTTGTGATAATCAGTATTATGCCACAAAAGCTGTTGATTGAGTTTAACTTGTATTAAACCCAGAACAAGCGGCAATAGTTATTTATTTGGCCATATATCAGTTTACAATAATCATCTTGTCTGATTAAGCATGACCTGGTTAAAAAACAAAAGATAAATACATGTTTACAGTGTACACTTGGCAAGATAAGACCAAATAAAAGAGAAACAAATGTGTCAAAAGCGTAAGCCTCTGTAAGTGTTTAATTACATTGGCACTGGATCAAGTATCATTTTTAGGTTGTATTGTGATTCACTGTTGAAATTTGGAAAGGAAATTGACCAGAAGAAAAGCCTACAAATACAAACCTAAAAAGGGATTCATTCTTTTTCCAATCTTGTAGAAATGCATGTTTTTGTTTAGTAAAAAATAAATAAATCTGCAAACACTTTTTCAGGACATGGCCATGATGTCGAGATTTTAGTTCTTAAAGTGTTTCCCATTCAATATAATGGCACATTCGTGAAATACATTTACAGTAAGAGCATTTCTCCTGTGTTTGAACTCGCAGGTGTCCACCTGTATTACGTTGGAGGGGAAGTGTATGCAGAGTGTCTGAGTGACACCAGCATTTTCGTCCAGAGCCGGAATTGCAATTACCATCATGGTTTCCACCCAACAACTGTTTGCAAGATTCCAAGTGGCTGTAGCCTCAAGATCTTCAACAACCAAGAATTTGCTCAGCTGCTTGCTCAGTCTGTCAACCATGGTTTTGAGGCTGTCTATGAGCTCACAAAGATGTGCACCATTCGCATGAGCTTTGTAAAGGTAAGTCTGTAAAGTTTTTATGATGCATATGTTCACCACAAGTGGGAAAATTAGCAATAGCTTTTTTTCACAAGGATATTTTTATGTATGGGAAGTTTGCTGTCCCATTTGCCATATGAGCATTTAACAGTTCAGGGAATAAAACGGTTGTAGTAGTAGTGGTGCCATAATTTCTTGTCTAAACTGTTTGCTTTTAGCATTTTTCCCAGCATTTACAGTATTTGATATTTCATAGTTATTTGCCAATGTGAGTGTGCCATCAATAATTCTTTTGGAATTTGCAGCCAGGTAAATTATTTTTTTTTCTCCACTTTTTAGGGATGGGGGGCTGAGTATCACCGACAAGATGTGACTAGCACCCCTTGTTGGATAGAAGTGCATCTCCACGGTCCCCTACAATGGCTGGATAAAGTTCTAACACAAATGGGTTCTCCTCTGAACCCCATCTCTTCTGTCTCGTAATGATGGGCCCTCTCTGGGCTAGGAGGATCTTTTTATGAGCATTTATTTTTTTCTTTATCCTTTTTTTTTTAAATTCATTTTTGAAAGAAAAGGAGGTCTTAAGGGATGAACTGTTTACACTAGCTGCAGAAGGGTTTGCGAATCCTACAGCTGTCAGAGCGATAAGAATGAACTGGGGCTCTAAGCACAGCTAGCAGAGGAAAATTCTAGGCAGTGACTAAATGGACTAACTACTGCTTTAGCAATTGCCTTTTAAAAGGATGCATGTATGACTGATTTTCTCTAACTGTAGCTTATATGAAATTGACATGCTTTCAAGTATCTCTACTTCACTTTACACCAGTTGAAAATGGCAATTTCCTAGTTCTATGAGGATCTTTTTAATTGCTACGTTGTCTAATCTCAATTATTTGCAATGCATCTTTTCCTCTATGTTTACTGTTAGACTCAAAGCTCATTACAAATGTTTCCTTTTTATAGCTTCTGTTGCCTCAAGGCAAAACACAAAGTTACTGCTTTTAAATAAAGTTCTTTTTATCTGTTAATTTACATGTTTTTCTTGGCGACAATGTTTTACAGTCTGATTAAGGAAAACTAGTAACCTTTTAGAATACACATTGAGCAGTTTAAACACCAAGTCTTGTCTTTGCACGATTCATTGTAGTGTTTCAGAGTTATATTACACAGCTGTTTTGAATGGTGCAGCATGTTCTTGCATGCATGTTTATTGTTTTTCTTTTACAAGCACATATATGCACAATTTAACAGGAATATAGAAACAAAATTGTGTAGTTGCTGCAAATATAGCATACTTTTGTTTTCTAAAAGTCAATTTCTCAGAAGGTTGAGTTAATGTGCCTGGAGACTTAACTTTAGTGTTGTCTGTCAATTGGCTCCCTCTACTGGACAAACAAAGATTTTAGTTTGTTTGCACTAATGTATTTATTTGTTTGGTATGAGGTACTAAGCATTTCATGTACAGTCCAAATCTGAAAATATTGTAATTTCATTCTTGTCTGTTACAAGGTCAAGTTTTTCCATGAAAGTGTTCATAAGCCTGCGAGCAAAACTCTTGATATTCATGTCAACATCTAGTTATTTCCCTTAAATAGGCAAAATTATCAGATAAGACAAAGTTCTGTTAAAGTCCCTCATTATACAGTGACTAGAACTTTGAATCTCCAAAAAGTGCATAAAGGCAGCATAAAAGTAATCCATAATACTCCAGTGGTTAAATCCATGAATTTAGAAGTGATATTACAGGTGAGGGTGAGAAACAGATCAATATTTTTGAGTTTTTTTTGTTTTTTTTTTGTTTTTGTTTTTACTAGAAATGTCCACTTTCATTGCCACATTGTTTTTGGCTATTCAAATTGGAAGAGAATATATTGACCATTTCAAGGACTATTCATTGGTTTAAGGAAGTGATGTATCTGTTCCTTCAATATTTCCTACCACTTGTCATACTCATTCAAAACAACGACGAGAGGCGCTTCACTCAGAGTGACTTTAACATGATTAACTTTACTAACCCTAACACAATATAATTTTAAATTGGCATTATTAATATGTGGACAGTGTTGTTTGGTAACTGCATGCTCCCTGGATGCCTGGAACTAATGGAAATTAAAGCGTTTAGATTTCTGAGAAAGCAACAATAAATGGACACATGAACCAATGAAGCAGGACAGCTGGGTACTGGAGTATTAAAAAGACAGAAGCAAGAAATTCTGGACCCTTGTCTGTATATTGGTCTGGGCCCCTTTCATGTGAAAAATTACAGTTTAAAATTTGTTATGGGCCCCTCTGGAACTGTGGCCCCTAGAATTGTTACCACCTTTCACCCCATTAGCTACAGGCCTGCTACTAATAACTCTAGCTCACATCTCATCTCTGGTATGTGAATTAAATTTATGCAAACTTTTAAATTTGAAAGGTAGAGCTCTAAAAGGGACTATAGATTGCTCCCATTAAAATGAATGAATCTGCACAAGTAATTTACTATTTAAGTCATTTAGCAGACACTTTTATCCAAAACGATTTATACATTTGGTACACAAAAATACATTTTTACATTGGCCCGCAGGCACAGTGACAGGTTAATTGAATGGCTTTATTGTATATAATAGGAGTGATCCAATATTCCCAATCTCTGCTGAGGAAATTATTGTGAGTATCTAAACTGCAATACAATTTGATCGTCTAACTGTAGGCGCTCTGTACCAATAACGTATCTGGATTTGTTACTCAAGGCAAAAGTTTGATGTTCTTTGAGGAAAATTGTTAACTCCGAAATGTTAACAAGGCCAGTAGCGTCTTCCCCCACACCTATAGTATTGCTTCAGAAGACATGGATTAAACCACTGGAGTTGTATGGATTACTTTTAAGATGCCATTATGTGCTTTTTGGAACCTCAAAGTTCTGGGCACCATTCACTTGTGTTCAGCTGAAGATAGACTGTCATACATCTTTGGGATGGTATGAGGGTTAGTAAATAATGAATTTAAAATTTTGGGCGAACTATTCCTTTCATGCCCATAGATATAGTTGTGTGTGTGTATATATATATATATATATATATATATATATATATATATATATATATATATATATATATATAATCTAGCTTCATACAATAATCACTTATTCGCACATCCTTAAATTTTCAACGGATGATTTGCATGCTTTGTATGACTTTCCCTTTCAGGTACTTGTTTTGTATTAGACACAGTCAGGAAGCCTGCATGAAATCAATCACCACCCTGACGTTTGTGAGGATTAATTGATGTGTAAATTATCTTCTAGAAATTTCAGGGAAATATTAAATCCACTCCCAGTACTTCACTAACAAATTATGTCAACATATTTTAAAAACTGAACCCATACCAGAAGCTGGATACACAACTTTAAAAGAGAAGGTAAAAAAGGGTATTTATGTATTGAGTTTTAAAAAAAAAATGTAATACAGTAACTTAATCTATCATTTGTTTGATACTTTTTGTTTATGTTCTTGCAGGTTTAGTGAAGTAGTTCACTAAATATATATATAAAATGAAATCACCATTATCATAGTTTTATTGCACTAAAAATTCCTATTCTAACTTTTTGATTCAGACATCGCCTGTCGGTCAACGCTCGTACGTAATAGAAAATTAGCGTTTTTAGCGTGATCTGAGCAAAAAAAACTCAAATTATGATAACATTCTCGTTCTTTACTGCTAATTTTAAATATGTCCTTTGGTCGTTATCTCGAACAGTTTTGGATATTTCGATCTTTCCTCATTCAGGTAAATAGGAGCTGTACTATTATGCCGCTTGTTTGCGTTGAAAATAGCTGCCCAGTCTTTCCGTGAGTGTTTCAAATGTGGCCGCCGAGTTGAATGACTTGCCTCGAAAGAGACTTTGGTTTGATCCATGTGGGCTTTTATTTTGGAATAGAGACTTTTGTAGGCGCAACCGTGCAATCGGTTCGCTGGTCTCGCGCTGCTTTGCTGTCTTCACTCTACTGGCAGGAATGACTACTAACCGGAAGTGAGGTGGCCTTTCTCGAGAGCAAGCGAAAAATAAACACGTAGCCGTCAAGTGGCTACGGCTACAAGAGCACTGGGAAATACGGGATTGCGTTTAGATGGAAGGCTAGAAACGAGACGCAGTTATTCGAAGCAAAACGAAACATAGTCCATCTGTCTAACGGATAAATAGCGGATTCCTGCGGCAGTAGGTAAGACAGTGTTATGGCAGTCCTGACTACTGTAGCTAATCGTCCAGTCCACTCCAAACTTGACACTTGTAAGCATATGCCCGGGTTATTAAAAACATGCCTAGTCGGATTTAGTTCGTGTATATTGTCTGCTGTTGTAGATTCATTGTCATACTTTCGTTCGTGTTCTTTATGTAATTCCTATTCAGCAGACTGCAGTCTGGGCCTTTAGTTACCAAGTAAGCAGATGCTTCTGTCAGACATGTGATGAAAGTGATTAGTGTCTGGAAGATGATAATAATGCTGGTAATACTGGTCTGTCAGCATTATGTTTATCTGAAATGTTGCTTGCCCTCATCAGTGTATTTATCTGCATTCTGAGCTAACCCCATATCCTTCTTGTTTACCTTCCTTTATAGTCCAAGATGGTGCGAGCCGCTCTCGTGACAGCCACCAGTTTGGCACTTACTGGCGCCGTGATTGCCAATGCCTATTTCCTCAAGAACCAGTTCTACCCAACGGTGGTATACATCACCAAAAGCAGCCCTAGTATGGCAGTGAGTCATCATCATCGGTTTATTTAGTGTTAAGTCTTTTATGTGTGAAAGGCAGCTGTACACTGTAAACACTGTCTGACTTGATTACAATTCCTCTTGCAGGTTTTATACATTCAGGCTTTTGTGTTGGTATTCCTTCTGGGGAAATTAATGCGCAAGGTCTTTTTTGGCCAATTGAGAGCTGCTGAAATGGAGGTAGGTTTGTACATTTACAAAATGTGCCAGAGGAATAGTTTTATAGTCTGTTCTAAACATTAAAAATAACTGTTCTGACTGGTATATTTGTATCCTTTAGCACCTGATAGAGCGCTCCTGGTATGCAGTGACTGAGACCTGTTTGGCTTTCACAGTGTTTCGAGATGATTTCTCCCCTCGCTTTGTGGCCCTTTTCACTTTGCTTCTGTTCCTCAAGTGCTTTCATTGGCTGGCTGAAGACAGGGTGGACTTTGTGAGTGAACACTGAGAAGTTAAAGGTGCTATATGTAATAATTTTGCTGTTCTGAATCATAAAATGACCATATGTCATTAGAGAATTAGGAAACATGCTAAGTTGAAAATTGGCTTCTCCGTTAACAATGCTGCAGCCAGAATATTCTGCTTTGAAGTTTCCATTCCAGCCCGAATTTCTGTTTATGTTTTGGCCTGTGTGATCCCGCCCACTGCCCACACACCAATAGTGTTTCGACACTGCCGGGTTTCCAGATTTGAACAAGTGTGCAGGCAAACAACACTGTACTGCCGCCACAGCACACTAATTGGATCAGAGATAACAGATTCCACCTGACCAAAAAAGCCTCACCACCCGTCTAAATCCACCATGACCAGAGGCGTAGTAAAACGAGGATAAATATTGGAGATGCCTTTGGAAGATGGAGACAGTTTAAAGCCCAGAAATCTCAGCCCAGATGCTGAGTTGGCTAATTGTGGCAACCCCCATGAGCTTCAGTTCTGGGGCGGGGCAGACGACTCTCTCCAGTATTTTTATCAGTCAATCTTACATATAGCACCTTTTATATGAACACATTTGGAAAAAAATTATAATTTTTTTTTTTCCCCATTTGTAATAATTACAAATATAAAACATTTTTCAGATGGAAAGGAGTCCAAATATCTCATGGGTCTTCCACTTCAGAGTTCTCTGTGAGTAGATATTGATGAATTATGCTGTGGTTTGTTTTCTTTTAATGATGCTGAATGTATCTTAAGTTCCTCTTTTTATATCCGAAACTACTTTTTTCTTTTTCTGTTTTTTGACATGCAAATGTTTTGGCTGCACCTGTGTCTTGAACTAACAGATATTTAAAGGAATATTCCAGATTCAGGACAAGTTAAGCTCAATGGACATCATTTATGGCATAATGTTGATTACCACAAAACACTGGATCGACATATCCTTCATTTTCTGTAACAAAAGCCAAAATCAAGGTTACTGTCAGGCACTTACCATGGAAATGAATGGGGCCAATATTTGGAGGGTTTAAAGGCAGAAATGTGGCATAAAAGCACTTAAAATAATGTTTCTGTTAAAACTTGTTCATTATTTGAGCAGTTTAGTTGTTTTACTGTCATTTTAGGGTTTCATGCATTATGTTGTCATGGCAATGAAGTTGTAAAATTGGATGCAACTTTACACAGAAAAGGTCAGTGAGCGATTTTATCACACAGAAATCATGTTAACACGCATATTGTTTGTCTTATGGCTATACTTTTGAAACGGTAAGTATTTTAAGGTTTATGGATTGGCCCCATTCACTTTCATTGTAAGTGCCTCAAAGTAGTTTCCATCCACTTTTAATGCTGTTTTGTTATCGACAAAGTGAAAATGCGTAAAAAATAATTTGCGAAATTTGCCACCTTCTGCTTGTTTACATTCAAGTGTTCTTTTACCGATTAAAAAAAAAATGGAATGCGTGATGACGTCATGCTTATAAAAACACTTTGGTGCATAAGTTTTGCTTTATTTCATTTCCATACAGAAATGTGTGTATATGGCTAATTGTGTGCCTTTCACCTCCCAAATGTCCCTAATTTTTTAATGTTTTGTTAAAATGGGGAGAATTGAGACAATTAATTGAAATTAGCCATCTTACTGCCATTTTATTTCTAAAAATAAATGCAATCAGAAGAGAGCAGGTACCCTTCTGATAGGACTGTAATATTGGTCCTGATGTTGAGCATTGTAGTGGGGAACTTTCATTCTTATTATAAGGACAATTAATCGATGTGTATATGCTGTGTGCACAGCTATTAAAGAAAAACTGATGTGGTATAATAGTGTTGTCACGGCACCAAAATTTCAGTAGTCGTTAACAATACCAGTGAAATTTCATGGTACACGATACCATTTTTGGTACCAAAGCAAAACATAAAAACAGGTTACTAACAACACTTTTATTAACAGTTAACAAAATATTAGCAGCAAAACTAAGAACAAAAATATGCCATTGAGCAACACTTTAATTTAAATTAAAACTGTACAATGTATGCTTAAAAGTATTTCTGAACACTTATATAAGATTTGCTTCAACTTTTGCTACTTAAGTTTTTACCAAATAATAAAAAAAACGAACTAAACAAACATACAATAGAATGAATAAAAAACTATTTCCAATCTAATGTGCAAAGTGCTCTCATATTAATAAAGCTGCATATTGCCATTTTTCTTCCAGATAAGAAATGCACAGTGACCTATATTATGATTAAATAAGTCGCGAGCCATCACGTTCTAATCTAGCTGCATTAAGCGTGTGCGCTCGAGGGATGAGCGTCACCGAGGCAGAGTCCCTCTCAGCCGGGTGCAGTTTCAATCTCTCCCCCTTAGATCGGGACATGCGTGCAACTCATTGAAGAGGCACTAACCACACAGAGAAATGCCAGTTACTGGGTTTATAGTTATTAACATGCTCTGCTTCTGTATTATTTGAACTTGAATAAAGCTATAACGCATTAAATATAACTGCATAAAGATGTTTCCTTTAAAGAGCTCCGGCTCCGTTTATTCTACAACGAGAGTGCTTCTGGTATCGTAAAAAATTTTTTGTTTGAGCACCAACTTGGTACCGGTATTTTTGACAGCACTATGGTGTAATATCCGGTTTACATATGATACATTCCTGATATTCAATGGGTTATTTTATACTATCATCTAATCTAAAGCATTGCCATCACAACTGCATTCTACCCCACATATTTGTCCCGCAACTTTTAATGACCAACTGAGGTTGATTGTCATCTAAAATTAATTTTAACGTCATAATTTCCATTTTCTGAAGTAGCTCAGCAAATGCGGCCCGAGGTAAAGAGAGTTCAATTTAAAAAAGTTTTAAAATGTTTAAAAGCTAGATTTCTGAAAGTGAACTCGGCATTGGACAAATAGTTCTGATAGTTTATAGTCTGGCTTTTCTCATCTACAAAACAGGGTAAGGCTAATTTAAGTTTGTGTAAGGAAAAGGCCCATAGGCCATATAGGCCTAACAATATAATGTGTTTTATATTTTATTTTTTTTAATTTAACGCTTTATTCTTTTGGTGATTTATTTAATTGAAGACAGGGAATTTTGCCAGCATTTTTTCAAAATTAAGCTACAGTAAACAATCATTTTTATAGAATTGGGCTATGTTAGTGCTCCAAAAAAAGCACACTGAAGCTTTTCTCCTGGTATTATGTATTTATTTTTAATTGAAACATATTTGTGCACAGAAATTATATGTTTTTTGTATTATGGGCTAATTCCATGACTGCCATCTATTTTGAATGGTGTGGAAAATCATATAAATAATAAGTAAATAAATGAATGGCTACCGTGATTAAATTAATCACAGAGTGGTCATTCATTTGTTCTCCGTGCACTTGTCGATGACAGGTGCATTATAAGAGATATTTGTGTTGGCACTCCTGGAAGTGTCATGACACTGATGTGTTTGCAGCATCGGATCTGTGCAGCATTTAAGACCAATCCATAACAGTGCGAGTAATGCTTCACGTACAATAAATTGGTTTTCAAGGATGTATACCTTGTCATCACGATTAACACAGGCTAACAATTAGAGTAAATTCTGTCATGTGACACTATATTTTAGCATTAGGGTTGGGTGTTTTTTTTGTGACATTTGAAGTGTCGACATAGTTTATGTGCTAGAGTTAAACGGAAAAACATTATGTCGGCACTTGTAACATTTTAGCAATCATTTTCCATCAGCGATATCGGTAATGCACAAAACCTTTTGTCACAAAAAAAATAACTTGGATGGAAACATAGTTAATGTTACCCAGATTTTTTAAATGGAGGGACGAGTCAGAATTCATTTGAGTGGTAATCAGTATTATGCCACAAATGCTGTTGATTGAGATTGACTTGTATTGATCCTGGAATTTTCCTTTTATATTAGACTAACATATTTGGACTCACTGTTGTGGTATTGCATGTTTGTTTTCTTTCTTTGGTACAGCTCTAATGGTGTTGCTGGGAGTGTTCGACTTTCTATTTGTCAATCATGCCTGTCATAGCATTATAACAAGAGGAGCATCAGTGCAGCTGGTGTTTGGCTTTGAGGTGAGCATAATTTTATTTCATTTGAAATGGTATCTTAACTCGAAATCCAGTGAGAGTAAATTGCATTACTAAAAGCAACGAAAGGCATGTCATCTGTAAACTTTATGCGATTAACCTTAATTTGATAAAGTATAATGCTTGTCAATTTAGAGATCAGGAAGTACTAAAGGCTACTAGAGTTTCAGAAGACCGGTGGCTTGTGATCAATTACAGTAAGCTTTGAATGTATGGTAAATGGCTTCTGAATTGCTTCTTTCAGTATGCCATTCTGATGACAATGGTGCTCACTACCTTCATCAAGTACATGTTACACACGATTGACCTGCAGAGTGAGAACCCATGGGACAATAAGGCTGTCTACATGCTGTACACTGAGCTCTTTACAGGTATAGCTTCAATGAAATAGCATGAAATGGTGAGGTTTCCAAAATAGATTCACTTATTGACATGCACTGATGTTATTTACACAATCTATCAGGTTTCATCAAGGTGCTCTTGTATATGGCGTTCATGACCATAATGATAAAAGTGCACACCTTCCCTCTGTTTGCAATTCGGCCCATGTATCTTGCAATGAGGTAAGTGAGAGATCTTTCTATTCCTGCTATGGACCAGTGCTCTGTCAACAGTATAGTTTGACTCACTTTTCCCTGCTCTTGCAAAATGTTTGTATTTATCAGGCAATTCAAGAAGGCAGTAACAGACGCCATCATGTCTCGACGAGCCATTCGTAATATGAATACTCTGTGAGTATCTCTATTTTGAAATAATCTAAAATATTGTTTATGGTAATGTGTAATTATAGGTCACAGGGCTCCAGACTGTGACTAATGTGGCTGCAAATGTGACAAAAAATAAATAATTGTGATAACAATTTGTTGACCTTCAGGAACACTTTGTGTGCGTTCATATGTGGTTTCGTCAGATATCACCTTGCGAGTTATTGAATTTCATCTTTAGAGCACCTGCCAGTGTTTAGTTGGCCGCTTTTTGCCCTTTCTGTTTTGATGAGCTCACTGCACACAACAATAGCACAAGCTATTATCTCAAATTTGCAAACAAATGACTCACTTTGAACCACTTGTCTTTTATAATCAATCACCAAAAAGATTAATGAAACCGGTTTGAATCAGTTTGTATCACATTCACTTTCTCAGCAAATCTTAGCTGTCAGTGAGTTCACTACTGGGAGCATTGACATTTTAAAATAAGAGTCTCGGATCTATTTTGGAATTGTTTATAATTAAAAGTCCTGCATTATGTACCTTTTTTTTGTGGTTATTTGGATTTAGGCAGCACAATAAATTGCATCTTGTATTTTGTTCAGTTTTGACTCTTGTAGCCTTGTGTGTGGGTGGCCCCTTCACAGCAAAAAAATACTAAGCACATACTATATATATTGTGCATATGCACACACTGTTTTTAAATTATTGGCCAGTTAATCTGTTATCAGCTGTCTTCAACTTTTGTCTTGCTTTGGAACAACCATCTAAATTGAGCAATTTTGTGGTTTGTTTCCTAAATTACAAAACTTTTAGTCTGTAGCCCTGTACTTTGAAAGTTACAGGTGGTATTAGGGTGATGGACATTGTCATTCTAGAGAGATTTTGATTGGACAAAAATCTCCACTGGTGCCCAAAAGTTTGGAATAATGTACAAATTTTGCTGTTTTGGAAAGAAATTGGTTATTTAATTCACCAAAGTAGCATTCAACTGATCACAAAGTATAGTCAGGACATTACTGATCACTATTTGAAAGTAATTTTCGATCAAATCTAGACAGGCCACATTTCCAGCAGCTATCACTCCAACACCTTATCCTTGAGTAAACATGCTAAATTGCTAGAAAATCACTTCATTATACCAAACGCAGTTGAAAGCTATTTGGTTCATTAAATGAAGCTTAAAATTTTCTTTGTTTTTGAGTTGCCACAGTACGCAATAGACTGGCATGTCTTAAGTCAATATTAGGTCAAAAAAGAAACCGGTTTCTCTAGAAACTCATCAGTCAATCATTGTTTTGAGGAATGAAGGCTATACAATGCTTGAATACAAAGGTGTACACTACAGTCTTCAAAGATAAAGGACAGAAAGAGGTGTGGAAGGCCAGATGTACAATTAAACAAGAGGATAAGTACATCAGAGTCTCTAGTTTGAGAAATAGAAGCCTCACATGTCCTCAGCTGACAGCTTCATTGAATTCTACCCGCTCAACACCAGTTTCATGTACAACAGTAAAGAGAAGACACTTTTGAAACTGAAAAACAAAAAGAAAGGTTAGAGTGGGCAAAGAAACAGACATTGGACAACAGATAATTGGAAAAGAGTGTTATGGATCATAAGCTTTTGTGGGATCAGCTAGACTGTAAGGTGTGTGAGAAGTGCCCGACAAGACAGCCACATCTATGGCAAGTGCTTCAGGAAGTGTGGGGTGAAATGTCACCTGAGTATCTGGACAGAATGACAGCTGGAATGCCAAGGATCTGCAAAGTTGTCATTGCTGCACACAGAGGATTTTTTGATGAGAAATCTTTGAAGTAGTTTTTAAGAAGTTCTGAACATTGTTTTCAAAGTGTAATTTTTCACGTTATTAATGTCCTGACTAAACATTGTGATCAGTTGAATTCCACTTTGGTGAATAAAAGTACCAATTTCTTAGAGCAAAATTTCTACATTATTCCAAACCAAATTTTGGCTGCCAGTGTACATTAAAGCTAATGGACATGGACTTTAAGCCACAAAACTCCATTTTGATTTAATGGGGTCTTTAATTATGTTGGTGCATCATTTAATATTTTTGAGGATTTCCCAAATGACTAATTATATTTTTCACAGCTATCCAGATGCCACCCCTGAGGACTTGCAAGCCACTGACAATGTGTGCATTATCTGTAGAGAAGAGATGGTGACAGGAGCCAAGAAACTTCCCTGCAACCACATCTTTCACTCAAGGTTCATGGCCAATATATATGATAAATAAATGGAAGGCATTTCTCTTTCTTTCCTTGCATTGCCTGATAATGATATTCAGAATTCTTTGTCCCTTTGTAGTTGCCTTCGCTCATGGTTCCAGAGGCAGCAGACATGTCCAACATGTCGTATGGATGTTCTCCGAGCATCCCAGCCAAATCAGACTCCTGCCCCACCTCCTCCACAGGCACCTGCCCCTGCTGCTCCTGCTAATGTACCTGTCAACGGTATGATAAAATGTCAAAAACTAGGTTGCCAAAACTAGACTGATTTAGAGTAGTGGAAAAACCCATATCGATTGACGGCTACTGACAGTCTCCGGGATAGTTCACCCTAAAATGAAAATATTTACCTGTTCCAAACCCATCTGACTGTCATTCTACCTAATGTTTCGTTTTGTGTTCCATAGAAGACAGTGTCAGTCGCCATTTACTTTCATTTATTCTTTTTTCCATTCAGTGATGAATGGTGATTGAGGCAGGCTTATTAATGTTGTGTTCCATGGTAGAGAGAAAGACATATGGGTTTATAACAACATTATTATTATTATGTAGAATCATTTTGGTGAACTGTCCCTTTAAATGAATGGCTTTTCAAGGTTGTTTAGCTGAACATGGCTTATTTGATTCTGCAAATCTGACTTCCCTTTCCATGTTACATGTGTTCCATACAGTTGCCCCAGGTATGATTCCTCAGTTTCCTCCAGGACTTTTTCCGTTTTGGGGTCCCTTCCCTGGTGCACCTCAACCTCCTGCTGCCCCAGGTGTTCAGGCAACCTCTGACACCCCACAGGCCAGTGCAGATGGAACGCAGACACAGGGCGCAGGTGAGTGCCTTTTATCTCTTTTGGAATACTCATTTGTCTTCCTGATTAAAGTTATTTATTCTCACCATCTGTCATTTAGAATCAGGAGCCAGCACCTCTACTCAGCCTATTGCAGAAAGTGCCTCTGCTGCGGCTGGAGCAATGCCCGGTTTCCCCTTTTCCATGCCACCGCCTTTCCCATCAGCTCCATGGATGCCGATGCCTCCACCTCCACCCTTTAGTATGTCAAATTGATCAAAATGCTGTATTATTATATACATTTGTAGCTTCTTTAAATCCCTGAGTAATCTTTGACTTTATGTTTATTAGTGTCTTCCATGCCGCCTCCTCCATCAACACTGTCCACCATGTCAGAGGCTGAGCTCAGAGAACTGGAGCAGGAAGGCAGGCAAGGTTTGGAAGCCAGGCTGCAGTGCCTTCACAACATCCACACACTGCTGGATGCTGCCATGCTCAACATACACCACTACCTCAGCACAGTGGCTACATTAAGGTATGCAAACATTGCTTTGTTTTGATGGAAATTGGCACATCCAGTTCCTACCTCTGTAATCCCAGTGTTTTTGTTTTCTTACCTACTTTGTTTAGTCCTCCTAGATCAGAAGCCAACACTGGTGAGACGAGTGCATCAGCTAATATGGAGTCATCTTCCTCCATGGGTAACACGGAGATCCCTAGTCAGGAGACTGAGGCTCAAACCAGTAAGTAGAAAACAATTATTGATTTCACAACTTCCTGAATTACTTTACTAATATTGGATTAAAAGGGGGAAATCAGGGATGTTAAACCACTTAGAATTTAATTGTGAATGACTTGTTGAATCTAATTACAGTATATAAGTGAATTTGTAAAACTTCACAATAAGGTTTCATTCATTAACATTAGTTAATGCATGAGGTATCGTGAGCAAACAATTAACAATATATTCTTAACAGCATTTATATATTCTTTGGTAATGTTAAGTTAATTAAAATACATACGTTAGTTCGTAGTGCACTAAATAATGTTAACAAATACAACTTTTGAAATTAACATAAACTAAGATTAATAAATGCTGTAAAAGTATTTTTTATTGTTAGTTCATATTAACTAATGTTAATAAATGGAACCTTATTGTAAAGTTTTACCAGTGAATTTGAATTGCATTTGAATGAATGGAATGCCGAAATGTCATTCGAGTATAAGAAAGTAGAATTATTTATAATGAAATAAAAAATAGTTTTTAAATTACGTTTCCATTTTAGAAAGAATAAGCCATAAGCATTATTGTTCACACAATAAGGAACATTAGATATGTTTTATTATATTTACTAAATTAACTTTTGGCCCGTGGTGGAACACTTGTTCATGCACTGATTTAACTTAACTGTTCAATCAGACTTTAATTTTAATGGAGTTATTTAAGTTATCTTAAAACAATGTCGTGGAGATATTGTGATGGTGTATGGGAAAAAGAAAATGTTTTCAATTAAATGGTTGTGCTAAAGTAATATTCCGGGTTCAATACAAGTTAAGCTCAATGAACGGCATTTGTAGCATAATATTGATTTCCACAAAAATTCATTCAGACTCGTCCCTCCTTTTTATTGCTATATGTAAGATTGACAACAAGCATTTGAAATGGGTACTGCAGTCCAAATTCAAAATACTGGAGAGTTGTCTGCCTCACCCCAGAACTGAAGCTCATGGGGGTTGCCAGAATTAGCCAACTCAGCATCTGTTTTAAAGGATTTCTGGGCTTTAAGCTGTCTCCATCTTCCAAAGGCATCTCCAATATTTATCCTCATTTTACTACGCCTCTGGTCATGGTGGATTTAGACGGGTGGTGAGGCTTTTTTGGTCAGGTGGAATCTGTTATCTCTGATCCAATTAGTGTGCTGTGGCGGCAGTACAGTGTTGTTTGCCTGCACACTTGTTCAAATCTGGAAACCCGGCGGTGTCGAAACACTATTGGTGTGTGGGCGGGATCACACAGGCCAAAACATAAACAGAAATTCGGGCTGGAATGGAAACTTCAAAGTAGAATATTCTGGCTGCAGCATTGTTAACGGAGAAGCCATTATTTCAACTTAGCATGTTTCCTAATTCTCTAATGACATATGGTCATTTTATGATTCAGAACAGCAAAATTATTACATATAGCACCTTTTAAAAAAAGCTAAATTTTGGGTTACAGTGAGACACTTAAAATGGAAGTGAATGGGGGCCAATTTTTTGTTAAAATACTCACCGTTTCAAAAGTTTAGCCACAAGACTTAATGTGTTAACATGATTTGTTCTTTTCTTTTTTTAAAAGGAGGAACAAGTCTAAATTAATTTGTGTGGTAATAAACATTATGCCACAAATGCTGTTGATTGAGCTTAACTTGTATTGAACCCGGAATATACCCTTTAATTGTTTTGACCATATTGAATTTGGTCATACAAATCTGATCAGTTGAAAAAAATCTTCTACATGTCAGGAAATAAATTGGTATAATTTCCTTAAATTAATGATCAAAGCTAATGATACATTTTTGCAAAATAGTAACTAAAAAGATGGGGCATCAATCAATGTAAACGCATTGTGTTCTCTCTTGTTCATAGCTGAATCTGCAAATGGAGCTACAGGCATTTCTCAACCAGACTCAACCACAGGAGGGGACAAAGAAAGGGAGGAGGAAGAGTGTGACAAAGACGATGACGGCGAGCCGAGTGCAGCTGAGTTGAGGCGGCGGCGCCTCCGCAAGCTGGAGACGGCGCAACCTCCTGACCACTGATAACAATGATCTATTCAAATATGCAATTGTGACAATTCAGACATTAGCAATGCTTTTCAATGACACTCTTGGGCACTTGGCATGCTGAGATGTCAACTAATCAAGAGAAAAGCTTGTGTTCTTAGATGTTATTTAAGAGCGGCACATCAAGACCCTTTCTGCTGTATGTTGGATTCGTTAAGTGTATGGAAGAGACTCTGGTAGAGAACTGGTTTCTGGATAATGATGCGTGAAGATAAAGGATCCTGATAAGTCGGCTGTCACATTTGAATCAAGTATTGCATATGGGCAGACTTTTGAATGTGATTTAGATCAGAGGACGAGAGTTCAAAAATCAATGAAGTCTGTGGATTTCTTTTTTTGTGCCCTTAAAATTTGATGTTTTCTCTTCTTTGTGTATTTTCATTATTTCGAGCTCAACATAAGTGATTTAATTTTTTTCCTTTGGTTTCATTTGGTTATGGGTGAGATTTGACCATGAACCAAGCATTGGTGTAAATGCAACACTACAAAATGTTTTAATAGGAGGAGCTGTAAATGGTGCACAATAAACTATTCAAGACAGACATTCATGTCCAGCGAGTACATTGAGTGTACATAAAATAAAAACGAATGTTTGTATTTTGTTAGCGAAATAGAAGCACAACTTCCTCATCCTGAGTTCTGATAATGAGCATTAAAATCACAGCAGTGGAAAGTAATTAGGAATTAATGCTGTGCTCATATCGCATTTAAATTACTGTAATTACAAAATGACAACTCAGTCAAAATTCAACTGTGAGCCGTTAATATCCTTGGACTTGGAGGTTATTTGTTTATATGGCAACACTCATAATACCAAAATGGACTCCTATGTGTCTTTGTTGCTGTTGATAGGAAAATACTGAAAATCACTCCATTAATTCACCTCTATATTCTGACAAAATGTGGAAGAACTTTGACCAGGTAGCATCAACTATAATACATTTTAAAATGGTAGTCTTACTCACTATCTTGCAATTGGTGAAGCTGTTGCCTTTAGTCGTTTTAATATGACATCACAGCGGTAAAGTGGGAGAAGTTGAAGTGTTCATAAAATTTGAGTAATTGCGAGTTTGTCAAAGATAAAATCGTTTATACTACAGGGAAACTTGAATGGCAAATGCGACAAGATGTCAACACAGTAAACAGCAAATTACAAAATGTAATCGTTTATATTAATTTATTATTAAAATAACTTCACATATCAGGGTTTTCAGATTATCAAATACAAGGCTAATACCTAAAGAATTGTTCCCTTTTACACCATTTAAAGAGGAATTCCTATCACATCTGAGAAATATGGTAAAAACATTTTAGAGATGCTCTTCAAGATAACAAAATCATTAACTGGTCCTTTTTATGAGAAGCATCTTGTCTAAAATAGTGGTCAGCTTTACAAAATCAAGGTGCAATTTCAGACGTTCATGTGCATCTGATGCATATTAGTGCAAAAATACCTATTGAGCTACTCAATAGGAAGAGGTATTGCTGTTCTATTGCCTGAGAAGATCAGAGGAAAATCTGCAGCTATGCGTAGTGGTCAGGTCTGTGGAGTTGAGTAGAGGGAGTGATGCTGGCTGTTCTGATCAGTCTTATTAAAGAGGAGAGGAGTCGTCTCACTGGACCCAAACCAACTGTTGATGCAGAGAAAGAGAGAGTTTAATCTTAACAGATCCAAATCATGTGGTTGTTTTATGTGCTAAAATACTGGAATTGTACCATTCAAAGATCGCCTTTACTTGCTATGAGGATTTATTCTGTGACTCCAGAGAGAACCCGAATCATCATCCATTCCACGAGGATCATCAAAGAAATATGATCTTGAGCTTTGTGTGTTGCTCATGGCTGGGCAGCAGGTCTGAAATAACAAAATATAAAAGATACAGTAAAAGGGATGATGACAAATGTCTGAGACAATAAGATGTGTGCCAAGTTCTAAAACATTTTATCTTCGCATTCATACTGGTCTCATAATTTTTTTTTAAATAATTATATATATATATTTCACAATTTCGAACTGTTTATGCCAACAATTATCTTTTTACAATCCCTTACCTAGAATTTTGTTTAAGCCCCCCCCCCCCCCTCTCAAATAATATCTAAATACATTTTTATTTTATTTTATTAAGCACATTTACAGTATGAATATATTTTACATGATAAAGTCAATTTAATAAATGAAGGTTAATTTAATAAATATAATAATAAAGACAAAAAGCAACACAAAAATTCAAATGAGGCATAGAAAAACAGCTAATCTACAAACCTTTTCTTGAGGAGGCTGGCGAACTCTGAAGATGAGAATGAGCAAACTGGTCGGTAGCAACTCCCAAATGAAGAGAACAGCTCCAAAAATAATGTAGCCTCTTTCTCCAAGTTCACTACGAAGGTCAGCCTTAAAGAAGATCAACACTAAACATCACAAACTTAGAGAAATACGCTTAAAATAGCACTTAGAAATAGTGTACAATGATAATTCTCTCATTGTTCACACCCTTATGCCGTCTTCAATTTGTATTACTTTCTTCTGTGGAACACGAGCATAGATTTTTTTCGCATGCGTCAAGCACAAGTGTAATCAAATCATGAACACGCCAAGATGGCAGATGTCAAGATAAATAGTGCCAAAGGCGTTCCATTTTAATCTGTTTCTCACCCAAAACCGATTGTATCTCTTCAGAAGACATGGATTAAACCACTTGAGTCATATGGATTACCTTTATGGAGCTTCAAAGTTTTGGACCCCATTGACTTGCATTTTATGGAGAAACAAATAGCATGTATCCTTCAAAAAAATCTTTGTTTGTGATACACAGAAGAAATTATGTCATACAGGGTTTGAGACAACATGAGGGTGAGTAAATAATGAAGGAATAATCATTTTTATGTGAACTATCCCACAGCGCACCTGATCAGAGATGTTGTACCAGTCATAATCAAAGGCCTCTACTTTATGATTCTGAGACAAAAACAGCACTGCGAGGTTGTAGCAAGCCCTAGTGGAGAAGAGTAAGATTACACCTGCTCCCAGCACTGCAGTATGACAAAGCCCCTATAAAACAAAAAACAACATAAATAGCGGTGAATAACTTTTGGATATTTATTGTTTTCCGTGCAAAAATAGGATAGGATTCAGTAGGATTTGGTTTGATAGGCTCCAGTTGGTTATGGAGGAGCTGAGGCTGAGGATTCTTACTTTCTCTTCGAAATGTAATAACTTGCTCTGCCTGAAACAACTTAACTCTTTAGATGAAGTCCTAAATCTTAACTTAACCCCCTGACTCCATTCTGTTGTGTAACAGCCACTTTCAAAATCTAATCAATTCCCAAAGAATCAAATAATCTACATTTGGTCTCAATGAATGTCCTTTTTCCACACGGAAATACATCAGATTATAGAAGTAAAATGGGTTGCGAACAGCTTCGTTGGGCTGCTTCACCTTGACTTTAAAGGAATAGTTCACCCAACAATGAAAATTCTCTCATCATTTACTCTCTCTCATGACTTTCTTTCTTCAGCAGAACACAAGCAAAGATGGTGATCAGACCTTTGTAGCTCCTAAAATCACATAAAAGGAAACATAAAAGTGATCCAGAAGACTCCAGTGGTTAAGTCCATGTCTTCAGAAGCAATATAATAGGCATGTGTATGAAACGGATACAAATTTGTCCTTTTTTTTTTTTTTTTTTTTTTAAATCTCCACTTTCACATCTGAAAGTCACATATGGTGTCTGTTTAGTTTCAATTTCACATCTGAAATTGAAAGTTAAAGTGCAGATTTAGAGTAAAAAATTGACAAATATTGTTCTGTTTATAACCCACACCCATTATATTGCTTCTGAAGAGATGAATTTCATATCTTGAAAGTCATATAGATCATTTTTATGTTTCTTTTATGTGATTTATGGAGCTGCAAAGGCCTGATCTCTGTTCACTTGTATTGTATAGACCTACAGAGCAGAGATTTTCTAAAAATCTTTGTTTGTTTTCTGCTGAAGAAAGGAACACATCTGGGATGGCATGAGGGTGAGTAAATGATGAGAGAATTTTCATTTTTGGATGAACTATCTCTTTAAATTACTTTGGGTGCATGCTATTGCAAAGTATGCATTACCTTATTGCGCAGATAAGGGGTGGTGGGGGAAGAGAATCGAGTTAACAGGAGCAGAGATGTGGCCAGGCACACAGCTTCCAGAATAAAGAGTAGGTCATTAACCAGCACCCGAACTAAAACCAGGTTCCACACTTTGTCACCAGCTCCACCAGATCCTCCATGCTTTCCGAAGCTCGCGCAAACTACGTTGACACACAGGAAGGCTGCACTCATGGCTACATACACACAGCGAGCCAACCATCTGAAAGTCAAATATTTATACACAAACACACAATTCTCAATAAAAAAAAAAAAAAGTTACATTTAGCCACTGTAACCACTTTTAAAAACAGCTACCCATCAAGTAATATTTGACACGCTGTATATGTGTATGTAAATGCACTCACAGTCCTTTGCTAGGCTCAATGTTGAATAAACTTCTAACTTTGAGTAATTCCTGTCAAAACAAAATATTGTTATTAGGGAGTGAGTGACTTCTCATCATAGCAAACACCAATTTACACTACAGTTTAAAGCTTGCTTAAATTTAAGTCAATCTTTACTGTCTTACCTGAGTGAAGAAAAGGTTGAAGAGACTTAGGGTGAAAAACTGCAAACACACCGGAAAACAATAAAGGAGCCAGTAGACTGGAGTGGGCAGGTGGTTGGCAGCAAGGGCGTCACGAAAATAAAATGAAAAGAGTGTTGTGCGAAGGGCTGCCCAAAACAGGCAAAGAAAGAGAAAAACACTCTGGTAGCTCCATCGTTTGTGCCGGTAGAGTAACAGCAACCAGAGCTGAATGAATACAACTAAGAACAGACCACCATAAAGACAAGTGTAAAGAACTGTGACACCCAGCTCTACTGATGGGGCCACGGCTGGTCTGATGGGGGAAGGTGGAACTGGAGCCTGCATTATGATGTCCAAAAAGAGGAATGTATAAAGGAATTAAAAATGTGTTTCAAAATGTTTAAACTGGGCCTTTAACAATTATTAAAAAAAAAAAAAAATAGTATAAAACAAAGTGTCAGGATAAATCATATAAAAATACTAAAAACAAAATTCGGGAAAGTAATTGAAAAGTTTGGTATACATGACCTTAAAAAAAAATGAGCAGCACATTAATTCTAGGTGAGAATATTTATTTCACGAATATGCTGTCACCGTGACTGCATGCCATGCCAATAAAAAAAATTAAAATAAATAAAATAAATAATAAATAGACGTCCCCCTTATCTCTTTGTGATCTGCACCTGCAAAGTGAAAATGTATCTTAATTATTAAATGCCACAGGAAAGTTTTCCTTCACAATAACAACTGTAACATTACGTCAACAATAAATACCAAGTTCCTCATGTGTCTAATCGTCGACAACAAAGGTTTTCATTTGTGTGACGAAATTGAAACTAACCAAAAAGGAGGGAAATATAATGCAACACATATATCTGCTTATATTTGTGAATTTAAAGTAATATGAGATTTGTTTTCACAGTTGTTCCCAGTCGCAGAGGCAGTCTGACTTTATTTATTCGTTAGATAATCGCCTGTTCATCAAGATTTAAAGAACTGCGATCGTTCAAACAGGTTTCAACTGTTCATAAATGCACAAGAGCCAAACATTTGAACTAAAAATGACATAATACTGATGTACAATTGCTAGCTGTGTAGCTAACGTTGCTAAATTCACTTCAAAATCGATTTGCTAGTTCACAAACAGGAATGGTTTTGTTATAAAAAAAAAATGCGGGAGCAATTTATTTTTTTTAAATATGCTGTAAATATTTTTAAAAAATTATGAAACCAACAATACCGTACAAATTACAAGGTATATGTAGTCGACCTCAAGAAGTTAAATCTGATAAATCCGTTCCCTCATCAGTGAGCTCCGCCGCCCTTTCCAACGCCAGTGTTTTTATCAGAAGTGCTCAGCGCTATTGGCAACATCTAGCGGCATATGATGGTAATGTAAAAAGTAAACAACAGAGGGAGCGAGACTTCATGCTTCAAACCACTCCCTCTACAAGTTACGCCCACTATCAGCCACGCCCACTGTGAAACAAATGTGTCATTTCGGTCATACCATTGCACTCAACATCTATGGAGAGAGACGGTAATGTTTTTATTTAAAATAAAGTCTTGCAAGATATCTAAATATTTTGGAAGAGACCCCACAAAGATAGTGCATAAACACTGTCGTCCAAACGTTTGGGATAATGTACAGATTTTGCTGTTTTGGAAGGAAATTGGTAGTTTAATTCACCAAAGTGGCATTCAGCTGATCACAATGTGTAGTAAGGACATTACTGATGTAAAAAAACAGCACCTCTAGTCAGGCCCCATTTCCATAGAGGCAACTAAGTAAGCCATTCAAAGGTTGATTTCCACAAAATGTGTAAACACTGTGAGTCAAGACTGCAGAAATTTCCGAATTTGCCCGGTTTGTTTGAGTGACCTGTCCAGTTTGACACAAGAATACTGGATAAACCAATGGATTGGGCTTGTGGCGGGATTATCTGTTTTTTCGGCCAATGGCAGATCGTATATTCGTAAATGTGTTTAAAAACAACGTTTATTTTTTTTTAATTCCGTTTGATGACGCTAATGGCACAGAACATATATATAGTATAAAAGATGCATAAAGCGGTATTAAGTTCCTAGATCACATCTGATTTTCCACAACTCTGGAGTTACACTGAATGTTCTTGGACAGATATTTTATCAATATTTTGTCCCAAGAACGATCCAAAAACACTTTAATCTGCAGTTAAGCACACTGAAGAGATTGCATGTCTATCCCTCACAACCTCGTTGTCATTCCCATTAAAATTCAAAGATGATGTTAGTGTGAATAAATTGGCACTGAGAACAGGAAACGGCGGTTAATTACAGTTTAGAAAAGTTTTCTAGCAAGTCAGTCCACTGTCGCCCATTTTTGGAACGCTCTCGGGAATCTATTTCCAGTCATTGTAGTGCAGCTCCTATCTACATGAATGGAGAAAGACCAAAATCTCAAAAACGGTTGGTCAAGATTACAATCAAAGAACATATTTCAAATAATCTCTGACAATATTGATATCATAAATTGTAATTATCATATTACACTAAATAAAAAAACGCCTTTCCCGGTTTATATAGCTAATACGCATGCGCACTCCAGAATTGATTGACAGGTGATGTCTGTATCTATAAGGTAATTGGCTCTTTTTAACTGTAAGGCGGGACTTCCTTTCTACATCCGTTGAGCGCTCCAAACTTCTTGCTTGAGAGTTCAAATATCTCCCATTCATTTTAATAGAAGTGGCCCATCTATGCTAAACAATCTCTGATTTTAGCCTTCTAACTGTCATTTAAACTGTCGTTTTTGTAACCGTCATCACCGTTTATGACTGTATTTCAATTACTCGAAATAAAATTGTGTGAGTATAGGTCTTGTTTTAAATAATAAGACTGTATTGTGTTCGAGACAATTTATATACTATATTTATAACTATTGATTTAATAACTTTAATCCTGGATTTTGTCAGTCGCTATGAGGATGGTTCGCAGGAGCGGTGCGTACAAACCAAGGTTGAGTCAGAGGTGGGTAGGCACTAATAATACATTAACTCTTGATTGTGTTAGGTCTCTCTCTCTCTCTCTCTCTCTCTCTCTCTCTCTCTCTCTCTCTCTCTCTCTCTTTTCTTCACTGTACCGCACTGTATGCAGTTCTGCAGCCACGTCGCAGACACAGATATCAAGCTTATCTCATCGTACAGATTGTCAGATATTTGTTTTGGAAATATTTATTTTAGTACCTTTTAAAAATAGTTAAGGAGTTGTGAGGGGTTGTTCTCGGCTGACGGCTGTGGTCATGGTGAGTAGCTTCCGTGCTAACTCAAAGCTCAAAACTTGATGTTAAAGAGTATAAAAAACGGTTTCATATCGCTTTCTTTAGCGGTTTCTGAGTTTATGTTTGGTACACTCATGTTGACACATGTAGCTTCCTGATCGTTTGAAATAAATCAATCGTTTTTCATTTTAATCGTTTTTAAGGTTAATAGAGATCAAGTGAAATGCTGATGATTGAGTGTTACTCATATTATCTAAAAACAGCACATTATGTTACTATGTTATTACCATTTTAAAAAATTGTATACACCCAAAACAATGCTACATTACTTGCACTCAAGCAATGCATACAGTATTGATGTATACACTCAAACAATATATTTTTCATGTGTTTGAATTCTATTTATGTTATAGGAACCTGAGGATGTGCATTTTAGGTCAGTTGAACATTTGTTAGGTGAGGAAGACAATGAAAAGGCAATGTCTGAGAGGAAATATGATGGAGAAGAATCACATAAAGCAGGGAGAACCCCAGTGTCCCGTATTCCTACCTTCCAAAGCTCCCTGGCCCGAAAGCGAGTCACCGTCCAGACTGCAGAGTCATCCACCTCACCCAAGACAGATGGATCCAGTCAACTGGGCCAAAAAGAAAAAGCTGGCTCTTTTGAAGCTGGAAAGGCAAAAATATCAGGATCTGGGGGGAGAGAAACAGCACTGCCCATCCCATCAGCTCGTTTGCACACAAGCGGCGATATCTCAGATAACACCTCCAGTCCTTTAGCTCCAAGAAGAGATCATTCCATTGATCAAACATCTGAGATTACAAAGGACTCTGATCAGGTTGAAATGCCACTGCAACGACCCCCACTCAAGAACATCAATGAGACCTCTGTAACCTCTGATCTCATCATAGAGCCTGTTACTGAATTTGAGACTGCAAGTGGAGAGACCCCTTTTGAAGATGAACTGATATCTGCACAATATGCAGCAGTAGAGCAGCTAAGCTCTTGCTCCTCAGTTGAGTCCTCAGATCAAGTATGTGTAGATACTTTGGTAGAAGACTTTGAAAAGGGAAGTGTGAAAGAGACGGTATACCAATCACAAATGGTAGAAGAAAATTGTGCAACAGAGAAGGATGTGAAACAGTGCTCTGTTCCTGATAAAGTTGATGGTTGGACACATAGATGTCAAGATGAAACTGCTAAGATGCATAAATCATCAGACAGGAAAGACTCAGAAAAATGCTTTGAAGAAACAGGACAGAAAAGAAAAACTGCTGATACTACTCACACAACACACAGCAAGACCAGAATGTGCACACCTTTAAAGGTAGGGTGTATCATATTTTATAACAAGCATTCATAATTAGTGTAATTAGGCTCACGAATCGACATAGTCCCTTTCAAGTCAAGTTAGTTACTTGGCGGCCATCATTGGATAATCCCGAGTAGGCTAGGCAGCTTTTTTCTATTTAAACAATCGGCATAAAAGTACAGCTCCTATCTGCTTGCATGGTGAAAGACCGAAATCTCCAAAAATGGTTGGTTGAGATTTAAATAAAAAAAAAATCAGCAGTAATCAGCAGAAAAATCTGACAGCAATGGTATCATACATCATGATTCTTTAGCTCAGATCACACTAAAAGATGCTATTTTTCAGGCTGGTTCAGCTAATGTGCATTTGTGTTCTCGAGTTGACTGACGGGCGATGTCTGTATCTTAAAGCTGACTGGCTCTTTAACCAGTTAGGCGGGACTTCCTTTTCTACATTTGTTGGGCATTCCAATTTCTCCTATTCATTTTAATACCAGTGGTCCATCTTAGGCTAAATAGTCTGTGGCATCACTCACATTTTCTTTAGAAAATGTAAAAATCTCATTAGTAATACTCAGTGGGAATGGCTTCTTGTTGCGCTTGCAACGTCTTTGTCAGGACTAATTTGAAGTAAGCGTACTTGTGTAGATGCATTTCTGTTTTTCCATTAAAAAAAACAGAAGGGCATGTGTGGAATTAAACAGCCGTAGTCATTTAATCGTAGTCATTTAAAAAAATTAATTAATTAACAATTCTTGTTGCACTTAAATCGGTTTGTATACTATTCTGATGATAGTGAAACTTTGTAGTATGGCACTTTTCGTACCACTGTCTCCTTAAGATGATTCTCTTATGTTTTTTCCTCTTTTGTAAGTCGCTTTGGATAAAAGCGTCTGCCAAATGAATAAATGTAAATGTAAATGTAAATGTAATCACTTTCTGAGGTCTTATTATATCATGTTTGGCAGGGTAGATGTTTGCATAAGTAAACAGTAACTCTTTTAATCATTAACTTTATCTGGTTTTAGCAAGGAAAAGGAGGGAGCTTAGCTCTTTTCTTTCTCTTGCCCTCCATACTCCTCCTTTTGGGTGGATTTGGACTACACATCTGGCAGTATGGAATCCCTAAATCTGTGTCACACCTAATGTCACAACTGGAGCTGCACTGGATGGAAAGTTTATGGCTGCCTCAAGAGACATGCACCTCTGACTGTAGGTGAGAAAGCAGTTTATCTTAATATTACTGAAGTCTTCAAATGGCAACGTTGAAATGTAAAGGTTTTAAACGTATTTCGAATTGTTCCTTATCAGGTTCACTCTTGTTGAAAGTGTCCCTGAAGGCCTACCCTCTGGCTCACCACACCTAACAAGCATCTCTGAGGCTTGGACTGACCTACTAAATGGAGCAAACCGCTCTGTCCACATTGCTGCGTTCTATTTCACACTCCGAGACTCAGACCTTGGTCTTACAGAGCCCTCGTCTGTGCTGGTATGTTGAGTCAAGGACATTTTACTACATAATTTGCATTAAAATAGGGTGTTACTAATTTTGTTTACATTGATAATGTGTTCTGCACACCACTGGTTCTGTTATATGGGAAGGCAATTGACCCTTCACTAAGCTCTGCCCCCCTTGGTTACAGTTGCTAGCTCTGACAAGCTCTGCAGAACACCCCATTGGAATAAATGGGAGACTGCTGTGAACGTTGTGGTTTTTGTCTAAATATTCTCATAAACAGAATGGATTTTACATGGGCTGGTATGAAGAGTGATATTGTAATGCATAATTATATTAAGTTTTTTGAAAAAGAACTTGTTAAATTACACAGTAATTTGGTAAAAAACTGCAGACTGTGAATCAGAATCAAGGCAAATGATTATTACAGTCACATGAAATGATAAAATATTAATTTAAAAGTGATTACACATCTAATGACATTAATGTAAATGAGCAGAGCTGTTTATAACATCTCATAAAACTAATTTTGATGCTGTGGACTGTTAATTTACTATGGCTTTTACTATGACTTGAATCAATACATAAACTAATTAACGTTCAGTTATTCGCATTAATTTACCTTGGAGCATGTGTAGGTGTCATTGCAGATGCTATATGTTCATTTGTGAATGAGGGCTGACAGAGCTTAATCCAAATCATGCACTTCTCCAGATTTATTTAAAGATTATTTTGAAAAAAGAAAGTAAAACAGCGGGTATCCTCTCTGGGTAACTCGTGTCACTATTACAAATGACCCGACAGCAACGAGTTTTAAAAGTACTCAATCACACATTTCTCCCATAGGCTTTCATTATAACATAGCTATTGCATGTCAGAGTAATGGCGGCAGGGCAAGATTGGTCAGAAGTGCATTTAAGGCGGGCTTAGCGAAGGGTCAACTCAGTCATATATTTTCTAAAGGGCAACAAAGTGTTCAACAAACTAAAGCAGCTGGAACCCAAAGGAGTGAAGTTAAAGATGGCTGTGAACGCCCCTCAGCCATACATTGCAGACACAGATGAACTGGTAGCAACAGGTACAACAGGGTTTCACTTTTGCATACAGCATGTTAAAACAAATATATTGAGATTTGATGAATGATTGATTCATATTTGGAATGTAACCTTTTTTTCTCAGCTCTCTTGCTTTATTTTTTCTCTCAGGGGCTGAAGTCAGGGGAGTTGACCTACAGAGTATCACCGGGGGCATTTTGCACACCAAACTATGGGTTGTGGATAAGAAACACATGTACGTAGGGAGTGCAAACATGGACTGGCGTTCCCTTACCCAGGTACTTCTAAAACTTTCAACACTGTGCATCCTTTTCCTATTGGTTATACACTATGTAAAGCAATTAAATAATCAGATCACCCAGATAATTTAATTGGACTAGAAATACTACAGCTCCTTTTTGAAATGTTGGACTTGAAATCAAAATAGCAATTAACCCAATATAAATTCCTATTATGCTAACCTTTATAATGAATATTTCTGGCAGGTCAAAGAGGTTGGAGTGTCTGTAGAAGACTGTAGCTGTCTAGCACAGGATGCCTCACGGATATTTGACATTTACTGGGAGACTGGCACTCGGAAGAATGGATCACTACCACCTTTCTGGCCTGGCCGGTTCTCCGCCCTGTCTAGTTCTAAGTACCCATTAGCTGTTAAATTCAACGGTGTCCCTGCACGTGTCTATTTGTCTGTGAGTTGTGTTTCTCTCACAAGTTGACTTTGTTTGTTTATAGGGATAGTTCACCCAAAAATTTAAATTCTGTTGGTATTTACTCACCTCATGTCTTTCTTTTTGTGAAACACAATAGGAGATGTTAGGCAGAATTGAAGGGACAGACAACCTTAGGGTGTCTTTACACAACCTAGTTAAGACTGCTCTGTACTTGCTCAAAATTCTGTGTAAAGATGCAATCTGGCATATAAGACAAACTAAATTATGCCTGCTCTGACACGCCTCAGCCCCTCGTATCAAAGGCAGTTCTGAGAGAGAATATATATATCTCAGAGCAGACTTAAACTGTGTGAATACACTAAAATGCCACTTCAGTGTCACTTCTGAGCCACCTTTGCAGTGTAAAGATGACTTTAGTCACTTTATACTTTCATTATATGGGAAGGACAGTTTCTCAACATTCTTTAAAGATTCTCCTCATGGATTCCATTGGGAAAAGAAAGTCATATGGGTTTGGAAAGAGATGAGGGTGAGTAAATGATGACTTTGAGATTTTCATTTTTGGTTGAACTATCCCTTTGTCTTATGTTCACTACAATCATAATATACCACTTATGGTATGTATGTTATGTATGTATGAATGTTTGTATGTATGTTTTGCCATTGCATGTCTTTCTATACAGTTTTATAAAAAACAATTCTAACCTGTTCACAAGTTCACTCATTTTCTGCTTTCTTGCACTGTATTGATTTTCTTGAGAATTTTCTTATTTCACCATATTTTCACTTAAGAGAATCAGAATACTGTCTTTTTTGTGAATGCAGTGCATGGATAGTATATGTGGCCTACATCTTGTTTTATTCATTTCTGAACATGACACAAGCATTTTCAGTGAATGCAGAACAATTCAGTGTGGTACTGATACCTGTTATATGGAATTATTATTTTAGAGTTCTCCTCCTCCTTTATCATCATATGGACGTTCTGATGATCTCTCAAGCATCCTTTCTGTAATTGCTGATGCTGAGCAGTTTATCTATGTGTCTGTGATGGACTACCTTCCCATGTCCCAGTTCACAGAGCCCATCCGGTAATCTTTACCACTTGATATTTGAGTGGGGATACAATAATTTTTATGTGGGACAGTGTGCATGTGTATGGTGCATAATAGCTTTTGCTCAGCTTGTGAAATATTGTTATGGTGTTCTTTGTGGTTTCATGATAATGACTGTTATGTTGTTTAGGTTCTGGCCTGCCATCGACTCGGCGTTCCGTGAGGCTGCTTGTGCAAGAGGTGTTGAGGTGAAACTGTTGGTCAGTTGTTGGAATCACTCACCTGGTGCCATGTTTGTCTTTCTACAGTCTTTATCAGTCCTCAACAAGCCTCCTCTGAGCTGCAACATTCTTACTGTAAGTTTCTGTATGTTCTTATTATTTTTTTTTTTAAATCAGTAATGACTGTTGATTTAATGACTAAAAAAATACTTTCGTTTCACAGAAAGTTTTCGAAGTGCCTTCAACAAAAGAGCAGAAGACGATTCCGTTTGCACGTGTCAACCATGCCAAGTACATGGTGACTGATCGAGTTGTTTATATTGGTATGCTGGTTGTTTCCCTTATACATGCACCAATGTCACAGCTTGATCTCACTTGCATGCTTTTTTTCAAAGGACAATCTATATTGCTGCCACTTGAAGGCAGGTTTGGCATTGCCTCAAAAAATGCCTGCCAACAGTTACAGTCCTACATGTTAAGCTGTACAACTGAAACACTGTGAAGTTTTGAAACATGTCAGTGAATGTCAAAATAGCAATCTTGATCTGATAATTGATTATTTATTTCATGTTTTACAGGCACATCCAACTGGTCTGAGAATTATTTCACCCAGACGGCAGGGGTTGGTCTTGTGGTGAATCAGACAGGTTCCGCAGTAGGGTGGGGTCAGCAAACCATTCAAAGCCAATTACATAATATTTTCCAAAGGGACTGGGATTCAGAATATGCCCAAACCCTCACTGACGATCATGCAGAACATTGCAGTGGGAAAAAGCTTACATAATATACTATGCTCTTTATTTGTTATGTTGCTAAGTACTCTTCAAGTAATGAAAGCAGAAACAACCTGGAACCCATTCAAGCACTCTTACCTGCAGCATTTCTGCCTACTGATAAATTATTCATTCTGTATATATGTGGCAAAATGAAATGGATGCTGTGCATTTTTAATGTTCGTTAAGATACAGTATGTTTTTGTTTTTCGTCAAGTGCATTTGCGGTGCAATTATATGACATTTGCAAGAATAAGGACAAGGTCCTTGAGCACGCACTGATTTATGATCTTGATGATGCTAAATTTGACACATGCATGTAAATTAAATATTGTTATGAAGCCACCTTAATAGGTGATTTAGCTGTAAACTGTAATTTTGAAATAAAACTGTTCTTTTCAGTAAATCATTGTTTACTTTATATATTCAGTGTGCATTTTTATGTTTTACTTTTTAGTTAATAGTCTTACATTGCACAGGATAAATTAATCTTCTAAGGTTAAAAGTATAGGTACCGTTTCAAATCACAATCAGATTTTAGTCAGAAGTATTAGTAATACAATCAGATTACAGTCTTCACGGTCACATTTTCTTTCAAGTGAAAGAAATTAAGTATAAGAAATTAATTGTGCATGTTATCCAAATGTATAGAACTTTAAACATACAGAAATAACGTTGGATGCTAACAAAGCTTTAAAAAATCTAATAATGTATTGCCCATATCTGTGCATCTAATTTTTTTTTCTATTAAAACTGTTTGTATAAATAAGCTTCCGAAGTTGTAACGTTAACGTCGAGTTCACAGTTCAGAAATATTACTTATCTTCATTTTGAGACAAAAGCAGAGGACTTGAAAGACAATGGCTGCGTCTAAAAACCTAGTTTAACAAAACGCGTCAAAAATGCAACGCATTCAAAAGGCTTAAACTTTTGACTCAAAAGGCACAATATGCTGTTTACGATGCGACGAACGCTGGTGTCTCGAGACATGACTTTAACTATTATGTTATTTTTTTATTTCACACTGCGCCCATAGCCAAAGACGATCGTCTATATCCCATGTTTACATGGCAAACGAGCGTGGAAGGACCCAAAACGAGTTAACACGCCACCTAGAAATGAAAGGCACTTCATTAGAGATTTGAGACACCGCCAGAGTCTTCTCACAGGAAGTGGGAGGCGGGGAGGAAGGAAGACGTTGAAAAAATGGCACGAGAAAGAATCCCGTCAGCTTTATGGCTTCCCTCTCAACCAAGTGTTACTCGTAAAATATGTCACAGAATATTCTTACTTTTATGGTTACTTAATTTTTCTTCTGTATATTCAGATATAACAGACGGCAATACGGAGCACCTAAAGCGCGAGCACTCGCTCATTAAGCCATATCAGGGTGAGTAGCTGCCTGCTAGTGTGCACTCTTGCTTCACCTAATGTGGGTTGTTGTCGTCATTTAGTCACACAATCACTGATGTATTTAAGTCGTCATTCCACTATCTAGTGTAGAATTTCATCTACGTTAGTCTTTTATGTCGTGGGTTATGTATTTCAATGGGAAAATGTAATCATGAGTAGAAGTACGCCACAGCAGAGAGTTGGTCTGTATGATCCTGAAGGAATACAACTCAGTGCAAACACAACTATGCAGGGAGCTCCTTTATTTGAACAGGTGAAAGCAGTTTGAATAGATAAAAGTTTGTTGGTTGAAAAGGAATTTACTTTTCCCTTATAGAGCATGTAAATTGCCAAGATAATACTTAAATGAAGAAAAGATCTTGGATTGCTTAGAAAGTTTTGATAACTATTGTAACGTACCTTGTATAAGCTTTATAGTGCACATAGGCTTGTGACTAACACCAAATACATTGTGAATAAATTATGCAGAAATTATATGACCATGTACACTGGCTGCCAAAAGTTTGGAATAATGTACAGACTTTGCTGTCACAAAATCATTTGCCATTATACCAAACACTTAGTTGAAAGCTATTTGGTCCATTAAATGAAGCATAACATTGTCTTTGTGTTTGTTTTTTGAGTTACTACATTATGCAATAGACTGGCATGTCTTAAGGTCAATATTAGGTCAAAAATGGCAAAAAACAAACCGCTTTCTATAGAAACTCATCAGTCAATTGTTGTTTTGAGGAATGAAGGCTATACAATGCTTGAATTTGCCAAAAAACCTGAAGATTTCATACAAAGGTGTACACTACAGTCTTCAAAGACAAAGGACAACTGGCTCTAACAAGGACAGAAAGAGATGTGGAAGGCCAGATGTACAACTAAACAAGAGGATAAGCACATCAGAGTCTCTAGTTTGAGAAATGGACGCCTCACATGTCCTCCGCTGACAGCTTCATTGAATTCTAACTACTCAACACCAGTTTCATGTACAACAGTAAAGAGAAGACTCAGGGGTTCAGCCTTATGGGAAGAATTGCAAAGAAAAAGCCATGTTTGAAACAGAAAAAGAAAAGGTTAGAGTGGGCAAAGAAACACAGACATTGGACAACAGATAATGGGAAAAGAGTGTTATGGATCATAAGCATTTGTGGGATCAGCTAGACCGCAAGGTGCTTGAGAAGTGCCCGGAATGACAGCCACATCTATGGCAAGTGCTACATGATGCGTGGAGTGAAATGTCACCTGAGTATCTGGACAAACTGACAGCTAGAATGTCAAGGATCTGCAAAGCTGTCATTTCTGCACATGGAGGATTATTTTATGAGAACTTTTTGAAGTAATTTTTGTTTTAAAAATGTAACTGTAAATTTACACGTTATTAATGTCCTGACTATACATTGTGATCAATTGAATGCCACTTTGGTGAATAAAAGTACCAATTTCTTTCCATAAGAGCAAAATCTGTACATTATTCCAAACGTATGGCCACCAGTGTATATATCTTGTGTTTAGGTGTTGGAACAAGTCCCTCTAGTCAGTGGGACTTTTGGGGAAGTACTTTGGTAACCAGTCAGTATGTACGCCTTACTTCTGACGAGAGGAGCAAACAAGGGTCTATCTGGAATACAGTGGTTAGTAATTGGCAATATGGAATTCTAAAGTTCAATAAAGTAATTAAGAAAAACAAAGACAAATTTGTGAATTTTTCTATTTGTACAGCCATGCTATTTGAAGGATTGGGAGATGCATGTGCAATTTAAAGTTCATGGATCGGGAAGGAAGAATCTCCATGGAGATGGCTTTGCTGTTTGGTATACAAAAGAGAGACTACATCCTGGTAAGTTTGATGGCCACCTTACTGTGAGGACATTGCCAGTTCAGATCCCCTTCTAAGGACTTTCTATGACCATTGTCCATGTCTTTCATATGATGCATACATTCATATTCATGCTCCATGCTTTGAACTGTAATATGTGAAAGTTATTTAAATCTATGTACACAATTTACAGGTCAGTGTTTCATCAGCAAGTAACATGGTTTGCACTTCTTCCAAATAGTTGATTATTTCATGCTTTCATTTAGGGCCAGTCTTTGGAAACCAAGACCATTTTGTAGGCCTGGCTATTTTTGTGGATACCTTCCGTAATGACCTCCAAGGAATGGATGTAAGTGTGCCTTACTCACAGGTCCTTCTTTCTCTGCAGGCTCCGTGTTTGGCAGTAGTGCCAATTTCCATGGGTTGGCTATTTTTATTGACACTTTCCCTAAAGATGAGGCTCCAGATGTGAGTTGAGAAATGTAAAATATTTGTGTTTTTGTACCTTCATTTGAATGAAAGCTTTGCTTTTTTATTATCAGAACAAATTAAGACTAGATCTTCGATCTAGCAAACAGGTTTGGGGCTTTTAGAATACTGGAGTTCCATCCCTTCAAAATGTCAGGTTTCTTCCTGGTCTATCCAAGCTTTGTTCTCACCTGGGAAAAGAGCGCATATTAAAGGAATACTTTTCATACTTGTTTCAACTATTATTTACCAGGTATTTTCAGCCAGATGTTGAACAAACTTTTACATTTAATTTTATCTACCCTTTACTATCCTGTTTTTACTATATTTTCTGGGATGATCTTTCAACTATTTTTCAAACCCTACAAATCAGCAATGCTTTCTCCTGTGTTTTGCTTTCATCGTGTCTCATTTTGTATCTTTGTATCATTCATTATTTGTTGCTCTAAATGTAAGCATTTTGAATAAAAGACCATCATATATTTATTTCACTTGCATTGTATGGACCTAGAGAGCTGAGATATTAGAGATATTCGAGATATTCTTCTGAAAATCTTCATTTGTGTTCTGTTGAAAAAAAGTCATGTACATTTGGGATGGCATTAGGGAGTACATTTATGGGTGTACTTTTAATTTGTTTTTTTTTTTTGTTTTTTTTTAAAGCCTACTGTGTACCATAATTTGGTAATTAACATTTTATTTTAATGTTACTTATTTTAATGAATAATTGAAAACATTTCATCCCTGTCTTTTTCACATGTGTCTTTTTTTTAGCGCTCCTTTCCCTATATTTCTGCAATGGTTAGTAATGGTTCTCTTCCATATGACCATGGGAAAGATGGCCGGTCCACTGAATTAGGAGGTTGCTCTGCTGAAGTCAGAAATAAAGACCATGACACCTACATGGCTATTCGATACTCCAAAGGTAGACTCACGGTAAGAGGCTCAATAAATGCTAATCCACTGCAAAATATTTAGGCAGTTCTGGGATGGTTTAGAGAAGAATCTCACAGCAGTATTCTGTTTTCACAGATTATGGTGGATGTGGATGACAGGAATGATTGGAAAGAATGTATTGATATCGGGGGTGTTCGCCTCCCTACAGGCTACTTTTTTGGGGCTTCTGCAGCTACAGGAGATCTCTCTGGTAAGCATTACTTAGATATCTCCCCTAAATGTCCATGGTAATCCCAATGCCTGTGGTCCAGCTTCACTGTGTTACTTCTGTTCAGACAACCATGACATCATCTCTATGAAGATGTACCAGCTGATGGTAGAACATACTCCTGAGGAGGACAACCAGGACTGGACGAAGATTGAGCCTAGTGTCAGTCTCCTCAAGTCTCCTAAAGGTAACACAACTGACCACTCGTGCACATTGAAAATGTTCAGAGCAAAAGGTATATTTCAGTTAACTCATGTTTATTTTTATTCTCCGCTAATTTCTTTTTGTTTATCTTCTCCCACGGAACAGACAATATTGATGATCCAACTGGCAATTTCCGAAGCACACCCCTCACTGGATGGAAGGTCTTCCTACTGCTGCTATGTGCCCTGCTTGGGATTGTGGTTTGTGCAGTCGTAGGTGCAGTAGTCTTTCAGAAACGTCAAGAAAGAAACAAGAGGTTCTACTAAACCGCTCCAACGTGATTTCAAAGAACTTTAGAGATCATAGAAGGAAAACATCAATGTGAATTTTTAACAACTATAAATGTTTATATTTTTGAAGTGCTTGATTGGAAGGAAAACTGGTTTGCATCTAAGGAGTAGGATGCGTGGCTTCAGTGAATTTATATATGTTGGTCTGTCTGATTTTGGGTTTTGCAAGATTGTGTTGTGCTGTGCTGATGTCTTTTTGGCTGACGTATAGTAAATTACAAATTTTCATTGCAGTCTTGCATAGGACATCTTCCTTTTGTTTATGCCCTGTATAAACTTGTTTTAGTTACATTTATACTATCATAAAGTTTTGGTGATTTTATTTTTATAGCATTGTTTCGAAAACTTTATCTGCTTTACTTTGCCATCTGCACATTATGATTTTGTTCTGCTATGGAGTACCATTTTAGAGCCTGTTTAATTTACTTCGTAAGAGGATTTTAATGGACTGCACAAGACGAAATCAAACTGATACAAAATGTATTCAACTGATTTCAACCTTTTCAACTGATCAAATTAATTTAAATGTCATACCTTATTTTCAGGAAGTACTGTCCTGATCCAGTTTTGTTCATGGTCTCTACAGTAGTGTATTTGAATCTATTCCCAGTATTATAAATGTATAACATGTATAATGTAATATTATACATTTTGACCGAACATGCCCCAAAATGTGGTGAGTATTCACTTGCAAGGTGAATAATTATCTCTACAGGATAACAAGAATTCAACCTTATGGGAGTTTTCACCTAAATCTGTGGTTAATAAATTTGGCCAGTTTTACTTTGACCACTACAAAGAGCAATTGTAATGCACTGAATAACAATTGTTTCTGAAAGAAGCAAGTTCCTGTAAGAAGTTTATTTTCTGATAGAGAGCAAGCAGGCAATGAAGTGATGCTTTTTGGAGAGAAAATAAAGCATTTTTACCAGTGGACTTAAATTTTTGATGTTTTCACTCTTCTGCTTTTTGGCCCTCACAATAATTTAGACATTAAAAATTAATTATAAATCCATCCTGGCCCCAGGGACGGATTATGACTTGCAATTACCTCCAAGGGCCCCCCTCCAAAAGTGTGGGGGAGGTCACACAACCTTAAAGCCTAGGTCCCCTCCGGCCAGTCAATGGCCCCTGGCCCCATTGGCCCAGTCAGTAATCCATCTCTGCATGGCCCCTTCCATTTATGTCTATGATAAATATTAAGTGAGTGAGGCCATTCTGCTTTTTTGCACCAACTGCAAAATATATTGTCTCTATTGGATTGAATAATTCTGCAAAGGGCTACAGTATAGACTAACCTTGCTTTAAAGGTGTCATGTCATGAGAAATCACATTTTCATTGATCTTTTGACATATAAGAGGTCTTTGTACTATAAAAAACATTCTGTAAGTTTCAGAATTCAAAATTTCCTCTTCACTGCCAAAAGTGCATTTGTATAAACCAAGCTGCCAAAATGTCTCATTCTCTACTTCCTCCACATTGTGATGCATCTAACCTTTTTGCATCTGACCTTCTCCAGAAATACACATCGACGCCTACTTGACCTTTTTTTCACTTCCGTAGCTCTGCCCAGCAGCAATGAGCAGTAAGAAGGCAAAGAGAAAGAGCAGAGAGCCAATCATAAAAATGGGTGTTTACTGTCAGTCTTAAAGGTGAAGCATCAAACTTTACTAATATTATAAGTGACCCTCACTACCCCTGTAGTACAAATCCACATATTTTGCATAATTTTTGCATAATAAAAGGTGCACGCTGTAATTTGTCCCTGATTAAAATGTTTTAATGATATCTTAATTTTAAATTAACTGCCTATTTGAAAAGGGTGTCATGTCAACTATGATAAAATGCACATTTCAACAATGGCATCACATTAGTAATGGAGAACTTTTGCTTTTGCATGATTTTATATCATTTTCACAAATAAGTTTCACAAGATGAGGACAAGTGCAACAAAAATAACAAAACTACTGACTGAGTGCACCTTTAAAATGTGTAAAATGCAAGTTGCTTTGCATCTATAATAACAGTATGAAAGTCTATTTTTTTCTATTATTCATACGGCTTGAAATGTATAGGCTACGCTGCATTTGTGGTAAACCTATATTCCCACATAGTTTACTTCTATTAATATTAAATTACACACAAATTAAATGCTAACTACAATATTCTAAGTATTAGCCTATGTTCATTTTAGTTTTCCAAGTCTCCCTCCTAATGAAGAGAGAATGCTAAATGAAACTTTAACAACGGTTTCTGTGGTCATTTAAAGTTTTTAAATGCCATTTGTCATTATCGGTTATTTTACAAATCTATGACAAATTTAAGTTGTAAGCGCCTCTCTTTTCTTCTATAAAATGTACAAGTCTACAATGTATGAAAATGTCAAGAAGAACCGATGAAAGAATGTAGATCTCAAGACATATTTAACAGCAACCAAAAACTACAATGACCATGAACAAACACGCGATTGCTGGAAAACGCTTGTGATTGGAGCATGGCAAACGTTGGGTTACGTGGCATTGGAGCTTCTGCGCAAGCGCAGTGCACTTTTCACCTGCATTGTCAAGATGGTGGCAATCAGAAAGCAGCTTACACTTTATTTAGTGTTGTTGTTAAACATTTACATCAGTTCTGTGTTTTCGTTGTACTTTCATATCGGCGAGACTGAAAAGAAATGCTTCATAGAAGAAATACCAGACGAGACCATGATAATAGGTAAGTAGGAGAAGCAGGAATCGTCAGCCTAGTGCACGCTAATGCTTAGCCCAATGCTAACTAGCAGGCTTGTCAGGCAGAGTTGATTCGTTGACAACCAGCTGGACTTAATGTGCTTTTAGGAGAACTAATGGAACGAATGAAAAAGAACGTGGAGATATTTACTAATAGAATATGTCTGATATTCTACGATGGCCGAGATGAATGAAAACAAACAGAAAACTAAGGTGGGATTAGTTTTTTTTTTTTTAGGTTTTATTGCATTATTAGTGGGTTTTTGTAAGGTTTGGTAGCAGTGTATAAAGTTGTTGAGACAATGTTATACTTCGAAATGTTAATCAGGAATTATTATACTGTGAAACATCCTGAATACTCAAGTGAGAAATATTGCAATATAAACTGAAGATGGCATAACTCCCCAGTCTAAGTAAGTGCATTTGACCTGCATTTTTGGTACGTCTCTATCCATGGGTCATTGTGGACTCCATTCTGTTGTTTTGTCCTACACTGTAGTGACTTTTACATTTTTACTACAATTATGGCTTTCTGTATTACCCAGGTAACTACCGGACACAGCTCTATGACAAGCAGAAAGAAGAGTATTTGCCTGCT
The DNA here is from genome assembly GCA_032164185.1 of Moxostoma hubbsi. NCBI lineage: Eukaryota > Metazoa > Chordata > Actinopteri > Cypriniformes > Catostomidae > Moxostoma > Moxostoma hubbsi. The sequence continues at coordinate 12,480,739 of JAVLUX010000016.1, read as the reverse complement.
ACTCAAGGACTTGGGATGTTTGTGGAAGTGAAAGATCCTGATGAGAAGGTCAGCTTAATTAGAGATTTTGTAAGCAATATTTAAAGTCCTGTATTATAATTCTTCATGTTCTCCTTTGCTTGTCTTTCCTGGATTTCAGGTAATCCTGTCCCGTCAGTATGGATCAGAGGGCAGGTTCACCTTCACTTCCCACACACCTGGAGAGCATCAAATCTGCCTGCACTCCAATTCTTCCAAATTTGCTCTGTTTGCAGGGGGAATGCTTGTGAGTTCATTCATGTACCATACACATGCATCACGCTGTGTTCATCTTACACTTTATTCATAAATATAATGCCTGTTGTTTCCACGGTTGAATGGCATCTAATTTTTAGTAGACATTTATTCATTGATCTTTTTGTATTTCTAATACAGCGTGTTCACCTGGATATCCAAGTTGGTGAGCATACAAACAACTATGCAGAAATTGCTGCCAAAGACAAGCTCACTGAGTTGCAACTGAGGGTGCGTCAGCTGATGGAGCAGGTGGATCAGATTCAAAAAGAGCAGAACTATCAGAGGGTAAGTGACTTGCACGGTTGGGAATCAATTGAGAACCACTTCCATTAAAAGAAAGAGGAAAAAAAAAGTTTTTAAAAAATGATTTCCATGGTATGCTTACAGTTCTGGAACCCTTTCACCAATGTGAAGAGAACACCGTAGTAAAATATATGAATCAGAGTAGGGCTGCAGCTAACGATTATTTTGATAATCGATTAATCTAACGATTATTAGAACAATTATTTGGTTCTGATTATTGCAACGATTAATCATTAGTCTTAAAAGGTTGTATTAAACATGCTTACTAATAATAATGAGGACAAAATCATCTTTCAAAAATACCTCTAAATGACATTCACTGAATTATAGGGAAAAAATATTTTTTATTAAGTTTAATACAGTAAAGAGTTTCACTGCAATAAAAACTATTGTTAACAAGTGTTCATAATCCATAAAACAAGATAAATTGATTTGAGAAGCAACATATAAGATATTTTGACTTGCTTTAAGAGAATGTATCTTAAATATACAGTAAGTGTGTTTTTTTTTTGTAAAATGTGTTATACCTCTGCGAGTGCAGTTAAAACAAAATATATTATATTCAAGATCTATTCTTTAAAAGCAAGTCTAAATATCTTATATGCTGCTTCTCAGGTGACTGCATCTATTTTAAAGGATTTTTAGATATTTTAAAATATTTGTATTTTTAATATTATATTCAACATTCTCAGAAAAAAAAATATATATATTCTGCTGTGTATAGTTCCTAAAGTAAATGTACATTGTTTTAAATGAGTTTTAGATCTTTTATTTATAAATGTATTTTGTTGCAGTGTATAATGGGGTGAAGTTTATCATCTCTCACCTTTCTGTTCACTTCAATCCATCCTTAACTCTCAAAAAAAAAACACTTATTAATAGAGCTGCGTATTGCCAGTTTTCTTCACAATAAGAAATGCACAGTGCTAAATATTATGATTCAATAAATCGCAAGCCACCACGTTATAATCTAGCTGCAGCAAGTTTGCGCTGAAGGAATGAGCGTCCCCGCAACAGAGTGCGCATCAGCCGGGTGGTTTCTATCTCTTCCCACACACGTGTATATTTTTATTGTCAATGTTGTCGATAACGTTGACTAATTGTTTCAGCCCTACATCAGAGCCACCTTAAACTTTGCCATTGTCATGTTGAATAGCATGTCTCATTTTCCTGTCAGCTGTCCACTAGAATCAACAAACTACTCTCACGCACCTAATTCATTGTTTCTCACTATTAAATCTCTGGTATGCATGCCACCACTCTGCTGGCTTTGTAGTAAAACAATTATTTATTTTTTTCTCAGATTACAATAATAATCATTAAGGAACAGGAGTAGTGAAGTGGGATTGGAATCAGATTTTTAATCATGTTTACAGTCATGTAGATATGCTGTGAAGTTTTGTTTGCATAAAATGCTACTCTCCTTTGGCTGTATTTCCTGGAACTTATCTGACCATTATTCCTGTTGTTCTTGTTTTACTTGCAGTATCGAGAGGAACGCTTCAGACAGACAAGTGAGAGCACCAATCAGAGGGTTCTGTGGTGGTCTATTGTCCAGACTCTAATTCTGGTGGCCATTGGTTTTTGGCAAATGAGACATCTCAAGAGCTTCTTTGAGGCCAAGAAATTAGTATAGAACTGTTTGAATTTTTTTTTAAAATTGTGATGTCATTTGATGCAGTACTCAACATTTTGAAAATTACTGGCATCATCAAGACTGCTAAAAACCAACATGATCTTGGTTCCGTTCCCACCCTAAATTCCTTCAAATGAGTCCTGCTTTGAGATTTATTTCACACTGTTTGTTTCAGTGCCACACCCCCATGTAATGTGAATATAGTTTCAGATATACATTACAGTTTGTTGTTGGCTGTTTGAGGGTGAAAACCACTCTTGAGTTTTGCAGTCAAACTCAATTACATAGTGGTTGCCTTACTTTTTTTTTTGTATCCCCATAGCTTGTTACAACATTTTAACATTTGGGTAAAAGTGATGAAGAAAATAACTATTAACTGTATCAAGCGCTGTGAGTGTGATGTTTTTCTACATGGTTTATTTAGTTAAACATTTACAAGACAAATAGAACAGAGTTCATCCTGGTGGCAGGTGTAAATGTCTTTTGTTTGTTTTATGCAGTACTTAGTTTGATATTTAAAGTGTTTTTCTCAGAGTGAATGTTTATTGTTGTTTTCTTTTATATACTGTATACACTTGACCCCCCCCCCCCCCCCCCCCCCCCCCCCCAATGAGATTAATATTATGCCGCTTCTCTTTTGACAGCTACAATTTGATGTTGAACAAACAGTATGTTTAAATGTTACATGCACATATCCAAATAAATGGCAAATTGTAGTTATCAAAAGTTAAATGGTTTATGTAAACATGCATATAACTAGAGTGAATACATTGCACATCAAAATAAATTCTTCTGGGATATATATTTTCATTCACATTTGTCTAACTGAATGTACGCGTTTTTTAATATAATTAATTTTCATCAACAATGGCCTGCCACTATATACCATCTTGCGCATACATCGTTTTTGTAAGTCTCTGTTTTGTTCATCTTTATTTTTCAAATACTCATTTCAATGACTGCTTCACCCTTAAATTTTTATAATTTTTTTTGTTTTTTTTGCTTTTTTATTTCTGGAGTCTTGTTCAATGTATGCTGTATTTTCTTTCAAAAAACATAGGGTTGCGTGGGTTTTGAGTGCTCTTCTCACGTTTGTACGTTATAAAAGTTTAAAAGTGTTTTTTTTTTTATTTTTATTTTTTTTATCATTTTAGTTTATAAGCAGCCACAGGAAATGGGTTTATCTTTCCAAGTAGGGACAGGGGAGGGAAATGTTTTGTTGGTAAGAAATGTACCACCACAATTGCACTCAGAAATAAAGCTTCCTGCTTCCCCCACCCCCATTATTGACTTGTCTATTATAGTCTTCATATTCATTTGGGTTAAGTAGTCTTTATGAGATATTGGTACTTTGAGCAATTAATAAAAAGAGAGGAGAATAATACTATGCTCAATGGGCATATTGACTAATTGAAACACTGGGTGTCAAGAGACACATACAATACATTGATAAATGTGTGGAAGTAGATGTGGCCAAATTTACTAACACCATGTTAATCACACTTTGAAAATGTCTTCAGAAATATATATATATATATAATTCAAGCTCTTTAGAACTAGGATCTACTCAGAGATTTATACTTACTTGTTAGAAATTATATTTTAAAAAAAATCAGAATATATAGTTGTAATTGGAACAGACAAATGAAACCTCACCTAAAACTGCTACCCATAGAGAAAGGATAACACTTGATACATTTCAGCCTCACATTATTACAGTTCTGGACTTTAAACTTGCGATACAGATTTTAAATGTGCACTCTTTTTCAATTTGTTTTTATATCGCCTCAGACTTAAAATGGCACCTAGGGCTCTGGATGCAGCATCATTCAATCTGTAGTTTCCAGAATACGAACCCATTGTAGAAGTTCACTACTCAGCCATCTATGATTTATTTAATCAATGAGTGAGAGTATCCAAAAACATGGTGGTTGCTAAGATTGAAGCAAGTGTAATCTGGTTGGTCATGTGATCCTACTATGGCGGCCCCCATGAGGGGACCCTCTCCATGTAAAAACAAACAAACAAAAAAACAGTGTTGCCACCCGTCCAGTAAAATACAGGATCGTCCCGTATTTAAATATAAAATGATGCATCCTGCATTGAGTCAATACAGGGTGCGATTTGTTCCGTATTTAAGCTGGTCAAATAGTGTCATGTAAAATCATTCCAGATTGCCAATTTAACATTGATATAAATTGGAAAATGTGCTTACTGTGGGTAGGGACCGTCTGAAGTCCACACATTGTGCTAAAACATACTAATACTGTAGATGATGTGGTAAAGGACCGTCTGAAAAGTCCACAAATGGTGGTAAAACTGTGGAGTTTTTTTTGTTATATACACATATAAATGTTAAATAAGATCAAACAATGTATGAATACAATCATAAAGACAAGTACATGTGAAGGAAAAAAATAAACAAATAAAATAAATTAAAAATTCTAGTATAAACCATCAAAAATGAATTCATAAATAAGATAAGACAAATAATCGAAAAATTTAAATAAATATTTTTTAACATATAATGTCTTAAGTTCTCATTTTAGCATATATAGATTCTGCAATAGTAATTAGTTAATGACAATAGCTTTACCTGCTAGTCATGTATAAATTATATGCACATTGATTTTTGCTTATACGACTTTTATTTATAAAATTGTGTTTGTTTGTTTTTTGCTTTAAGTTTGTTGATGTTGCTACACACTTCCACTCTATCTGCCGATCAATCTTAAAACTAAATGCTCAGAAAATCCTAGGAACTCCATTTCGTTCTTTGTTTCGGGGGAAATATTTTACGGACGGACTAAACGAGACCAGCCAGCGTGTGATTTCTTTTTTCTTTTGTCACAGTTCTACATTAAGTTTTCAAACGTGTATCGTCAATGACGCCGCGTATAAAATACGCGGAATGTAGATAGTATGTCCACGGTCTGTAACACACACGAAAGTAATTCAGACAGCTGTTCGAGTCAAGTCGCGACACGAATGCGAGCTCGAGTCCTGCTCTTGTTATTTATCACACCGTTATGAGTGACGTGTGACTGATCGCAGGAGTCTATAATCAAGCGGCAAAAGACATAAACAAACACGAATTAGCTTTATGGTTTATCTTAAGCGTTTAAAGTGTGTTTAGTTTTGTATCGACTATGAAAGGGAGCATCCAAGGCGGCAACTTGAATAATGCGATTTAAAGTTGCAGATCGTTTGATGGAGATAAACATATTTTAACATGAGATTTTAACATGTAGGTGACATGATCCTAAAATAAAGCCCGTGTCGGTGAATAATACGTGAATAGATTTCAGTCTGTCTGCTTCAGCGTGGTACATTGTTGCACTGAAAGGTACAAAGATGATGTACTCTTCACGCAGAAAACCAGTGCTGTATTTCAAAGATGACAGAAGGTAAGCATTTTGAGATCATAAAATGCATTTTTGAAAACGTAACCATTTTATTCTTATGTCTATATATATATTAATGTACCTGGTTTGTTGTAATAATTTGAAAGGGTGCTCTGTGGGTTTGGATAACCCACTGTGTAACTGGGGAAGAATGTAATCCCAGTTTGTTAGTGGTTGATTTGTGTTTTGATAATTTCAAGAAGTGAAAGCCAAAGGCTGCATCATCATGGAGAAGTTCAGTGAGTATGTGGCGTAGTGCCTTATTCAGGAGTGTGAGGAGTTTGTCATTGGGCTAAGCCAGTTGTGCACAGATGCATGGGCTCTGCTGTGGCTTTAATGCAATAGTTCACAATGTGAATGACTTTCTTCTGCAGAACACAAGCAAATATTTTTAGAAGAATATTTCAGCTCTGTAGGTCCATACTAAGTGAATGGTGACCAAAAATTTGCTTACTGTGGGTAGGGATCATCTGAAGTCCACACATTGTGCTAAAACATACTAATACTGTGGATGATGTGGTAAATAACCATCTGAAAAGTCCACAAATGGTGTTAAAACACATGTACGTGTGTGTGTGTGTGTGTGTGTATGTATATGTGTGTGTATATATATATATATATATATATATATATATATATATCACATACATACATACAGAGAGAGAGATTCTGCAATAGTAATTAGTTTTTATTAGTTCATTAGTTAGTCATGTATATATGATATGCACATTGTTTTTTGTTTATAAAATTGTGTATTTTTGCTTTGATGTTGCTACACACTTCCACACTATTTGCCGATCAATCTTAAGACTAAATGCTCAGAAAAGCCTAGGAACTCCATTTTGTTCTACAGAGCTTAAATATTCTTATAAAAAATCTTCATTTTTGTTCTGCAGAAGAAAGTAAGTCATATAGATCTGAAATGGTGAGTAAATGATGAGAACTATTCTTTAAGGCCAACAACTCTAGTTTGTCACACAATATAGCTGATGGTTGCTGTTTATCTAGGTATTATCATATTCTTAGCTGCAATTGAGAATTATGTATCTAAATTATGAATGTTTAACCTACTTCTAACGTTCTTTATCTTAACATGCTTGTAAAGTGTGACTGGAACTACATCCAAGTAACAAGTTTTAAACACTGACTTTGTTTGCAGAGACTGTTGTCAACACGGAATATGTTTAATGATGCTTGAAAAGCCATTTTGCATGTCACATTTCAAGTTTATCTTCGTTATTTAGTTATAACTTTGCATTTATGTTTTCAGTTTTTTATCAAGAAAATGCACCGTCTGGAAGCTTTTCGGGCTCTGCATTGTGTTTGTTCTGGGGTCTCTTCTTTGGGTGCAGCTGACTTGTTCAGGAGACGTGAGCCAGGCGGTTGGGTACAACCACCTCCCTCACCAGCCCTGTCCGATGGAGAGACACGCTCCCTCTGTTGATGACCCATCCTGGGGCCCTCACAAAATGGCCCTCATCGTTCCATTCAGAGAGCGCTTTGAAGAGCTTCTTGTATTTGTCCCATATATGCACGCTTTTCTCAACAAAAAGAAAATACGGCATAAAATATTCATTATCAACCAAGTGGATCGCTTTCGGTGAGTAGCTTTGACATGTTTGTGTTTATTGCCCAAGTTGGTGTATGTGTGATGATTATTGTATTCTTTGTTCATTATATTTTCTGGGCTCAACAATGTTTTTTTTGTGTGTGCTTTTGCTGGACCAGGTCAGGACAGTAGTTCAGAATTTATACTAGTAGTAGTGGTAGTTCAGATTTTTAATAATTGCTTTGCAAACATTTTCACTGGCTCCACCACAAAAATTCTACATTTTAGAATTGTGTCAGGAAAAAAAATATTTACATTGTTTTCTTAAAAATTCGACACTACTTTAAAACACACGTGTTATCTCTTAGGATCAAATTTGTTATTTTTAAAAAAATTATATTTGAATGCACTTAATGTCTTTCAGATTCAATCGAGCTTCACTTATAAATGTTGGCTATATGGAGAGTGATAATGACACAGACTACATTGCAATGCATGACGTAGACTTGTTGCCTCAAAATGAAGATCTAGACTATGGATTCCCAGATGAGGGACCCTTCCATGTGGCCTCACCAGAGCTTCATCCCTTATATCATTATAAGACTTATGTGGGTGGGATCCTGTTGCTCACCAAGAAACATTATCAAATGGTAAGATAAATTAAAAAAAATAAAAATAAAATATATATATATTAGGGCTGTCGATTTAACGCGTTAATTCAGTGCGATTAATTTTACAAAAATAATGCGTTAAAAAAAATTAATCGCACTTCCCCCAGACCATAATTTGGAAGAGTCCTGAGAAACTGATTGACAGATTCACTTGCAAAATGGATTGCTGTGAACTGTATGCCAATGATTGACTTATGATCAATAATATGGTAGTAAACAATACATTGTATTCTAAAGCTGCTTTTTGTATTGGCTTATCAATGATTAAGAATGTAATGCATTTTAATTATCTGAATATTTTTTATTTGTGTATATATATATATATATATATATATATATATATATATATTTAAAGATAACTATACATAATTATATATTGATATAAATATGTATAATCATTATATATTGAGTTATTGTTATATGAGGGGCTTTCTCAGCAAATATTTGTATATGCAATTAATCACGATTAATTAATCGGGACACCATGTAATTAATTAGATTAAAGATTTGAATCGATTGACTGCCCTAAAAAAAAAATATATATATATATATAATTGTTGTTTCATTAAATAAAAAATGTGATTTTTGATTTCTACCTGAAGTGCAATGGAATGTCAAATCGCTTCTGGGGATGGGGAAGAGAAGATGATGAATTCTTTAGAAGACTGCGAACTGCTGAACTTCAGGTACAAAAGAACTGAAAGAAACACATTTGCATTATAATTTGAGCAGCTTTTACCCATGAATATTTTTTTTAAATGTGGTGTATTTCTGATTTGGTGAAAAATTATTTGATTTGTAATAATATAAATCTCTGCAGCTTTTTAGGCCAAAGGGTATTACTACAGGAACTAAAACATTCAAACACATCCATGATCCAGCTTGGAGAAAGAGAGATCAGAAGCGGATTGCTGCACAAAAGCAGGTAGAAATAATAATAATAAACAAGTCTACAACCGTGGCCAAAATTATTGGCAGTGACAAATTTTGTGTTTTGCAAGGTTTTCTGCTTCAGTTGTTGTGGTGTTGATTCACGTTGTTTCTAGATTATTGTGCAGAGTGATCAGATGCATTTTAAATAATTGCAAAAAATCTTCATTGACCAAAAAAATGCACTTTATCACAAAAACCCAAATTTCACAGTTTTTTTGGTCTTGGCACAAAATGACCATCCAACATCATTTCACTAATCATATCAGCAGCACCTGGGATAGTGTGAACAAGTACTAGTCAGGTGAAATCACTCTATCATTCTGATTGGATTATAAGAGCAAACTGAATGCTATAAAAGGAGGGAAGAAGTGCTTCCAATCATTTTGTTCTTGTTAGCAATGGTTACCTCTATGATGCCATCATTGCCATACATCAAAATGTGCAATCACCACCAGTGCAAAGCTTGCTCAGTATTGGCAGCAGGTTAGTGTGAGTGCACAATGAGGCGAAGACTTTTGGACAATGGCCTGGTGTCAAGAAGGGCATCAAAGAAGCCACTTCTCTCAAGAAAAACATCATGGACAGACTGAAATTTTGCAGGAAGTACAAGGATTGGACAGCAGAAGACAAAGCAAAGTTATTTTCTCTGATGAATCCCCCTTCCGACTGTTTGGGACATCTGGAAAATAGTCCAGAGAAGAAAAGGTGAACGCTACCATGACTCTTGTGTCATGCCAACAGTGAAGCATCCTGAGACCATCCATGTGTGGGATTGCTTTTCATCCAAGGGAGTGAGCTCTCTCACAATTCTGCCCAAAAACACTGCCATGAATAAAGAATGGTATCAAAATGTCTTGCAAGTTCTCCCAATGATCCAGGAGCAATTTGGTGGTGATCCGTGCATTTTCCAGTATGATGGAGCACCATGTCACAAGGCAAGAGTGATTATGAAGTTGCTCGGATATCATTACATTGAAATTTTGGATCCGTGGCCAGGCAACTCCACGGATCTTCATCCCATAGAGAACCTGTCGTCAATCCTCAAAAGGCGAGTGAACAAACAGAAGCCCAGAAATTGTGATCAAATCCGAGCACTAATAAGTCAAGAATGGATCATCATCAGTCAGGATTTGGCCCAGAAGCTGATATCCAGCATAGCTGCTGTACATGGGTTTGTGAATCTGTACTAAGCTAGATCTTGAAAGTAAAGCCTTGTTGTTGTGTTTTTTTTTTTTTTACATTTTTAGTAGTTTATTTATTCCTGAATGTCATGAGAATTCCCAACACTGTGTCATTTCCATCTCAAATTCTGTATTGTGTGTAATAGAATTCTGTGGAAATGAGGATGATGGGGGAGAGAGTCAAACTCCATTGACTTGCTAAGACTAATGTCATAGCTAACATTTTATGTATCCAAAATGCACACAATTAAACAGTATTTTTTCACCTTTTGAGTAATGTGGCAACATTCAAGCTTGATTGGAAATGATGCCCAATAAAAAAATTCTGCTCATAGGAAATATTTACCTTGTTTTTTTCTTGGGTATTACAGCACAAGCATACTCTTTAGTAACACTTTTGTCTTCTGAACTTTTGAAAACAAACTTGATCAGGAGCAAAATTGTTTGGTAGGAATGAGCCACATCTGTGGGACGGTTGTAATAAAAATAATTAAAATGATAGAAATAATTAATTTTAATATTGAAAAGCATGGGCCTGGGGTCAAGGATAAAACAATCAAATCTGTACATAAAAGGTATTTGAAAAGTACAGAAAATACATTATGAAAGCATGGTCAAAGGTTTCCAAGGCAAAAGAAGAAAAAGAAACCTTAAATCTGTTAGATTTAATAAAAATCAACCCCTGGGACATGAAAGTGTCCTAAGTTAAAGAAACACCCATAGATTTTTGTAAATATGACCAATAAGGTCAATTGTTTCAAGGCTGTGGGAAGTTTAAATATTTTTATGAACAATGATTTGAACAAGCTGTCGGAGTACAAGTTTTCCTGTTTAGATTAAATGTGTCCTAATCATTTGTTTTTATTTTCATGTACTTTTCTCAGGAGCAATTTAAGGTGGACCCAGAGGGTGGCCTAACTAACATCCGCTTCAAGGTGGAGTCCAGACAGGAACTGACCATAAGTGGAGCTCCATGTACTGTCATCAGCACGTCTCTGGAGTGTGACCTCAGCCAGACCCCATGGTGCCAGTTCAGCTAATGTGCTTCAGCAGGATCTGTAAAGCCAGAATTGTACCAATTCTCCCTCTGCTGTGGCAGGACAGCTTTGACAGATTATTTGTGCGAGTCACACTTGAAATATCACCCTGATCGTCTTACCAAAAAGACTTGAATTGGTGATTACGTGACTGAATGAGTTGGTGACTCTTTGAGGTTTTTTTTTATAGGTCTGTGTTATTTACTTCGTCCATGATGAAGCGCTGCCTGTATAACTGCCTTGACTTGCCTCATTTTTTACTGAACTGTAGACCAGTGTCAGGAACTGCACCGAGTTTGCATCAGCATCATGTCAGTCTTTTAATGATGTATTTTATAATATTTTATTAGCAGTGGCCTGTTTATGGACTGTTTCTCATAGTGCAATTGTGAGTTTTTGCTCAGCCCTGTCTTACAGAATTCATTTTCTTTTTGCTTGAATTCAGAAACTACAGAATTATTTCCTGGATACTTGGTATCTTGAAAAAGGACAATATTATTGTATAAAACATGGGTTTAAGGGTACTTTGTATTTGCGCATTATTCAGTATTTATATAAAAAAAAATGTCTCCTAATTTTCTTTGTCTTTATGTTTTGTTTGTAATTCAGAATGCATTGATTGCTGTTACAGGCATCTTGCATCCAGAGGACTGTATAGAGATTCCAAAAGATATAGCCAAAAACATGAACGTCTTTCAGTGCAACAGAATTAATACAATTCTGACACCACATCTTTATTATTTTTATTAGCAAATTTGGCAATGCCTGAACATAAACTGTGAATCAGTACTCTGTCGAAACAGCAATATGTGTATTATGTTTCCTGTAGCAATAAACTGCTTGAAAATTGCATTGAGCTTGTTTATTAAAAATCAGGAAAATATGACACTAATGCAAAAATATATTCTGTTTTTAAATCCAGGGTACTATACCACATTCGCCAACAGTGCAATATCCAAAGTAACAGTAAGTGGGTGGGACTATAATTTTGTTTTACTTGGTATATAAGTATTTGTGTATGAAATTTATCTGGAAATTATTTCACTGTTCTCTCCCATTTCTGAAACTGTACAAGACTTCTGAATCATGATATCTGTTTGTCCATATGGTTTTTAAACTAGTGCTTGATTTCAGTGATGAGAAATATATTATTAGCAACTGGTTTCCAAGTACCCTTGGAAAATTGATTAAGGAAACTATAGTTTCCCCCAAAATACCATAGATACTACAGTTAGTGTAACTAATGTAACCTAGTGAGTTAATGTGGGGCCTCCTTTAAATGGTGTAAAAAGCTGTTAAGAGTCTTTATTTAGTTTGTGTGTCTGTTTTTAATGCTATTGGTTGCTAATGCAATGCTATCAGTATTATGATATTAACAAAAACTGTGGAAACTGTAATTGGCCGCGTTTATGATTTCCATGGTAAACTTGGCCACTTCAGATTTCATGTTAGATTTTATTATTAAGCCTATTGAATGTGCACGAGCAGCGTCAGAAACTGGAAGATGATTTGTATAAAATTCACTAAATCCCTTTACCTCAGAACTCTGGTGACAAAGTAATCGGTTTAAAGACTATAAACCTAAGCTGATACTCCATGACCTGTTCAGTTTCCTATTTATATTTTGATAACACTTTACAATAAGGTTCCACTATTTGTTAACATTACCTAACAATGATCAATACTTGAACAGCATTTAATAATGTATTTATTTATTATTTACACACTCAGTGCTCGTGGAACGTCTCTCGTCCAATCAGATTCGAGGACCGGAACTAACTGGTATATAATTTTGTTACTTTTTTTTTATGCGCCGCCTATATATATATATATATATATATATATATATATATATATATATATATATATATATATATAGGCGGCGCATAATAAAAAATAAGTAACAAAATTTCCATCACATCTCCGAGACATTGTCTATTGAACACAAATTCCAAATGTTCCTATGCTTAGAATCAGCAATCTGGACTAAACGTCACCATTCATGGAAGTGTTCCATGAATGGAAAATGAATGCATGTCCCGTGTTATTTTTTATTATCACCTTTTTAACAGCTGGAATAATCAAATTGACAGCAAAGATTGACATAAAGTTAGGTCTAAATAAATATAAACTGTACAGAAAATTGCACTGTGGGTGGCAGTGCTGCAAAACTCATGAATATTAATTATGTTATGCGCAGTTAAAGATTCTTTTAAATTACCTGTTTTGATCAACAGTCATACATGATTGATTCAACACTCTAAATATTTCACATAATATGGTCATTTTATTCTACATCTGCAACTATCAGTCTTGGGATAATCAGTAGATGGATCAGCACTATGGATCATATATCAGCACTTAAAGAACATGACTGATTGATCTAGTGGTAACTTTTTGCCTGTAGTTTTTAGAAGTTTTGGATTCTAATTTGAACTTTTTATTTGAATAAAACAAGTTGATTGCATCTGAACATCAGTGGAAGGGGGTTACACTTTAAAAATAAAATGCAATAAAAGATGCGGGAAGAAACAGACACATTTATTGAGAGTTCTGTATATGAAAGAACAGCACACTCTGAAATTCAGACAGCAACAACCATAAACTCTCCACTCCAGCAGCGGGAACCCGGACAGCACCTGAGAAACCATGAACCAGATGACACAGTTCACGAACAACCGTTTCCCATCACAAAACCCAGCCATGAAACACTCAGTTTATAAAGGGAGGAAACATTGCGCATCGGAAACGTGGAAACAATCCTTGTAACCAACTGAGAAATTCATATTTTACCTCTTTTTCCACGTATTTGTCCATGTGGTCAGTGTTTTTAAGGAAATGACCTCATCAACCCGCGAGAGCCCAAACACTGTACACTGGAGTGTCAACAAACCCCAAAACGACTGTAAAAATCACAATTTCAACAACTTTACAGCTCACATAACACATGAAACAGAAGAATAAATGCAAGTTATTTTATAACATTATAATATTATTAATGTTGTCTGTGTTTGGGGATTCTGGAAAAACCTTTACAGCTTAAAGTGTAAAAAATTATATTGGATTTCTCAAGAGCCATACGTTAATAAATAAATAAAATTAAAGCATATTTGATGCATACCTGTCGAGCTTCAGCAAATGTAAATATATATAAAAAAATATTATTATTAATTAATTAATTTTTTTTAAAGTTTTTAGTACATTATACCTGGCTGCAGGACTCTTGAAACAAATTCACATTCATTAGAGGGTTTTATTTTGTGTCTGCCTGTACGGACACTGGAGGGCGTTGTTCGTAAAGAATGAATGCATTACAAAAGTGTTGCGTCTATAAATTGCTTTTGCCCAAGTCATTTCAGTCACTGATTGGAGACTAACAAAATCCTTGTGAAGCCTGTATCAAATCTTTAAAAACTGCTCAGCTTCCATTACCCGAAAAAACAAAACTATAATACCTATTCACCTGTTGGACTGCAGATAGTCCTAACTCTTTTTAAGTCCCATAGTGAACTGTGAGTGTGTTTAAACCACTGTATCATTTCTTATCCTCTTCCCCCACAGATGTTTACCTACTCTGTGCTTTTGACAGGGATTCAACTGTTTAGTGCATGCACTGTCTTGCCAGACCCTTAACCCTAAAGATGTTTTACACATATTATCTATTGTGCTGTTTATCATCATGATCATGTAATATGTGTAAATATTAATGTGATTTCAGTTTTTTTTTTAAAATCCAAAACCTTATGCCAAATTGAGCTGAAATATTCGAAAATATTTTCTTTCCATTTAAAAAGCAATTGCAAATTACTTATTCACAATTCTATGGATGTTATTGTCGCTGTCGTGGATGTCACTTGTTCTATTTATATAAGGTCGTTTAAACGGGACAAACTGATTTAGCCTTTTTGTAATTTGTCTTTGTCTAGAATTTTTTTTTAATTTTAATTTTTTTTTTTTAATCATGAACATGTATAATTAACATTGTATTTTTTTCATCATGTTCCCAATTTCTCTAAGCATTGCTTGTCATCAATTTCATTAACCCACTCTGAGTCAACTAATGACTGGTGAAATAACCATTCTTGGCTTCTCCATGTTCAAAGAGGGTTTAAAACCAGTGTAGTTCCAGGCAGGGGAACAATAATCACATTTTAACTCGCTTTCACACCCAGAGTGCTTACAAAAACTCCAACTGTTATAGCCTTTCAGCTGTGCACAGTCTACGATCAATTGCCAGAGGCAAAATTAATAGTTGTTAATGGCCATTTTTATTTGAGTTCAAAGGGGACAAAATTAGCCAGAGAAAGCTATTAATTATATGCAGAGTGACTGAGAAGGCAGGCACAAGAGGGCAGGAGAAGGGTTGCTTTGGGGTTCAATGAGGTCTATGCCCTGCGTGGTTCACATGGGTTTTCGCTGTGTGGATTGTGAAAGGCCTGAGCAGGGGGGCTTTGTGTGGTTCCTGAGCCACGATTGTTCCTTCTGAAAAGGGTGACATCTGTCCGGGGTTTCTGAGACTCTGATCCACCCCATTAGCCTCCATCCTCTCTCAACAACTTCTTACGTTTGTTACTGACAAATGAGAGAAGGAGAGGCACTCGAGACATATCAAGCTGAGAGATCAATGCCTCATTCCCCTGATCTATGTCTGCATCATTAAGACACCTTCATAAACTACTTAACAAGCTGAGATTCCTGAGTTCTTCTGCCATTGTGAGATTCTTTAAATAAATTACAAATCTCTGCACTGTATGAGTGACGTGTCATGATGTATTTTTTAAGTCAGATTTAGTGTTTTTACTCTTAACTTAAACAAATGCATTTAAAAATGTATCTGTGTTTAAGTTCTTTTCTATAAAGAATATAGAATATCCTTTAATGAGGTTTATTCAGTGTTCTTTCAACAACAACAACAACAATAGTATAATGGTTGTAAAATAATAGGCTAATAAGGATGAAAATAATTATAAGTAATTATGTCACTATTAATAGTG
Source organism: Moxostoma hubbsi (assembly GCA_032164185.1). Lineage (NCBI taxonomy): Eukaryota > Metazoa > Chordata > Actinopteri > Cypriniformes > Catostomidae > Moxostoma > Moxostoma hubbsi. The sequence goes on along the minus strand of JAVLUX010000016.1, from coordinate 12,464,755 downwards.
ATGAGGATGATGATTATTTAATTGATATGGCGGTGACAGCAAATTTAAAGCAGGTTTTAGTCTGTTATTAGCCTTTTAGGCTGTTGGATTATTATTATTAATATTATTATTATTAACGAGAATAATAATAATATCAAATATTATTAGTGCCTCTTAAATTAAGTTCAGTTAAATTACTTAGAGTTTGAAATGGTCCGTTTTAGCGATTTGATTATAATACACCACAAGATGCAAATGAATAAATCACAATTTTATGCTAAGTTATAAACGAATCACTTCTAAAACATTTTCACATTTGACCTACTTATCGGCTTTTAAAAAACGAGCCAATTCACAGTATTTGAATGATTATATATATGTAATCATTCAAATACTGTGAATACTGTGAATACTGTGAATTATTATAGTATATTATATACGGCATACATTTTTAGAAATGTTTATATATATATATATATTTCTAAACATTTCTAATATATATATATATATATATATATTAGAAATGTTTAGAAATATATATATATATATATAAACATTTCTAAAAATGTATGCGCCTGTTAAATTAATGTAACGGAAGAATAAAACGCATTAAAGCTAAAAGCAACATTTATAAAATCCTTTAGTAAATTCTGCATGTAAAATAATAACTTATAGAAATTATATATAACTTATTGTAACTTATATAGTAAAATACCTTTGACTTTTCAACTGTAACTATTTGCATTCAACAAATAATTTAGCCTATTCTTCTTAAATGTGTGTCTAATCTAAATATAATAGATTTATTTTGACATTTCAGGTACATGTTTAACTCTTCAGAATTACTTCACACAACACAAAATGGCTGTAGCCTACTTTCCTGTTAGCTCCGCGCTACTCCATCTGCGCAAGCGCACCACACCTTTTAAGCGGAGGAGATCCGCGTGCAGGTGTTGAAGTTGGCTCTTGACAAGCGCTCGCGCATAAGCTGACGGATCATCGATCATTGAGCACGCAGCGATCTACACCGGAGGAGCTGATGCCCGCATCACATCAGACGGACCAATGAGACAGCTGAAAGCTCATTCGTTTTGCTTTGATAAACATGCACGAGATGAGATCTGAATTAATTTGATCATTACTGGTGACAGTCAAACTCGTGAGTTCTTCAAATTGACAGTCAGAACTCACAGCACTATTTCCAGCTATTGGGAGAATACTGCAAGCCGCGACTTTCAATGATCAAGGAAACTTGTGAAGTTATGGATTGTAGAGGGAATATGGCCATGTAAAAAAAAAAAAAAATATTTTTTTTTTAGATATTTGATTTAAACGTTAGTTCACTCCATCATCGGCTTCAAACGGAATTCCAAGGTCACCAGTATAAGCATCTGCTATTTTTTATTATTTTATTTATTTGGCTGTTTTTTTCTTTTCTTTTTTTACTGATCATCACAATGTTCCAGTACAATAAGAAGTGCTTCACCATCGAATCTCTTGTGGGCAAAGATTCGAATTCTTCCGGTGCTGCCGCGGATGAGCCCATCAGACCCACAGCTCTGAGATTTACTGAATCCATGCATCCATCTCCCTTTGGGAGCTGCTTCCAGAATTCAGGCAGGACACTGTACGGCAGCGGCCCAGAGATGATGTTCATAGATCCGGCCACTCATTCCACCAACACAGGCCTGTCTCTGCGTCACCTTCAGATCCCCACACAGCCCTTCTTCAGTCCGCATCAGAGGGACACCTTGAATTTCTACCCATTGGTGCTGCGGAACAGATATCTGGGACACCGATTCCAAGGTACGGAGCGGTCTGAAAAAATGTTTTCAATACTGTTGACTTTTACAATAAAATGAAATAAAATATTGGCTTTAACATTGATTAGATATACTCAACGAAATTCGATTCCAATGCAACAAGAATCAGGTCTAATTGATCAATGGTTTCTGAATGTCACAGGCAAATATTGTTTTCAACAATATTTTATTTGAACTTTCATATAACCGCATTTTAGACGATTAAAGCGCACCGATCCGATGTCGTAAATTCTCCTCGATTTTGTTTCTCAATCGTATTATTATTATTTTTTTCGATCTTTAGACTAATTTTAAATGTGTTATTATAACCATCGGCGAATTCTCCTTTGCAAGATAATAATTTTTTTATGTAAAAAAAAAAAAAAAAAAAAAAAAAGGAAAAAAAAAACGGTTTGACTTTAAATTAGCTGAAGCGTTCATTTTGGCTTTATCAACCAATTAACTCAAATTGTACTTATAATTGTATAGTAATTAAACAATTAATGAAGACATGTTTATAGAAGTTATAGGAACGTTGTTGGATAATTGTTAAGATATTCAGACAAAATTCAATAAATTTCGTTTTCCTTTCAAAACGTTCTAAATTCTTATTGTAGAATATTGTAGTGATTCATTATTAATGCATTATGATAAATAATGTGTTGAAGTATAAACTGAAAACCAAGACAAATTACCTGCCTCTTGCTAGTGAGTTTTACTATTTTACTTAAATTAATCAAATTAATTAATTTAGGAAAACTGCTAAAATTTACATTTAATGTCAATAAATTTGAAGCAGGCTTAAATTATTGACGCTAACTTTAATTATTATTGAATTATTTATTTAGGCTATGTATCTTCTTAAATATATTATTTCTGCAATTTACTGCCTATACCCAAAACACTGTTAATTTACACTATTACATATGTTATGGAGGGACAAAAATAATTACAATTAAAAATGTATGTGGATATTTGAATTATTTCCTCAATGTGTTACAGGCAAATATTAGTTTATTTATGTTTTAGACTCTATACTACGTATATAACATAAGTGTTATGATGGGTCGCAAACGTATAAAGCTCTAAAAATATAATATTCGTTTATAAAATAAAATTATAATATTTTAATATTAAATATGTATAATATGTATAGTATGTTATTACAAATTGTAGCTTTTGAAACAATAATTTGGGGAAGCACTTTATGGTGTTAATAGATATTTGCAGTTATCTTGGCTAAAATAAAAATAAAAATATTCACATTTTAAAATATTTTAAAGCTGTATGATCCTTTCAAGGTTTAACATTTTATTTTATTTACTTTTTGTAAACCGAATCTCCACCACCACTATGAGATTAATGTTTCTAAAAAATTCTGTCAAAGTTTTTTAGGCTAATATATGTGTATATAATATGATTTTTTTAACATGAAGATGATTTGATTGTGCTGTTTGCAGAGTCCTTTAAAAAGTGTAATTGATACCTGGTGGCCCTATTTACCAGGCAGTTTGTTATAGCAGCTCTCAGTAACTCTGGCCCTAGTCTTACTTAGTGACTCCACTGTGATGGGAAGCCCAGCCACATTAGGTGTGCTGAGCTGCAACACAGTCCTCGGGGGCATTGCTCAGGTAATTGGTGGAAGTCAGAGGTTGTTGTCACTATTACTCAGATCCGGGGCTCTGATAGAGCCTCTTTGTTTACACACAGAGCAGATTCACTCAATGATGGTGTCCAATAACCTCAAAAACTACTGTTTAGACAAGACTAAATACAGCCGAGGGGATTGGGTGGGAAAGGATCACCTATCGTGAGAGTGTCACTTTTTTGTCTGCACTAATGTGTGCATGGGTTTTTACTCTACCACTTCCTGAATAGAAAAGATATGTGTCCATGTCCTCGGATCCGTCATGCGGGACAAGGTAAACAGGATCCCAGACTGGCCTGCTGTTGTACATGAACAGGGTTCTGTGTTGTGGGTCCATTTCACAGATATGTGTGTGTATATGGTACGGATAGCGACAGGAAAGAGGTCAGACGGTCCTCTACAAAAAGCAGCTGGACTTAGCATCATCATTGTGCTGATTTTCTTTTTGTGCACTATCAGGTGACAATACAAATCTTTGCGGTTCCAGATGCACGAAGAGTATCATCAGACACTTTATCCTTCTCTTTTTAGCATAAAGAGTGCCTATTCCAAATCACCCATTTGCTAAAATAATAAAAAATAGCAGTTGAGTCTTAAAACATTGACTTAATCAACACTATTTTTTGGGTTAACAGTAAGTAAATATAGAAAATTCTGATCCTGTTCAGAGGAACCATAATAGGGAATTCTGTAGGAGTGACCAAAGGGTACAGTCTCTTTATTCCCCACTATAGGCCACCCATCTCCCTGCCTGTAATGAGAACAACGCTGACAAGACCAAGATTGTTTGTGCCAAGGGAATGCTAGTAAAGCTGATCTGGGTGCCATCTGGTTCCCTTTTCCTCATGTTGGGGGCTTTCTTGCCATAGATAGGCCAGTATGTGTTTGAGTCCAAACCCCCGGAGGGTCTCCCAGCTCTTCGGGAGGCTTGATTCTCTGTCAGTGTTCTGGCCTGCTAGTCTGATCCACCACCTCTCTCTCTCAGACATGGATGTGATGTGACACATGGCGATGATGCCAGACCGAGAGTACGACTGCAAACTGAATTCTCTTGGGTTGAATATACAGTGGAGTTCACTTGTAAAAATGCTACTATTTTAATGTTTTTCATTTACATATATAATGTAGTATGTAAATTACAAATTATGTTATACGCATTACAATTTAAGTGAAAAGTTGATTAAAATTTTTAGTATTTGTTGAGTCCCCCTTGTGCATTAATGATAGCATGCACTTGAGCTGGGCTCCACAAATGGATGTTAAACCTGATTATGTTATCCCAGAAATGTTTGAAAAGGTTTTTAAAGAGCATCTTGTGTGATTCAATGTACGCAAGGAAATCTGAACTTTTGTTTAAAGGATTCAAAAGTATATTTTGGGATCTTTTCAGCTTCAGCTCAATCGACAGCATTTGTGGCATAACGATAATTACCACAAAAATGTATTTTGACTCGTCCCTTGAAAATCTGGGTTACAGTCAGGCACTTACAATGAAAGTGAATGGGGCAATCTGTAAACATTAAAATACTCCCTGTACTCCCACAAGACCTAAAACATATGCATTTTAACATAGGTTTAGTGTGATAAAAATCACATAATAACCTTTTCTGTGTAAAGTTATATCCAACTTTGTTGCCATGATGACATAATACCTTAAATCCTAAAATGACTGTAAAAATTATGATTTGAACTATTTTACAGCTCAAATAATACACAAGTTTTGACAGAAGAATTAATGTAAGTGCTTTTATATAATTATAAGCTTCACATTTCTGCCTTTAAACCCTCAAAAAAATCGTCCCCATTCACTTCCATTGTAAGTGCCGCACTGTAACATAAACTTTTGGTTTATTTAAAGAAAAAGAGGGACGAGTTGAAATAATTTTTGGTTGTAATCAACATTATCCCACAAATGCATTCGATTGAGCTTAACTTGTATAGAACCCAGAATATTCCTTTAACATGGAAAATTTCACAAATTTGCTTATTTGACTGGTGACCAGAGATGCTGAATATTAAATATTTCTTTCCATTTTACATGGACTCAGACTTTTGAACCCCAGTGTATCTTTGAAATAAATGGCCAGGTAAAGTTTTGAAAAGTGAACCACTAATGTAGGGGTCATTTTTGGTTGGTTGGGCTCAGTGCACCTTGAGGATGGTTTAAGGAGTGTTTGTCAACACCTTCAAGCCACATAGAACTCATTATTTATATTTTTCCACCAGACAGGGCCCTGCTCCACTCATTTTTGCACGGAGATGTCTCCACTGTTTTTGCCTCTGGGGTTCAAAGCATTTTCAACACACCAGCTGAAAGCAGTTGTCAGTGACAGTCCTCTGACAGAAAATATGCACCTTTTACTAAAATGAAAGTAAAGTGCATACATTAATACGGCCTTAAGAAAGTCTGTGTTACTGAAACTTTTACGAGAATAACCGATACACACTAGTCAGTCAGTGCATTGAAACCAACACCCTGAATTTTGCAGCTGTTCCGCATTGGGATTCGGGAAGTGTCTGAGTGATGTCTGTGGATGGCATATTATCAAGCAGGGTAGAGGAGCTGCGGTGTGAGCTGAAGTTGCATCTCTGTGATGGCTTAATGCTCCTCTGAAAGGAGTCAGTTTAAAGCTATTGTCTGCAGATAAAGGGCTAGCTTCTGAGTTTTTAAAGAGATTTAAAGTGCGAGAAGCCTCATTCTAATCCTCTTTTCATCTTTTGCTGATGCCATTAGTGATCTTTTGTGTTCAGAATTGGTACATCATTGTGCTTTCTTTGATGATGAGTGTTCAAATTTGAACGAGTTCTCGGTTAACTGAAATCTTATGATGAACAATTTGGATTTTAAAGTTTGTAAATCTGTGGTTAGAGGATGGTGTTGTGCATTTACACTGTACACTGGGAAAGTATTTCTGGATGAATATGTTTCATAACATCCATTTAATATATGAATATATTGTAACCATTGCAATTGACAGTTTAAATGTCTTTATGGCTTGAGTTAGGTCATGGACCAGCCATATACAGAAGGGGTTGAAGTCGTTATAGAGACAAACATCTGTTCGAGACGTTTGCATGCTAAAGATGTACGTTTGCAGATGCACTCCTAACGTTGACACATTTTGGTTATTTTTTCATTGACATAAGCTCATGGTCTGTCACTTCTGTTGAATAAAATCAAAGTAAATGTTAATTAATTAATTAATTAATCTGTCTCAGCTGTTTTTGCATCTTTCAACATTGGATGTTGATCTATGATTCAGCACTATGACTTTAAAGCCCTGCTTTACCCTGACAATCAGGGTAATGCCACATTATCAGACCCAAAGTAGAAAGTCTTCTCTTTGAATGCATTGAGAAAGCTTTACGAGTGCTGAGAATTTCAGTTGGTATGAATGATGCGGTGTGAACACACTTCACGTAACCCGTGTCTGTAACCAACCTGGAATTATTCAAATCAACTCGAGTGTGGCTCAATTAAGACATGCAATCATGCTTTTAATGTATGCATTGCCATGCCAATGTAAAGCACATATTTTGGATAAAAGCATATGCTGAATGTCAATGTAAAGGTTGCCATTAAATAATAATAACGTACTATATTAAAAATAAAATAGTCAAATTAGCCTAATGTTATGTTCAAAGCATAAAATGGCATTAAATACACATCACTAACAAATATCCCTTAGAGATATTTATATTTTGGCCTATATTCCTTATTTCAGACATATGGAATAATAATAACAAATGGTTACATATCAGGGGCAATGCAATGATGTTGTCTTTGTGATGTCATGTGATTATGATGTCAATAATGTCAAATTGCTACATTATCACATTCATATTTATTGAACCACGTCACAGAGCATATCAGATATATTTTTAAACGATTGTAATTCTAATGTATTTATTTAAATGTTTTTTTTTTTTTTTGCCAAATTAACATTTCCTTCTCTCTTCAACTGATTGTCCTCGACAGGTGAAGACAGTAGCCCAGAAAACCTGATGCTACACGGGCCTTTCACCCGTAAGCCCAAGCGTATCCGCACAGCCTTCTCCCCGTCACAGCTGCTACGGCTGGAACGTGCCTTTGAGAAGAACCATTACGTGGTGGGAGCCGAGCGGAAGCAGCTAGCCAACGGGCTGTGCCTCACAGAGACACAGGTATGGGGGAAGAATTGTCAAGGGTGCACACGGCTGCATTCCACCACACTGAGCTTGTGAACACCGCGGCATGTGAACACACATTCATTCATAGGCCTCTGACATCGTTTCCTTACAGGGTGGAAGTAATTAATCATTCATTGCCTTGGGATAGACCAGATCAATGCCAAAGCATGCATTCAACAAGCATTTTTTGGGATAATTTCACAATCATCTTCACATGCATACTTGCTTAAGATTGTTAGGATTGAGCAATGTCTGTTGTGTTGTGACATAAGGAAATCTGATACTGTGGTTATAAGACAGGCTCATCTTTAAATTCAATAATTTTGTTTTTAGAGCTAAAAACAGTTTGTCAAAAGAAAATACAAAATAAAAGTTTATGAATACACTACCTTTCAAAAGTTTGAACACCCACTCATTCTTAGTACTGTTTTACACATTTTAGGATAATAGTAAAGTCATTAAAACTATGAAATAATACAAATGAAATTTGGAGAACGAATGAATATAGAATAAATAAATACATATATTTTACATGTTTTTAATTTGTTCACATATGTAAATGCATTAGGTATCATGAACTATCAATGAATGAAATATTTGAAAGCATTTATTAACCTTGGTTAATGTTAATTTTTAAAAACACAATTGTTCATTGTTAGTTCATGTTAGTTCACAATGCATAAATTTTTTTTAAATATTTTTTATTTTATGCCTTTTCTCCTCAATTTGGCATGCCCGATTCCCAATACTTAGTAGGTCCTCGTGGTTGCGCAGTTACTCACCTCAATCCGGGTGGCGGAGGACAAATCTCACTTGCCTCCGCTTCTGAGACAGTCAGTCTGCTCATGTTATCACGTGGCTCATCGTGCATGACACCGCAGAGACTCACAGCATGTGGAGGCTCATGCTATTCTCCGTGATCCACGCACAGCTTACCACATGCTCCATTGAGAGCGGGAACCACTAATCGTGACCACAAGGAGGTTACCCCATGTGACTCTACCCTCCTTAGCAACCAGGCCAATTTGGTTGCTTAGGATACCTGGCTGGAGTATGCATTAACAATGCTAACATATTATAGGTTATGTTTAAAATGAATTAATTTATGTTGAAATTAACATTGCTAAAAAGTGTTGTCAATTGTTAGTACATAATACCAATGGAGTGAACTTTTGTTAATAAATACAACCTTGTTGTAAAGAACGTTTTGCATGGGCAGATAAGTGTAACTCTTTACATCAAAATGTTTTAATGATCATGAAAATAACAAATTCACTCAAGTGTGTCGTTTAAGGCAGTATTGAGGTATATTGCAGTAGAGATCATTAAAAGATTGAGAGATTACATAAACAAGCATATTTCATGTTTCATTTCATAGTCTTTTATGAGCAAACACACTACAAGGAGAGAAGTTGCCATATCGTTTTGATTTTATTGCTGCTTAAAACTTAAAACTCTCGCTTTTTAAACGTTGTAATATTTTACTCTTAAAATAAATATAACAAAACAATATAAAGATGCATTTTCAAAAACCTTGAAATATATCTTGAAATATATTTTGCTGGATGACTAGATAAGCTTATACATTTATCTGGCTTCTCTTTCTCGCTCCTGTTAAGGTGAAGGTCTGGTTCCAAAACAGAAGGACCAAACACAAAAGACAGAAGTTGGAGGAAGAGTCACCAGATTCCCAGCAGAAGAGGAAAGGCAGCCAGCATGTGAGCCGCTGGAGGGTAGCAACTCAGCAGGGCAGCCCTGAAGACATTGACGTCATTTCAGATGACTGAGATCATACGGTTGTATTATCTTGAGCAATAAACCATCAGTCATGTTGATGGATTTCTGCCACTCACAGCAAAAAAGAAGCACATATTCAGACACTGCCATTAATTGAATGGCTTGTAAACTACGGAACTGAGTCACAGCTATGAAGTCGGCCAAAATTGACTTCTGATCATGCACAATTGTGAACAAAGACGTTGACAGCTGAACTGCTTACAAAGACTTGACTGTAAGACGTCTGTATGCAATACACATGGACTTCTTCATTTTGGATCACATTCCATCTCAAAGCAATGAAGACTTTTTTTACCTTTGTTTTATAGGTTTTAACTCTTCTCTTGCTCCTTTACTATCAGTCAGAACATTTCCGTCATTCCATCATATGTTGACGACAAAGACAATAAATAAAAACAACACTTTATTAGATTGATAAATGTTCCTAATGTTAAATTGTTTCAGACATTCGATGATCACAGTGCAACAACAATCCAGTGCATTAATGAATCACCCGTAATTGTACCTCCATACAAAATGTTGTGATACATTTGAACTGGATGTCTGTATTTTGCAAAATCATTCTAACCAATTTAACAGCAGATTCACTATAAGTGGCGAAACAACTCCTCACAGTCAGATATGTTTGATAGTCTTTCTAGAAAACCACTAGTGCAGTTACACATTTGACATGATTCTATTTATTCAGAATGAACATACTTTTCTATGCATTTGAGCTCCAAACCCAAAATGTTATTTTGTGTTTTACATCTGGGTTAAAGCTTACTGAAGACTTTACGTGTATTGTGTGAAAATTATTTTTATATATTTTTTATTTTTTTGGTACTACAATGGCTCTTGAACTGATCTCAAATATCAATGAACTAAAGAAGCTTAGAAAATGTTTCAATTTCATTTTACACTCATACAATTAAGAAAGAGGGAAAACAGTCTAACCTCCAAGACCCAGAATGGTTTGTAGCACTTCATAGCAGATTGTTTGATTTTGGGTTTTATTTAAGGTGATAAGCACTGTAATGTCATCCGTTTGTCTTCACTGTTCAGGATTTTTTTTGTTGTGTGTTTAACTTTTCCTGCAAACTTTTAGATAATAAAATCTATAACTTAATGATTTTGTTCTTCATATAATAATGAATGTATTCCCTTATATTGAATGCTTTAGCATGAGCAACAATAATGTCATTTTATTCAGACCATGTGCAATATTGAGAAGTGATTTGTCATGCTTTTGCATCCCTGAGGAACCACAGCTTAATGATTTCAGTTACATAAAAAGACAGATATCATTAGCAAGAAGTCTTTTCAATCATTTATGGAGCATATAAGTACTTGAAATTGAACACAAACATCTCAACTTCAAGATATACTCGTGCGAACATTGTATATCACCAAAAACCGGTGCAAAAAGTAGTGTAATTCAAAAACAAAACAGTACCTCCTTTATTTGTAGCTGTCTAAAATACTTACGAATATGATGCTAGAGTTGGTAGTTTGATTTAATTTCACTTCTCACTTCAATGTTGCATCTGCCTTTTCATTCCAATAATAAATGTTTGTAAATAATTTATATATGTACGCCTATATACAGTAGAGTATATATACAGTACTGTGCAAAAGCCTAAGGCACGTAAGATGCTTCACAAAAACATTTGTCTTAAGATGGTAATTTATATTTCAGCTTTAGTGTGTTAATAGGAAATATACATTTTAAACTCCCAAACATTTCTTTTGCGAATAGAAAAGATTAGAATTGAAGAACAGGGAGCCCTGCAACAGATAGCATAATCCCCACAGAGCCCCCCACTGAATAATGTGACAGTCTGAGATTACATGAATATACAGAAGCAATTGAGACAACCGAAATAGATAGAAGAACTGAGGTACATTCTCAAAGAAGCTTGGAACATCCTATCTGCCAACAACCAAGCAAAACTGTATCCAGGAGAACTGGGGCTATTTTGAAGGCAAAAGTGGTCACACCAAATATTGATTTAGATTTTTATGATTACTGGACTTTGTATGACACTAATTGATAAATTAAAACTTTTCATGGCATTACTTTTTGAGGACATCCTCACTATGCAACATTTTTCACAAGTGATTAAAACGTTTGCGCAGTACTGTATATATATATTCATTTGTCATTTTTAACAGACTGAAACCTGATCTGGCTGTTAAAAATGACAAATTAATCCATGTCACCTTTATGTACTGTAAATATGTACTGTATTGTATTTATGTAATTTACACCTACTAATCCTTTAAGTCTAGAGCAAAAGGAATGTACTAAATTTATATCTTTGCATCACCTTAAGACACACAGACATTGATACATAGCCTCATTATCAGCCCACATATAAACCGTGAAAGCAAATGGAAGAACAAACTAAATATCCTTTATTTAAAGGAAAGAATCCCCAGGAAACAACACTTCTGAAATACACAGGGAAAAAAAAGTCCATGACACTTAGAGATATAAAACACTTAATTTAAACTGAAACACCCACTTCACAAAAACAACAGTCTTTTTTCACAGATTCTCTTTCAAGTTTGTTTCCATTGTAACAATTCAGTTTCAGACAGGCAGGTATTTATATTAGTAAATGTTCAGTTAATTTACCTATTCTGGTTTCACACTGGACAGAATGACCCCCCGCCCGTGTATACGCTGTGTTTGCATATGCAAAATACAAATCAAAATATCCCTATACGGCACAGCACATTTCTTTCAACAAATGCTCATTAATCTTTTGAGTGCTATGTTACTTACAAATATTTCCGACTAGCTACCTGCCTCCATGTTGTTGCCATGGATAAGAAGAGGTGTAAACAAAAGAACAGATGGTTGAAAGAATGTAGGTGTTGAGAGCAGTCTGTGATGTTTCTCAACTATGTTAAGTGAAAACTTTCATCTAACTCACAGTAAATTGATCTGGATCGGTGCCAAGTGTGGAGTGGGACACTGATTTAGGGTTCTTGTTTCAAGATATTCAAAACTAGTGCTTCACTGTTTTCTACTTATCTCCAAACCGGGTTGGTCTATGATTTCTCTCTGACAAAATAAACACATAACAAAGTGGTTTATTTGTATTTATTCTATACCTCGTTTTCTAGGAAATGTTGCCACGATTCCACCAAGCAGTATTGTTGTAGATTGAGCAAGCTGTTCATCTTTTTTGATTCTCACTGTAGATTTAAAAAGAGAAATTGGTGAGTGCATAAATAAAAACAGTAAAATGAGTAAGTAATATAAAAAAAGCCTTGTGTGTCTTTGAGATTGCAATGCTTGTGTTAATTTTGCAGTGCTTGAATTAATATAATTTGTATTATGCTTCTGTCCAGCTGTCATGGAAAAGTATTTTCCCCCTTCCTAATTTCTTCTATTTTTGTGTATTTTTAATACTAAATTGTTTTTGATCTTCAGACAAAATCTAACATAAAACATTTTTCAAATATATATATATATATATATATATATATATATATATATATATATATATATATATATTTATTGAAGCAAAAAAGTTATCCACCCATATCACCCATGTGAAAAACAAAACTCAAATTTGTTGGGTTCGCCGAGGTCGCCATACACACTGGAACCGCCACAGTTCTAGTGTGTATGGCGTGGGGGGCCTGGGCTTGTCTAGTCCAGCTGAACCTCATTATGAATGCAGTTTCATACAGTACATTTTGGGATTTAGTAAATGAGGGGCATATACTTTTTCACACAGGCCTGGTTGGTATTGGATAACGTTTTTGCTTCAATAAATAACATTATCATTTAAAATCTGTATTTTGTGTTTATTCAGATTACCTTTGTTTTATGTTATATTTTTGTTTACATTTTAGAGACTTTATTTAATATGAGATACTGTATATACAAAAACAGAAGAAATTGGGATGGGGGCATATACTTTTCCACAGCACTGTAAATCCATAAAGCACAATGTGTATATATGTACAGTATATATATATATATATATATATATATATATATATGATAGTTTTATATTTATTTAGGATGTATATACACAAAGATATCAAGAATTACAAACCACTCTTTTAAGGATTTATTTGTGCAACTTATTGTTTACAAATCTGTAAGAAGATATATTTAGGAAATTATTAGTTGATTCATATTGTTATCAAAACTATTAATTATGTGTATTTTGGTGCTTGGTTGGTGGAGACTATGGAAATGATGATATCTGTGTGGTAAAAAAGAAAGAAAGCAATCCGTTATCTATCAGTGTCTCATTGCTCTTATTTGTGGCTATCAATTGCAGCTGAGCAATTACCATGTGTTTAAAGGGTGCGAATATACAGTACCCCAGTGAGGCTATCAACAGTGTCACTGTTCAATGGTGTATGTGTTATAATTGCAATTATTCATAAAACTAACTGAGTAACTGCATGCACAAACAACATGTTGCTATTTATATATGGGTTGTCATAATCTAGTGTACAAACAAAAACACATATAAAATATTTAGCAAATCTAACGATGATGCATTTTGGCAAAATCCTTGTTTGAGAGATGACAAGGCATACATATTTGGAATATGATGATCAAAGGGCATAAATGTTGTACATCCTTGCCTACATTTGATGATAGGATAATCATGTGGGATTTGGGTGGGTAGGCTGTAGCTGGGAATGTTTGTATTTGAGAAGGTAGAAGTACATACAGTACAGTACAAGCAGCATTTGAGTCTATTGTGCACTTTACAGTAGTTCGATCTTTCTCTTATGCCTATGGGACAGTGTCTCACAAATGTGCTGATTTATGAACTGCTATCTCCCTAACATCAACTGAATTCAGAATGCTATCAAAATAATTTGATTACATTGCGATATTTAATCAGGCTCATTTATACATCATAATGATGACTGCAGAAAATGCCCACACGTTGCCTCTTTCTCTCTTTCTTTCTTTCTTTCTGGGTAGATTTGCTGCATGAAATTGCTGCGTCTGATGATACCATGACAAGAAACAGTGTGATTTACAACACAAATGATATGATAATTACGGGCTGGCAACTTTCAGAAGCTAGTTAGCCAGTTTTATGGACTGGAAGAGCTTGTTTCCTCTGCTGCCACCTGTTTGGTCTGCACCGATTGGCTGCAGGGCACTTGAAAAAAGGAAAGCAGCCACCCTATTATAGGGTACTGCCAGTCAAGTCTAGAAGAGTAATTGATTGGTTTTATGAAGTAGTGTTAGGAGCTCTAATTAATGCACAATGACTGTTGCCGATCCAAAATCCATGGGCTGAATCAAATGTGCACATTCAGTGGTTACATCGATCTTTTTGAAAGTAAATTGCTTCTGATGTTACAAGACGATGAGTTTTCGTAAAATGATTTTGATTGGCAAGGATTTGTTATGTAAACAAAACAGTCAGTGAGAGTTTTTTGTTTTGATCACAAATATTTTAATTATTGCAGACATGCAGTTTTGCTATGTTGAAAACATACCAGTTTCTTTTGTGTCTGAATGTTTGTAAAGTACACAGACAGAGTAATTACACAGTATCACCAGTTACCAGCATGTTGAATGGACAAGGTGAGTGAGTTTCAGTGAGTCAAAATAAATCATAGCGATCATTCATTTGCAATGTGTCTTCAGAGATACAAATCTTGTCTTTTTCATGTCAGAGTTGATGAAACATACAAAAGAGAACAGGCAATAACTGTAAATAATAATTACTATTTCATTTATATGTCGACCTAAAGCATTTGTTTCACATATTTACATATAAATGTTATTGTTATTTTATTGTATTTAATCTATTTTCCTATATATAGGACTGGATCAACATGACTGTCATCTCTTTGCCATTCCATAATAAAATGATCAGCAGGTTCTGTAAGATATGCGACGGCATCCGCTTCCTTTAAAATATTCATATGCTGTTTATATTCATAGAAATGTACTATTATGTCTCTTTCCCTATTGTCTTTTTTTAGTAAATAGTGCATGGATAGTATACACAGTGTCAGTAATTCAGAGTCAGAAATTAATGAGTGCTTGGGGCAAAAATGTCCCCAAATTGACAAAAATGTCCCAAAAATTTGAAATACGGGAGCAAAAAACTAACACACACACACACACACACACACACACACACACACACACACACACACACACACACACACACACACACACATATATATATTTATGTATATATACAAAATATGAGTTGATGTTGATTTAATTTTATAGGTAACAGGTAAAGTTATAGGTAAAAGTAATATTTTAATGAATGTATCTTACTTGAAAGAATGACACACAAGCGTTTTTATATGGTTAGAAACAATATGCCTCCATAAAGGTAAATAGCCCTTGAAATTTTCCATGAAAAGTTTAAAAATAAACAAACAAACAAACATTCCAGCAGGCAAAAATTGCCCCTTGATTAAGAAATATACTACACAGCACCCAACAGTATAACCTGTAGTATAAGTAGTAACAGTATAACAGTATAACCCCCCTACATTGTGTAGACCAAAAATGGCTTATAGTTAACATGCTAAATAATATCTGGTAAAAATCTAAACATGCAGAAAGGTTTATTTGATGATTATGTTTAAGGGTAGGGTAAGGGTTAAACAATAGAACATAAAATTAAATAAGTATCAAAACAATAGTCAATAGAAAGTCCCCATCATGATAGAAAAACAAATGTTTATGACTTGAGTTATCCCTCCTTTGTTCTTGTGCTTCATCTAGAAAATTCTTTGCATGACTCAAGTGCAGGGTAAAAACAGGCCCAACAGATGACTTAGACTGACAGCTGATGGAGTGACACTTACAGCTTTTTGCTTATACCAGAAACAGTTTGCATTGCTTTCACACAGACTTGTGACTAATTAAGGTATTCGCATTGTAGCCAAAGACACATTGTGCATGCTCAACGTGTGCAAAAATACCACAATTCCACATCATACCATTGTAACGATTAATAAACACTGATGAGAGCATTTCTTTTCCTGCCAATGCATCTCCTCCCGGATCAGCTATAAAAGTGACGCACATCTCCATTGGCACTCAGCAGACAGCGCGAGTCAACACCCGACAGCAGGCTTTCTCCAATGTGATCACGCATCCCCTATTTATGTTCTAGCACATTACTATTTAAGGGGCCCGGTCTGGTTCTGGGTGCAGAACTATGATGAAAATTAGTTAATCATCATCATCGGGTATCCGTTTGCAGGTACTATATTTATAATTTCCTGTATTTATGTATGACAGTAGGAGACTAACCAATGATAGTCATGCCTGACAGAGCAAGCCGAGAGGTTTACGCCACATCAATGGCTCACACTTCCTTCTGATGATTATCAGCAGCTGTCCGATGAGAAAAAAGTTTGAGTGAGATAGATGCAGTTAGTCTCACTTTAAGCAGGCTTACAGGCCCTGCAATGAATATGTGCCACAGGATATAAGGTCTTCTGCTTTTAATAAATAAAAATGATGAAATTATTAGATTATTAGATTATTACCGGTAATCATTTGCGTGTATATTAAAGGAAGTGAATGCAACTGGATTTGGAGTGTCCAAAGCGCTAACTGTTGTTGACATATGGGTGCATGTGAGCTCCATTTTCCAGATGAAATGTCTATGGAGGGGTGCCTAAAGCGAGTTGTGAAGCAAGTTGTTTTTAGCTGTACAGGCTGTAATACAGTGAAGAGGAATGCATATTTTATAAACTGAATCCCCCAACCCAAACCCATCAGTGGAGTAAAAATGTAATGTTAGATGGGAAAATGCAGCCTCCAAATCATGATCTTCACTGATCATGTGAACACTTCTGATGCAAAATGCTTCCCTGGTTGTGCCAAAAGGGAAGATAAACATGCTAGATCCGATGCAAAAATGATGACAGATGCCGCTTATCAGTGAATCGGAATAATGTGTTCGAACACAGGGTACTGGAACTCTTGAAAACAGCATGTCGAATAGCCGTGTGATCATGTTGCACATTCATTGTGAACAAACAAATTGCTTTATGCTGGATACTTATTGCATCTCTCCCGGTTAAATGTTATCTGAAAAGCAGTAGGATTTTGCTTGTGCCACTTAAAAGTGTGGAGAGGTCTTACCAATGATTAGGGTTAGACTAACATCGTGCAGGATACAGACGTGACAGTTAGCCATAGGCTAAATGCTTACTAAGTTTAAAGCTTTGGATTTATATCCATAGATTCCAATAGAACTGTTAAATGTGTGGTCCCTCCAAGACAAAGTGTATGAAACACAAACTATTGACAAGCATTATCCCCCAAGAAGGTATTCAAAGTGTTAAACTCAGAGCTATCGTGTGAGAGTATGTATCACTTATTTCACAACGCTGCTTAATTGCTGCTTTAAGGAGCACAGATGAATGTTTAATATCAGGCCTCGGGTTAAGACTACACATCATGAAAAGACATGGCATTTCCCTATTATCTGCTCCATCTTGAACGTTGCTGTAAAATTCCACCACATACTTATTTATAAGCAGCAGTTGTGTTCACTGGTGAAAATAGGGCTTAAACATGGTAATTCAGGAGGGAAAATTGAGACAGCAGGGTGAGCATCAAGTAAATTTAGCCTTAAATGAAGACTAAACATGAAAAGGGTAAGTGAATGATCCAAAGTTATAAATTAAATATTTTTAACTCAACTCAGTGACAACTAGGGCCTGCTAGTTACCTCGTGTGCAAGCCAAAGATTCATTTCTAATGCTATTTTTTACTCTTCCCACCTATTCCTTTGCATGGTTCTGAACCATTCAGAAAATTTCATTTTGGCAGTTTAAATTGTAATACCATACAGGGGGATATATTGCATAAATGATAAACAGACAGTCACACCTTATAGCACTTTAGACCAAGGTGACCAAGGCAAATTAGACCAAGGTGAAGTTTTTGTTTGGAGTTTGAGGGGAACCGGTTTCAAATCCTGACCTAACACTCGATTTTTAAAAATAGATTTTTAAACTATTAAACTATCCGGCCCCTGAGGAATTGGGCTCCCAGTGCCTCGTCTGGTTGCCCGTTCCCTTAGCCTGCTTTCAGCACGGTCGTCCCATCGACATCTTTGCTGAGGAGTTGGTTGAAGCGGTCTCCGGACGGGGTATTGATGAGACCATCCTCAAGCGAATTTTTTTGGCAGGTCTGGACAAGTCCATCCGTCCAGAGGAGCTGGGTTCGATTTTAATTTTTCCTTTTGGTATTTGGTGGACCACCTCTGCCGGTTGGCAGAGATGGAACATCTGCTGCGAGAGATGGAACGTCTGCTGGAGGCGGCCAAGTCAACTGCAGATCCTTCGGGCACCTCTTGGTCTTCTCGACCCTGGAGACTGCGGCCCAGTCTCTGGCAGTGCCCACAGCTATGGAGGCCGTTCCCCTGTCATAGCCTGTGCTCATGGCATTGGAAGCTTTTCCCCTGTCACTGCCAGTGCTCATGGCCATGGAGGTCATTCCCCTGCCGCTACCAGCGCCCACAGCCACGGAGGCTTTTCTTCTATCTCTGAAAGTACTCATGACCACGGAGGTAATTTCCCTGTTTGATTCTGCTCCCACCCTGGAGCTGTCCATCCTCGCCTCCTTCCTGGAGCCGTCAGTCCTCACTCCCGTCCTGGAGTCGATTTTTAAAAATAGTGTGCTAAATTGATGGTCACACTAGGCCTTGAATACACCAAGTTTTTTGGACAACGCAACAAACCAGGTTACGATATCATGTGGGAGGGCTTCTGGTGTATGCTAAGTAAATGATATATCACAAATAATATTATGTTAAAAATGTTTAAATATATTGTCTACTCCATGTCATGATTTCCCAGGTGTTTCACACAGGTGCTGCTCAGCAGCACAACAGCGTTGTCATGGCAACTGATTTGCACTGCTTGTGATTATTGACAGCACCTGTGTTCAATCTTCCCTTCTTCTTTATGTTCTCTCCTTTGTCTTGTTTCCCCCATCAGATCATTGTGTTATGTTCAGTCTCTAGTTCCAGTCGTGTTGTTTGTATCCTGTCCTGTTATCCAGGTTTCTTCTCAGCTCCTTTTGTCTTGTTGATTTGTTTTTATCTCCCTAGTGAGAGTTTTGTTAACTGTTTGGTTTAGTTATCCTAGTTAGTATGTTTTCAGTTCTATTTTTGTCCATCTTTTATTTCTCCCTCGAGAGGTTTGTTTGTATTTTGTTGGTGTCCCCCATTTCGCCATCTCTGAAACCTGGATATGACATTTCGCTCTCTAGTGACAATCATGTTTATTTTGCTTGTTATGGGTAATATTCATTACAAGGGAGAAGATGTATGATCGTGGATCACGATAGCACAACAATCACCAAAGGAAGCGGCAAAACGCTCCACAAGTTGTAATGCAAGCAGGGAAAGCTGTAATATTTGCTTGTTTTTAGGTGACAACTCGTCCTTTCCTTTGGAGGGTCCTTAAGTCAAATCGGGATATACATTTTTTGAACTTTTGGACATCAGTATGGCGGCGCAGTGTCTTCACTGTTTTGACCACATCAGAAATCCAGTAGTTATATATTATAAATCAGTGGTATTAAGCCAAGAGGACAGGGTGTGACATTTCAATCTTCTATTGGTCACGCATCCTCTCGTCTAATGAATTCACAGATCAGAGTTCACCAAGCCTGAATTTTGGAACACATAGTATGAAATTTATTTGCATGAGGAGCTTGCCTTTCCTGTCTTCCGTGTGCAGATGCCATTGAATGGGAGTGAATGGAGTGCGAAGTGTAGTGTGACCGCACCTTAATTCTAGGGGCCTAGCAACTATTGAAACTGCGGGGGACATGTCCCCCTCACTTTTAGAAATAACTGCATTTGTCCTCCCCACTTTTTGAGAAATAATAATTACATTTGAATACATTTGTTTTTCTTAATTGTGCAAGGGATAAAAGTGCAGCTCTACGCCTAAAATGAAAGACCCAAAAGAAGCCTCTGCCAGCTGGCTGTTTCGGCAGTGGGCGGAACTAACTTGTCACAGTCCCTGATTTGATTCAGCAAATCAGTTCAGGTGAATGCAGACAACGTGATTAATATTAATAAGCACAACAGCCTGCCAGGCAGTACGACAGACACAGAGCTGTTGACAATATGCAATCTACCTGAGACATGACGTGATCAAAAAGAGAAGTCATCTTTGACTATTGTAAGTTCATGTTTTTAAGCAGATGATAACATTTGACATTTTAGTGACTTTTGGTTACTTTTTAATCTTGGACCTCTTTATTATTAGTTTTTTTTAACTATAATCCAACTCTCTCGTGTCATATATTTGCATTGCCATTACACAGAGGTAATCTCACATTCTCCAGAAATCCAGGGTAAGCACACAAACACACCATTGTGAGTAAATAAACAGATGAATACAGTTAAATATGTTCCTCCTCACTTGTAAAAAGCTCTGCTCTTCCGGCTATGATGCACGTGGGTCAGTTCTCAAGTGCCAATGTGATTAAATCACACACGCATACCGCTGCTGAAGCGTGAAGCACGGAAGTATGGATGCACGATTCAGTGTTAAAAAAAGTACTTCAATATTTATCTTTTTCACACCAAAAGTGGTGTTGCTTTAGAAGACATTAATTTAACAGCTGGTGTCATATGGATGACATTTTTGCTGACTGTTTGTGATTTTTAGAAATTAATATTTGAAATCACCATCCACTTGCATATTAAGGACTTACTGAGCTAAGATATTTTTAGTTTTAAAAAAAAAAACAAAAAACATTCTGGTGAAGATAGAAAGTCATACACACCTGGTATATCATCAGGGTGAGTAAATAATGAGAGAATTTTCATTTTTGGGTGAACTATCCCTTTAAATATACATTTTACTAATGTATATTTTAGTTCTAATATAAGTCTAATGCTACATTTTAGTTCTAATAATTCAAGTTCTACCATAAAAACAAATTGCTGATGTTTCTTAAACGTTCAGTTGACATACTTTCTTTCAAATAATATCACATATTCTTAAAAACATAAAATTATTCTTAAAAAAAGTCACATAATCTCAGAAATTCTTTAAAACTGTCATATAGTGAAGAAAGGCTGATGTTGAATGCTTCCCACCCAGTTTTCAGATTGTTCCTATGCCCAAACATAACTTAAAAACATAACAAAAGAAAAGAGAAAAAAAATATTCATTTTAAATATTAATCTGCATTTAATTAACTTTCAGCAATCAAGTCTGGTATTTCCTGTCCGCTGTCAGAATCAGAAATAGAGAACTATGTCAGACTCATTAATCACTCTTTTGAGCCGGTTCCTATAAACAGCACTGACTGTTTTGGAAGGTATACCTTCGAACTATCAAAACCAATTCTGCATCTTACTGTTTTCCAGTGTGATGAAGAAAGTCTTTATTAAGTTCAACACCTGCACGTCCAGCTTGTGTACGACTCGTACTGCAGGTAAACACGTTTCCACTTAAAAGAGTAACAAAACAGTAGGCCTACATGATAAAAGTACATTTACATTTATTAATTTGGCAGACGCTTTTATCCAAAGAGACTTACAAAAGAGGAGTAATACATCATAAGCAAATCATTTTAAGGAGCAAGATGTATGAAAAGTGCTGCATTACAAAGTCTTTCTAGCATCGCAATAGTAGTATTCAAGACAGATTAAAGTGCAACAAGAATATATAATACTTTTTTATTTTATTATGAGTGACTTGTTAAATGCTCATGGAAAAGATGTGTTTTAGACGTTTTTTGAAGACGAGGGAAGGATGTAGTTGGGAAGGTCATTCCACCAATGTGGTACGATGAAACCGAAAGTCCGGGAAGCGTTTGGTGCCTCTTTGTGTTGGTACAACAAGGCGCCACTCCTTAGCCGACCGCAGGCTTCTGGTGGGAATGTAGCTCTGTAAAAATGATTTTAGGTACGCTAGAGCAAAATTACTTTACCATGTCTTGAAATTATTTGTACCATGGTTGTTGTGCTATGAATTCTTTTAAATACCTCAGAGTTCTGTAGAAATGCCATAAATGAATATGGTCATAATTCAGTACCAAGGTATACAGTATATAGGCTATGTATCACAGTACCATGATAATACCATATGCACCATAATTGTGCTTTAACATCATGGTAACACCACATCAGGCTACATTTCTGAAAGGGGGTTTTAAGAAACTTCAGTGGAACTCCAAATGACACAATGTAACTGTACTTCTTTCAGAGTTGTTTTTGTTTTCTTATAAACTTATAAAGTTTTAGATCAAATTCCAACTGAATATTTTTAAAATTTCTTATTTATAAATTCTATTATGTAGCTTTTGGACTTTTGCAGTGTACTTTTGACCTTGTCAGTGTACTACTTTCTCTAAAGTTTAGCATTCAGCTTAATTTAGCTTTTTTTCTGTATTCTGTAGAGTAGTTGGTAAATTAGTTAGCTAGTTAAATTATTGCATAGCTTGCACAACACTGCATTGATTCCAATAGACTATTTTCTTTGATCTATAAACAGTCGTGAAAATGTAAAAAAAAAAAAAAAAAAAAAAAAAAAAAAACATTTGAAGTTTTAGACAGCCCGCAATGTCTACCATGTGTTATTGATCTCAAAATGATTTGGGGGTGTACTTCAGAGGCTGGCCCTGTATACGATTTACTGGGCATTGTTTTATTTTTCATTCTGTTTGTCATCATCCTGTCTGTTTTAATAAAAACAAAAACTAAAATTGAAATCCCTCTGGCCTGTTGTGGTAAATGAAAATGAACAAATATTATTTTCAGCATTTAAACATTGTGAGTTTAATTGTTTATCTAATATGTAATGTCCCACTATTACTCACATGATGACATTTCATTGCCACGTTTAAAAAAAAAAAAGTAGCTAACCACTCTTGTATTGGATAACACAATAATTAATAAGCATTAACAAACTTTACTAAAGAGAATATCATAAGGCAGGAGCTAATTTGTCATCAAAGGGAAATTTGCATTATGGGATAATTGCACTATCTCTGTTCAAAGGTGTGAACATTTACTCCAGTGTTGCTAATTAATTTTCTCCCAAACAGGATGGTTTTATTCAAATGAGCCAGTCCCTTCATTAGCACACCTGTGCTTTGCTCCCTCATTAAAATTGGTATCCTGTAAATTTTTACATCCACAGACAGTGGCTCTGTTACCAAATATTGAGCAAGGTAGCACTGTGTTAATTAATGTTATAACGAGTCGGTGTGTCAGCGAGGACTGATTTGCATAACCTGTGCAAAAACAAAACCCGTGATGAGTATTCGCTCTCTGCTATTGTCGGAGGTCTCTTCACAAAATACTTTATATTGTGTTATTTCTACCCTCTGGCCCTCTAACACACATACTGACACGATGTGGAGCAAAATGTAAAGGAAAATCAAAGAAACAATGGTTCATTAAAATACAGTTTATAAGTCACACATTGTAAGAGGCAAACTGATATCATTAACTTTTTTTTTTTTTTTTTTTTTTACAGCTGTATCTTTGTTTCCCCATATTGTGCATGATATGGTATGTAATTTCCATGCAGCATTCCAGTAATGACATGTGTATGTTGGTGGTAAGGTGCCTCCGAGTCCCCTTCTACAATCAAACTAACTCAGTTTATTCTTCAACTCTCTGGAATAATCTAATCTAATTGGTCAATCTCATTGCATAAACCTGTGGTCCAATATTTTTGTATTACATCTACTAAACTGTATATTTGACCATTGTCCCTGATAACCAATCTCCTACACTTTGTTGGTCTCTAGTATCACTCCATAGTCCATTTATTTACTTATTTGTTAAGTAGCCATGAAAATACAGAATATTGCACAGTAAGCCTTTCAGTATTTCAGTTTATTTTGTAATAGACAGTACATTATCCCTTAATTATTCATAACGATAATGAGGATGCTCCTGTTCTGATTATGTTGAGCTCTCTTGAAAAACTTTAGCAACAAGTATATCACAGATTCATGTGGCAATCAGGTGCTTTGTGTCTTTTGTTCACTCTAATAGGCACCAAACCAATGGGTACTGGCACTGTCTAAATTGGCCTTTTGGACATGGGCTATTTATTGGCTATTTGTTTAAAATGGACTGTGGGCAAAGGGCAGGCTTCTTCCTTTCCCTTAAATTGTCTTTTGTATAAAGTCTCATGGGTGTATTCTGCATTCATGCATGCCAAGTGAGGGGTGGGACCCACATCCTGCAAATTAGCAGGCCTATTTCCATCCAAAAGTTTGGACAGTTCAGACCAAGCGTTACACACAGGCCCATAGAGGAAGGCCATAACCATTGTGGTTGGACCAGAGGCTATTTCCCCAATTCAAAACAGTTGACTTAGTTATTACAACTAGGGATTACCCAAATAGTTTTACCATGCTCTGTTAGGTTTGGCTCATGTAACATGAGGTCGGGATTGGCTACGGGGAGGTTTGTTTATTTAACGTGTATTGTGCTTGCACAGGGGATTGTTAAGGTGTGCGATGAATCCTGACTGTTTTCACTGCCGTTGACAGAGTGGAGCAGAATATTTGACAACGGCACTAGCAAAGAAAGCACAAACATCATTACAGTGACCTTGTCAAACCATCAAAGCAAAAACACTAAACAGAAATCACTCGCTGTATATTACTGATGACGAGTGGTTAAAAAAGTCTTTTGGCAGGGAATGATTCATCATATGTTTCTCTTAATGAGAAAACAGAAATTCGTGAGACTCTCTGCCCAAGAAGTTGGTTGCACAAAATCTTGGCACAAAACCGCCAGTGTGTGATAAGAGTTAAATAAATGCACTTAAAGTTGTAATCATAAGCATATGCACCACAGTCTGTTGTGTTATTTTCCAGCACGCTAATCACCAAAAAGCAAATTTAGTGCGTCCTGCTTGTTAAGATTCTGGAAAGACTTCACAGTTAATAATTCATAAGCACTTGCTAATCTCACTCTAGGAGTCTAATTAACGCATCATTAAAAACATAATTCTGATAATTATAATTTCTCACTTTTTAAATAGGAGCGCCACAGAACCAAGCAGAGCGAGGAAGGGTGTCTGTACAGCCAATTTACTCAGTGCACCAGATGCCAGATACGGGAGAAGGGTGTAGGAGGAAGAGGCCCAGAGTTTGGGAGGAAATCAAGGCTGGTATACCCTATTTAGCTATCATAATGTATTCTCCTCTGTTTAGGTGATAATCTTACTAAACACAATGTTGACTTGTGTTATTTAATGTTTAGTGTAACCTGATAATTAAAGATGACTTAAATAATATATTGAAGATCTGATTAGCAGAGGCACACCACAACTGTAAAAGAAAAAGGCCAAATCGTTTCATCAGGGAATATTTTTTCGATCTATGCAGAACGTGCATGTATTTATGGAGAACTATCAGTGTAAATGACCCGCAGTTCATCCTTCTTCTATTATGTCAACAGAGGGTGTGCCAGTGTGAGAAAGACCCCAGATGTTCCTGGTGCGGCTGCTGTCCAAATCAATTATTCTTCTCTCAGCATGAATTCAATTCTCCTGCACTCATCAGAGGTGTGAATAGGTAAACATCACTCTATCCTCTTTCCCCTCATGGTGCAGAGCCGCATAAAATGAGGCAAAGAGGCCGTACGAGCAGAGCTGTGGCTTGTATATATAGAGGTTGGTATTTTTGCCTTCCCATCACGCTAAACGGGGTTAAATATGGCACTGATTACCCTAATGGAATAGCACAAATTCACAAGCCTATTACAGTTGTGTACCCTTGTTGATGCTCTCTGGAAGAGAACGATTAGATTCTTCCTTCACATGCAGTTTGATGGAGCGATTAGCTGAAATATTCACCTTCTCAATGGTCTGATAATCTGAAAGTCTGTGCAACCTGTACACCTGTGTTGGGGTTGATGAGACTTCACGTGATTAGACCTGGAAAACTCTTTTTTAATAAAGTTCCATTGTATTCGCTTTCGCACCTGCATCCGATCAGGAGGTGAGAGCTTCACCACCTCAGGTGTGGAAAGGATGTCGACTTTCATTTGTGTGTGAATGTATGTGTTGTTGTGTGTGTTGATGGCTTGGTTTCTTAGTTACAAACTGTGTTAAAGTCAAGACAAACAGACTTTGAACGTTTTGTGAGGTCTAACTAATTTCTTGAGGTGTGCCTTTTAGGGAAAATGGCATTTGTGGTTTTTAATGGGGTCATAGCATATCTTTTTTTATTATAATTATTTGTAACATTTCTCAGACTTCTAGAATTAAATGAATTAAATGATGAATTAAAATTCAACCCAGAGATCAGTTTAAGGCTGCTGATAATTTTTGGACCACTCAACATGTTTGGCAAACATGGGCCAATGAAAATCAATACATAGATTCAGAATTATATAATGCAAAACTTTATTTTAACATGGTTGGCAGTGATTT
This sequence comes from Moxostoma hubbsi, assembly GCA_032164185.1. NCBI lineage: Eukaryota > Metazoa > Chordata > Actinopteri > Cypriniformes > Catostomidae > Moxostoma > Moxostoma hubbsi. The sequence continues at coordinate 12,437,953 of JAVLUX010000016.1, read as the reverse complement.
GATGATGTTGGCCTTTTACTTTTAATCAGAATTATTTATTCAGCTTTATAGAAAATCAGCTGTAATGTATGTAATGCCTCAAAAACATGATTAACCAACTCTCCTGGACACACAATTTTCAGACTTTTCAGACAATTTTTTATAGCTTGGTATTACTTTAAATTTTACAACTTAGTCCTGCTGTCCACTTATAAGGACATCAATTTAAAAAAAATATTTTTGCTCTAGATTTATTTTTTATTTGCTTGTTTATAAGTTGCTAATAGTTACAAATCAAAAAGGGAAATGAAAAATGTACAAAGCAGTCACACGGGGGTCTCAGGAGGTTAATAAATGTATTACACTGTGACAGGTTCAAAAAACAATCTAGCTAATACTGTTAAGATCCAATTAAATGATCAGTGATCTTGTTGTCAGGAACAGCACAAATAAATGAAGGAGTCTGAAGGACTTGGAGGAGCAAACGTTAGAAGCTTTAGCAGGCGTCTCTCTTGCCTGAGCTGTGATTTAAGGCACTGTCCTCTCAGCTCGAAGACCCTGATGATAAAGACAGGGAAAGTAAATGAGGTCTGAGTTGCTGAGTTTCTATGGTAACACCTGCAGACTTGTTTCTGAGAATATAGTCCTGATAATTTTTGTCCCATTCATGGAAGTCTCAGCCTCAGATGAATGTTAACAGCCCATATAATGCACGTTGCTCACAAAAACAGCAAGCTTTGATCTGATTAAGCCTAGCACACACTACACAATTCAAGCTTGTCTTCTTTGATGTTTTGAGTCGACTAGAAGTCTTAGACCGCACAATTGAGAGCTGTGCAGTGTAGCAGAGTAGACTATCATGAGCTAAGGACATCAAGAGATGAACAAGAGCAGACAGAATTTAACTGTTTTCTAAAACAAATGTCTCTTAGTATTTAATAGTTGGTTGTGTCATCTGCCCCTTGATAACACTTCCAGTGCAGTGTCACATGAGGATTTCCATAACTATTAACAACACCTAATATGCAGGTGATAATCACTGACTACTAATGAGCTCCTTCCCAGTTCCTCTTTTGCACTTAAAGTAAATCATTTACACTCATTAAATCTTTTGAAGTAATTGATGTCAACCGCTCGAAAGTTCATGCTTCATTAGTGGGTGATAGTGTACAACAGAAAGGGGTGAGATATCTCAACCATTCTTTATAAACCCATCAGTATTAGGGCTGCTGCTGACAGTGTGGGCTGGCTGCAGATTCACGCAATGCCGCCACTACAGATGGCAAAAGCTTGTCCAGCCATGAATTCTCAGTACAAGATGGCTGGATTGGCTTTTGTTTCCCCATTGCCGTCTGCACACATTAACGTTGGCCAACTACTCAGCACATCGCCATGCATCAAGTGGAGCCCACGTAAAACTGTTATCTTTGAAGCATGGTGTCACTACGGTGCATTAGCTATCATCTGCACCTTTTCGGATTTAAGTGCTGTAGGCACTTTTCTGGCATGGGTGAAGTCTGTATCAAGACAGGAGGCCCACAGGTTTCTCCGACTGACAGACACTGAGGATGTCAGCGAGTGGGAAAGACTCTGACCTGAATAGAAGCGGGAGGCTGGTGCTGGCAACTCTCCCAGCTGAGGTGCCTGCTGGTGCAGATGGACGGGACTGGGTGTGGGTCTTTGTTATCGCTTTTCCACCGGGGCTGGTGGAGGAGCTGGAGCCGGTGCTTGGCCAGAGGGTGGCACCTGCTCAGAACCGGCTCGTGTTTCCACTGACAAGCGAGCTGAACCCGCTACGTCATCAACAATGCGAGCTGAACTCACTACGTCAAAAATAATGCAGAAGTTACACTAAAGACACAAACATGGAGCCGTACGCAGCAAATATCAAATGTCTTTTTTACATTTTACACTTACCTCACTTTTGATCATTTGGCTCATCGTCTGCAAGGCACAGCAACAGGCACAGAGTAAGTATACATGAATGTTTTATATATTTTACCTCTACCTTTAAGATGAGCTTATTAGCTATTGTTGTACACTCTAATAATTGTAATCACATTGAAACAAATTTATTTTTAAATTGTTAATTTTGAACAGATAGCTCTGCGGATTAGGGCAAGGTGCTTGGCTGTTGTGTGAGCATATCCTCGAGTGCGCCACTGGTAGGATACCAGCGTTCCTGGATTTAATCCGATGCAGTTTATCCAGAATTTTCACATTTCCCGAGAGTCTTTTGATAATATTTGCCATGGTCTCCATCATGTTCTGGAAAGAAGAGACACCAATTACAGTTTGTGTGTACCTGTGAGAAAATGGGTAGCCATTGCCCTATGGAAGTTGGCAACTGGAAGTGAATACAGTCACCTTTTTGGTGGTAGGCCTAATCACTGTTGCAATGCAGTGAATAAGATACTTCTTCCTGTACACATCAAATTCCCAGATGCCAGGAAATTGGTCGAAATGGTTGGTTTGGAGAGTGATGGAGAGTGGATGGAGAGTACCACAATGTGTTGGTGATATAGATGAAAGCCACATCAATAATTGCACCCACAGAGTATCCTCAGGACTTTTTCAATAGAAAAGGATGGCATTCAATTGTCTTGCTAGTGTTGAACACATACCGATATCAGCTGTAACAGTAGATGCCGATTAACTCATTGCCTCCAGCAGGTAAGGCGCTGAGTTTAATGAGCTAGTTGACTGATTGCCGGCCGATGTTCCAGAACAGAGTCCATCACGTCAAAATTTATAATTTTGCTCCATCCACTGACGCTTATGTTCATCTCTGTTTTTTGGTCCCTGTATTCCTTTTTACGTTTTTTTAATTTGTTGACCACTTGATCGGCGTATCGGCTAAATCCTAAAGTGGCCATTTCCTCTGTAATCCCATCATATACGTGCTTTTTTCTGATGCAACTGTTTGTCTCTTCTGCCAACCACTGTTGAACTGACATGTTTAATCTCTAGTTGTTAATGTTTGCTGCAACTCCAAAAAAAGCTTTAAAAAAATGGAGCCTTTCAAACTGCGGTCTGTAGTGAAAATTCTGCCTATTAACGTCAGTTGCCCTTGTTCGAGACCAGCAAGGTTTCTGGGCCAGTTCGGCTCCAGGACTTGGGCACTGGCCCAGGGTTTTTTGTATGGAAAAGCGCAGTCCGGTTCGAGATTGGGCTCTAGCTCCGGCTCCAGCCCCAGTGGAAAAGAGTTATGTGTGGGAGGGAAGAGAGCTGGGAACCATATAGAACTGAAGAGATACTTTAGTTCTCCCTCACCTCTTCAGCATCCCTGACTGAAGATCAAACCACCTTTGTTGCACACAGTTGCAAAGCATAACAGGTCCTGAAAATGATTTAATGTTTTTTTATTTAATATAATTTTTTCATAATATGTCAGCCATTAACAGGCCTACCGCAACCATACTTTTTGTATTACATATTCAAATTATAAATATGAATTCCAAACTTACAGTGATCAGTTTAAACTAATGTGGCAAATTATAGTTTGTAACTATAAATGCAAAATGGTTGTATATTTATTAATTTGAAAATGTTTCTGCTGAAGTTTCAAGAAATCACATTGTCCCACTACAGGCCCAATGTACAAGGGCCATAACCACATACACATTGGGAGACCATCCTAGAAGTACATGCCCCCCTCCAATATACAGATTAGTGGTAAACCAATGTTTTTGACTCCTAAATTATTGCCCCTAATCCTACACATCTGGTCACAGCCTTGCAAAATATAATAGTAATTTATTACTACTAATTCTTTAGTGCTACATTTTATTAACCATAAAATCTGAACCGATAATTGAACAATTTCTGGAAGCATCACTCAGCCCATGTCTGAACTAATATGATTTTGTTGGAAAATGCATTGATAAAGCTATGTTTTCGCACATCATCAACACTGGAACTGTGTTTTTCTCTCCATAACCACATACTTTGTGACGAGGCAGGCAAGGAATAAGGATCTAAACACAACTTTATTAAACTGAAAAACAAACGATAACTTGAGCAAAAGGAAACACAAAACACAGGGAACCTGGCACAGCACATTGACAAAATCATTCAAACATGCAAGAAATAACACAGGGAAACCAAGGGCTTAAATACACAAGGGAACAAACAAGGGAACGAGGAACACCTGGGGAAACAATCAGGGAATGAGAAATAATCAGGGAGAACCAATCAAGGAATAAAACTACAAAGGACTACAAAACTAACAGGAAACAGGAACTAAACAAGAATTTCAACATAAAAGTACAAAAACAAAAGACAACAGGGAATATGACACTTTGTAAAATGATGATGTTAAGAAACATAAACTAAGATATCACACAATTTAAATAAAGCACACATTTAAAAAATAACCAACAACATTTATTTTTCAAAATGTGTTTTGGGCAACAACAATTCTAGAAAATATCATTGCATCATGTATCAGTTCTTACAGTCCATATTATTGTACTTTGCCAAGATTTTATTTTTTGCAAAAACTGATCATTGTTTTTTTTTTATAGCACAGATGAAATATTTATCCTGACATGGCCAATATATTTAAACTTAAAGACTGTAGCTCACAACAAGATTGATGTTTAACCACATGACTATAAAATTAACTACATAAAACAACATCCATCAAAATAAAATAATCCTATTCATTGAGATTTCATATCAGTAGTTGTTATTTGTAATTCTTTTTTGATACAACATAAATCACAATTTTTATTATGGCTCCTGATGCCTACAGTCCTTTCCAAGATATGGTGTGTAGACCCTAGAGCATGTTCACATTACAGTGATGATGTTGCAATGATTTAGTGATGACAATTCTAAAGCTATGTGCGGTAACCATTCACCATTCCTTTGATTGTAATAAAGATAACAGCAAACATGCTAGCAGTTACAAATTTGAGCTATACAGAACAATGACAGCCATTGCCACTGTTGAGTGATACACAAGTTTTAGTAATTAATTGAATGACTTCAACACTTCAGGTTTATTTTTATAATAACTAAGGTTTCATACAATATTTTATTTTCTAGTCTCCCAAAACAGAATAAATTAACCACAAAATGTAACACACACACACACACACACAAAAGAAAAGCCAATGCTATCTTATCGAACAAGGAAAATAACACAGATTTCGTTCAAGATATCTACCATTCCTCAACATTTTCTGACTGAGGTACAAAGAGTACATCACTCGTACCTCAAAGAATTCTAAGTCTTGTAGTGCTGCCAGCATTTGCATGTCTCGTTCCCTTCATCTCAGGGAACCAAAGTTACGTTCGTAACCAAGACTTTCCCTTATGACTCGGTACACTTGACATTGCATTCTGCCTGCGCATATAGGGAACATTGTCCCATCCCATATATGAACTTTAGTCATACAGTATGAATTAACCCCTTCACGAACCCAGTAGGGAAGGAAGTTTTATTTAGAATGAAAGTGCTTGTTGTTATGGGAACACAGTTGTCCGAATGAAGGCGGTTGTGTAAAGTGACAGGGAGCCCATACTTAAAAAGAGGGTCACAAGTATATATTTGGCCAATAAAATAGCAAGTGCTCTAGACAGAGAGGACTTGTTTTGATAGATGTTACATCTAGGTTGTAAAACCTTGTGCATGTGTTTTGAAAAGACCATCCTGCTGCAAAACATATGTCTTGTAAGGACACATTGTTCGTCCATGCCCATTAAGAGGCCACGCCTCTAATTGAGTGTATTTTAACACCAATTGGGCAATTCGCACCCTGCGACTCGTAAGCCAGGTGACCTTCTTTGCTTGGAGACGGATATTCCTTTCGTGTGTCCTCCATAGCACACAAAGAGTTGATCAGACAATCTGAACTAGCATGTGCGCTCAGCGTATGTGTGTAGTGCTCGCAAAGGGCATGAGAAATGCAATGACTGTTCCTCATCCAAATTAAATGGAGGAGAATGGTAACCTTAGGTGCATAGACTTTTCTGGGATTGACAGTGGTTTTGAAATACCCAGACCAAATTCCAGACATGAACTGTCAACTGACTGTGCTTGCAAATCACCAACCCGCATTACTGAGGTCAAAGCCAGCAGTGATGCGGTCTTAAGAGAAAGCACATACAATTCAACATAGTCTAGAGGCTCGAAGGGAAGGCCTGCGAGCACTTTTAGGACAAAGTTAGGTCCCAAGTGAATGGGATTTAGCTGCCCCGCCCCCTAGGAATTATGATTAAATCATGATTTCCTATGGAAGTGCCGGTTTCAGGTTCGTGATACGCAGATAAAATCACCACATAAACTTTGAGCATAGATGGAGTGAGCCCTGTGTCTGATTTCTCTAAAGAAATATACTAAATTCAGGTATGGGGCAGTTCACTGGGTTTTTGCCGTATGAAAAGAAACAATTAGTGAACACATTCTATTTCAGTGCTTAAATGTGTCTCATGGACAGCACTCTAGCCTGTAATATGGTGTTCATAACAGACTGAGCCAATTCTGGCTCGTCTGCTATGCTCTTTTCAAAGGCCACATGTCTAGGATTCACACCTGTGGCTGGAGATGCCAAACAGTGCGTTGTGTTTAAGAGACAAGATATTTTCTCAGCTGTATTTCCCTTGGAGGCCCATCCAGTATTTCTACCACCTGTCCAGATGTCGAAAATCGGGCAACCATTACACACCATGTCCCAACCTGTGTTGGATGCATTTGTGGTCAGCACTTTCCTTCTGAAAACTTGACCCAGCATAACACTCTGTTGGTAGAAGCCTGGCGCTCTCCATGGTGCTAGAGCAGCCAGACAGTGGCGAGTCACTACGATGCGCATGAAAATGAAATTACTTCAGTGGTAATTTTTTTTTCAGTTTGAATTGAAACAGACACTGAAGAATGGTCTGTACGCGTTCCTTCATGAGGTGCGCATGCATGAGCTCCTAAAAAGTAGATTTACTGGCTGGGGAACAGTGCGTTCCAGATTTTCCATGTGGCAAAGCAGCACATCTTTGTGTTCGATCAGTATTGCCTCTGATTGGCTAATAATAACCAATAACTGAGGTAATTCGTAACACGCACACATTTTATTTTCGATGGGGCAAGCGGCGCATTGATACAGACTGAATTGAAGGACTTTAAATACACAGTTCCCTTGAACATGAATCTAAAAAGCCACCAGTAACAGTGCAGGGCTTGCACTGAGGCGGCTGCCTACGCTTGGGCCATGGCTTGTGTGTGTGTGTGTGTATATATACGTATGTATGTATATATCTATCTATATATATATATATATATATATATATATATATATATATATATATATATATATATATACACACACACACACACACACAAGGACACTCCCCATAGCATTAGCAGAACACAATGTCAAGGGTACTGAGCCGTAAGGGAACCTAAGACATTTGAATAATTTCTGGGATTACATAATTTGAGCTGCAGTATTGAAACACCATAATTTCTGTCATCAGTAAGAACTTCTCCTATGTTTTTGATGGTGATTAATGAAGGCTGTTGCATGGTGAATATTTTTCTGAAACTGAACTGTTTGCTGAAATGCCAAACCTATGTTTTATCTTTTTAACTAAATGTTCATGTCTGTGGAAGTGCTGTGTTGTCCTAGAAGTCTTGAGTAAGACTTCCACGCAGTATCAAAAAGTCTGGAGCAACATTGTTGTAGTGGATGATGCACAAATTTAACGGAGACAGAAAAGCAAAATGAGCGTTTAGCCATTAGTGTGAATTGCCTTTCTCACCAGACAGATTTTCTGATCCTATTATGGCTCCAGCTACCGTTTTTAGTGCAAATTTCGCAGTGCTTGTGTGGATTGCACATGCTCCCGATGCCTAATGAGTGAGCATTAGCCAAGGGAGAAGCAGTAATTAGAGCAAGCGTCAGAGTTGAGGACAGATGGCATGCAAAGACAAGTATTTTCCTTCAGACTTATTGTTCCTCTCCTGTGAGGGATGTCAAGACATGCAGCTATGATACTTTTGAAACACTAATTACAAAACAGTTTACTTAGAGGAGCTAAATGGGTTTCCCACAGTTCTTCTAAAACTAAAGGAATATGTAATCTTTATTATTATTTTTATTGTTAATCATAAGCACAGGAAGTTTGTTTGTTGATTAGAAATATTAACACTGTAAGAAGTGGCCAAAAAGTGTTTCTATTTCTAATCAATCTAACCCCTAAAAATGACTTTTGTTGGAGAAACCTAATTTGTCAGATGGATTTAAATCATACTACATAACATTTTTGACTTAATAAAATCAGTTAATTTAGATGTTAATACATGAAGCACGTTTTTTAGGTTACCTGAAATCATTTTCATAGTTTTCTCAGTGCTGAAGGCATTTTTGTTACAGACAAAAACACTGCTACTTATTAACATTTTGAATTGATTTTGTTTAGATGCCTTTGAGTATACAGTATTTGTTCAGACCATAGTGTAGCATGGCAGATGAAGCTGCCTTTATAGTTGGGATAGTCATCGTTAATTAATTTTTTCAGAATTCAAAAAGAATGAAATTGTTATTTATGTAACGATGCTGGCAAGGACGAAGACGAAGGAGTGAAGATCACAAGTGCAGTTTATTTAAACAAACATGAAACCAAAAACCCTAACAATAAAAGAGAACTAAACATAAACATGGACTAGACTAGACTAGATTTGACTTGACTTGACATGGACAAAACAACAAAGTTACACTTACAAACAATACTAGACAAAGGACAATGGTAAACATGAGGGTTTAAATACATGACATGGGGGAACATAAACCAATGATCAAACAGAACACTAAACAAGATAACAAGACTAATAACCTAAAACCAATGACAAACTAGAACTAATAACAAAGTAATCAAACAATGAACCAATGAAAACAAGACACATGAACATGGAGGGGAAACATGAAATCACCAGGAACTAGACTTAAACAAAAAGACATGAAAAAATGAACCAACAGAATAAACATGAACACACACATTAAACATTACAATTTAGTTTTGACTGTACATAATTAGCTTGAAAGTATGGTATAATTTAATGTGTTTTATTAGTGTATTGTTTATGGTAATTTATTGTTCATGTACTCAAATATTGTGAGACGTTCTGCATTTGTCAATGGCACATTTGGGTCTCTAATTACATTGCATGGAGTTGCAAAGAAAATTGTGTGAATATGATGACATGCCTATCAACATATCTCTGAGGTTTATGGGTAACTTAGAGTGTGAGAATGTGAATTGGATGACAAACACAATGTGAAGTGCCCTGTTTATGCATCTCAGCATGTATTAACAGTCATCCACGTGCTGCTTTTGCATGCTGTTTTTACAGCAGTGAGGATGCAATACACATACACACACTCACATGCACAAAAATGACAAATAAAATGACTGTAAAGGGGCTTCTGTTTGTATCAAATCTGAAAGTAATTGGCAACATACTGTATATATATATTACACATTAAAATCAACATTCTCACAATGCACATAGAGCTTCTCTTTGAAAACTTTCTGCTTATTCTGTACCACTTTTACACTCTCACGCCTCTCTCAATAGGGTTCAGCTGCCTGTTCAGGTGCTGCTTGTAAAGGTGTTATATGGGCTGTGAAAAACCGGGCACATTAGTCAAGGAGGCTCAGCCATCTCTCACCGGATGCCATGCTTCAGGGGATTAATTCTGATTCACACATATTCCCCCAAACATCAAACACTCTTCCTCCATCTCTCTCTGAAGGCACTGAATCAGAACTATGTCGATTTAAAGGGCCTTGCTTTTCAAAAGGGCTTGACAGCCTCGGCTTTCATTGTGTTTTAACGCAACATTCTTGCATTGTATTTTGTTTATTATTTCTTCTTTTATGTTGGTACTCCCCTGACGCTGTCGGTCCAGCTTACACACCTGCACTGCCCCAGGGACTGTCCATGGATCAGACCCCACACACCTGACACTCTGTCTATACATAGAGGATATGCGGAACACTTACACCTGAGGAATCTTTCAGAGAGTTCACAGAGACTGGAGTTATTGCCCAGCAGTCACAAAACGCAATAGTTCCGACGTTTCACCTAAAAGTCATCCAAACCTATAATCTCAAACTAGTTATCGACAAAGACAAATTGGCAAAAAAGGGAGGTGGGTTTACTCTACAAAACTTGTGGGTCATGGCCGGTTCTGATAATAAACAATGCCAAATGCAAATAATTAAACAAATCATGTTATTGTGCATAGTTATGATAGTAGATTAAATAGGGTTTTTGACATTTAAAAGTGAGGAGAAAACATTTCCCGAATGTTTTTGTTGTTAGTCATGTGTCCAATCAAACTCCTGTATTTCGTAGAAGCTAGACAAATTAGGCTGATATCAACATGGACAGGCTGCATAACATACCCTCATATTTGAAAGCCAACATATCTTTGGAGGGTAAAAGAAAATACGACCCAGTCTACCTTAAATATGGGTTAACTTACAACAAGGTTAAACATGTTTTGCATTGAATTATTGGCTGCTGAGAGCATGCAACCATTAAATTATTTTTTTTGTTTTTTTTGACAATCAGGCATATAGAAAACAATGATAAACCAGTTAATAAATTGGGTTAGAAAAAATATTTTTTATATATTTTGTACAATCAATTTTGGTCAATTTTGGGTTGCCTCTGATGGTCGATTTGAAATCTGAAATCCTGAAACAAAACCAGTTCAAATTATGACATCATTTGAGCACATTTACATGGACATTCTTACACTGATCATACTTAGCCGAAAATGTGTGTGGTCATGTAAGTAATGCTCTTTGGTCAATGAGGTTGAAAGCTGTATGAGCTTATTTATGTTTTTTTTAAATAACAGCATCCCTAGCTTTGTGGTCATCTATGTGCAAGTGTGTCTGTTTTAATATGTGTGTACATGTGTAAGAGTGTACATGTGTAAGAGTGCAATAACTTTGCATGTGAGTTTTTGTGTATGCATGTGTGATCAGCAGCACCTGGGACATCAGCACACCAGGAATGGTCTCTTTCCCAGAGTGATGAGCAGCAGTGCCCGCCTAGCTTTGACACCTCATCTGTCAGCCCGTTCTGCTGATGAGGAGTCGGTGTGGGGTGATGAAGCCGATAATGAAGGTACCATCTTGTTGTCACGACAGATTGTTTGCTCTGGGCTTTCCGAAGTGCCGGCAAGCTCCACCATATTCCATGCCCCCTCTGCCTCAGGGCTTGGCACCTATGCCGGGGAGAGGAAGATATTTTACCCAGCGTGCAACTTTCTGCACTCCTGCCAAGAGCAGCCATGTTAACTCTCAAAGATATTATTTTCCCTAATGACTCTCTATTTTGTAGGTGTGCAAACATTTTTTACTCTTTAAGTAATAATTAACAGTAAGCAAGCACACAAAAGAAACTATTTTATAGAGTTTTTTTTAAAGGTTTAAAAATGTGTAAGGATACCTCTAAATAAAACAAATCTATTTTTTTCCTTCACCATACAGAGATTTAGAATTACTCTGTGAAGTGCACAAATGGTTTTATGTAGGGGCTTCCACTTCGTCTGAGGGTTTTATAATTGAAGACTGAATGACAGTATTTGAGTGAGCCAAGACTTTAAAAGGGTTCTTTGTGAAATTTGTCAAGGATTTGCCTCTAATGAGAGTTTGCCCACTTGATGAGGGATGCCCACTTCCTCTGCACTATATACTACAATCATTACCTTCTTGTCTTTGATATTTTATTAGTTTTCTCAGATTTTTTTTTTTTTTATTATTCATGATCTGCCTTTCCAGATCAAAGTGAGCTGATCTTTATGCTCCCTATATTCAGTATATAAAGACCCTGAAAGAAGGGTAGAATCAGGAAAACACTAACTACTAACTAACTCTGTCAGAAGTGTAGAAACCGAGAATAAGATAACAAAACTAAATCTGAATAACTGTTAGGGAATTAATCGCATAAATTAACTGAATCATTTGAAAGAAACCATATGCAGAGGCATCTGCTTTCTCTAAATCTTAACTTGCTGAAAAGTCTGAAGAGTCTCTTGCAGCACACTAAACACTTATTTCAAATGGAAGGGCCATCTGTCCTCTGCTCTTCCCTTGTGAGGGCTTCTTTTTGGCACACAAGGATGCTCTACCTCCACCTCCAGACAACTCCCTAAAGTGGTGGAATATGGACTGTGATAGAATATTATTTGTGTGTGAATCTGATGCAAGTATTTGGAGAAGCATAAATCTCAGACTAAATGTCACACATTGTGACCGCCAACATATGACTTGAAGTAAATATTTTCTCAGGCATAAATTCATGTGACCAACTAACTCCCGATCTGTTTCAGATTTGATGCAAAAAAATAATAATAATATCTCCTGAAATATCTACATTTCCAGAATCCTTTATGTCCATTCCACTGAAGTGACTCTCAAAAGACCTGGGAACTGAGGTTTAAGAAAGACAGGCTTATGTAGGCAGGTACAACTAAAGAAAAGCTTTAATCTGTGTTATTTTCTGGCCATGAATGCTTGAGTGCTAAAGTGGCCCGTGGCAATAGGATACATGAATTAAACTGGATTGGATTACCAAGAACTGGCCTAGTGAATGAATGAATGAATGTTTACATTTATATAGCGCTTTTCTGACACTACACTCAAAGCACTTTACACAGTGAACATGGGACTCTCCTCGACCACCACCAGTGCAGCATCAACCTCGATGATGCGACGGCAGCCAGTATGCTCACCACACACCAGCTATTGGTGGAGAATAGAGAGTAGAGTTATAGAGCCAATAAATGGATGGGGATTATTAGGAGACCATGATTGATAAGGGCCAATCGAGAGAATTTGGCAAGGACCCCCTATTCTGGGATTTGTAATGACCACAGAGTGTCATGACCTGAATTTTTGTCTCATCTGAGGGACAGTGCTTTTTATAGTATAGTGTCCCCATCACCATACTGGGGTACTAGGACCCAAACAGACCACAGTGTGAGCACCTCCTGTTGGCCTCCCTAATACCTCTTCCAGCAGCAATTTTAGTTTTTCCCAGGAGGACTCCAATCCAGGTACTGACCATGCTCAACCCTGCTTAGCTTCAGTGGGCAACCAGTCTTGAGGTACAGGGTGATACCTGCTTGAGTATCTTGAGTACCCTGCTCTGGGGATGGATGGATGTATGGACATATGTTCATATCTTTCAACCCTGACCAGTCCCTGCTGCTGAAAAAAAAAAAACACATCATGCAAACTGGTTTTCATGTGTCTTGCACTGAGGAGAGGCTTCCGTTTTGGTCACTCTGCTGTAAAGCCCAGATCGGTGGAGTGTTGCAGTGATGGCCAAATGTCTAGTGCTATAGCAAAGGGTCTGAATACTTATATCAATGTGATATTTTAGATTTTTTTTTTTTTTTAATAAATTTGCAAAGTTATCAAAAATCTGGTCTTTGCTTTGTATTTATGGGGTATGGAGTATAGATTGATGTGAAAAGCATAAGCATAAGGTTGCAACATAACATAATGTGAAAACAATGAAGGGGTCTGAATACTTTTTTCTTCACAGAGTGAAAATGTCCCGTGACAGGAGGTTACCGAGATTAAGCAATCTAAACATGGGGGACTCCGTTTAAAATAGGCTACTGATATGACATGAGTCTTTATCTCATGTCATTCTACATGATTTTGAACATATTTCCCCCTCCAAATACTATTAATTTCTTTGCAGGGAAACAAATACTAAGTGCACCTTTAACTAGCCTTTGAGGCATGTTTTCATATCACACCACATGCCATGAAAGTGAAGACCAGATGAAAGCCCACGCAAATGCTGGAATGCTACTCACCGCAGAGCTGATGCTAGGAAGTGATCATGTGCGCTGCACTAATCACTTGTGATAATACAAGTGAGCTCCAGTCCTGCCGCTTGTAATGAGGGACTTGTTTTGGGAACCTGGGATGACGGCAGCTCCTGCAGGTGTCTATTGTGCTCACTCTCCATGAGAGGTTTAGTAGTGGGAGGAGTGGCGGCTAGTTTGAAAATGACCACTAGAAAAGGACCAGTCATGGATTAGCTTGTTCCCAGCAGTATGGGGTTATTTTGGAGATAACGTCATTAGATGGCATTAAAGCAATTCACTTTTTCCCCTTTATTTCAGAGCCTTTCCACAGTAAGGAGAGGATTAGAGTAAAAGCAGCTTTAATGGTCAAACTACAGTCATTGTTGATTTTCCTTCAAAATAATGTTATTCCTCACCACTCAGTGATACTCTATAAAATGTTGAGCATACAATCCATCTCTGAAGAAAGTCCAGAGAAAACAAAGTGTGTTCTGCTTGTGGAAACCTAAGTTTGTTAACCTGCTTTATGTGGTATAGCTTCTAAATCAGGAGAGTTTGAGGCCACGGACTCCTAAATATGATGATACCCTTCCGAGTGACCACCCCCTACTTCCCTTTCTAAAGAGTAAAGGCAACTTAAAATTTTCATGTAGAAAGTTATAAAGATAACATGCTAGAAAATTAAATGATTGGCTTTATATTGTCATTGTACTAAAGCCAAAAGGAAGTATTAAAATAATCTGTCAAATATTATTTCCAAGAATATTTATTTTGTATTAAGTTTACAGTGTATTTATTCTTATATCTTATTTTCAGTAATAACTAATTAATGGGGGGTGGGGGGGGGGGGGGGGGGGGGGGGGGTTGGTCCCGGTTCTCTCTATGGCCAGTCCACCCCCTAACTGAGAATATGGCCTAACAACACCCAGGGATAATGCAAAAGTTAACAACTAAAAAAAAAATTATTATTCAGATTTGTTTTTATTATTATTATTTCAAATGGTTAAACTGGCTGATGTCAACAGAATAAGATATTCATGATTAATCTCATTATTTCCAACTAGTCTGTAGAAAGCAGAATAAAAGAGTAATATGTCAAATGCTGTACTTTTCTTTTTTAAAATTTTACACTTTAATCTTTGACATTTTCTGCAGACCCCCTAGCAGCCCTTTGAGGACTCCTGGAGGTTCCTGGAACCCAGCTTGAAAACCCCTGTTCTAAATTACCTGGTAAAAAATAAGATTTAATATGACTGAATCAAACTGACTGTATTAGGTTACACCAAAAATAGCAATTTTTAAGGGTTAGATTGAGTAAAAATAGAAACTTAATGTAACGATTGTAAAGTTACCATTTTTTTTACAGTGTGTATTATATTGATTGAATGGCTGATCCCCAATTTCTTAAAAGACCAAACTTGTGTTTTGTAAAAGCTACATGTTTAAAAATCAGTGGTAAATTAGTTCAACAATCAAAGTGAAAATGTCGGGTTGTTTTGTCTAATGGCTCATACTTAAGAATTTATTACCTGACTGAAAATTAAGATTTGTTAATTATAGCAATTAGAAGAAAATTATTTTGCTGAAGTGAGGCAACTTTTCCTGTTCGTTTCATAGAGGGAACAAGCAGTGCTGCACTGATGTAGTCCTTCATCTCTATAGAGCCATGCTGTAATTAAAGCATGATTAAGAGTCTGGGTCTGATGAATGTGTTTCTAAGTGCACCATGCTGTGCTGCTGTTGGGCCCAGCATGGTGATTTTAATTGATTCCTGCTAATCAGTGAGCAGAATTAAAACAGTCACAGTTGTTTGGAAGAACAAGAGAGCAGGTCTGGGCACTAGGATGAGTGAAACCAGCAGAAGGCCTGATCCACGCTGGAACGGTTTTCAGCCCTGCATAAATTATAGTGGGGAGGCACATCATTGTGCCTGGCAGTTTGGTGAAACAAATGCTTGCTGCTATTGTTTATTATCCACAGAAATATTCACCAGAGACACTGTTCTGTCTCATCTCAATTCACAGTAACGGAATATGTGTTTTTACGATCTATCTGCTCACCATTTTTTGTTCATTTATAATTATATGACTAAATAGTCAGGAATACAATGGAAGTCAATTGTTCTCATGATCCCAGCATGAGAATTGATTTATTTGCATGATTTCTTTGAAAACGTGAAGTATACACTGGTTTTGTAATTTCAAGCAGCCTGTATGCTCCAACCTGACAAGTCTTTAGATGGTCTTACACCCCCCCCCCAAACCCCCCCCCCCCCCACCCCCAAGGGGCTCTAGTGTTTGCTGCCCAAAAAGAGGAAGTCCTGATAATGTTCGTGACAGCAGCCCTCGGGGCTAAGCACTGAGATGGACCAATGACTTCACAGTGCTTAAATTACAAGCTTAAATCACTGAAACAGTCAACTGTGTAGGGACAATGCAACAGGATGCTGATAAAGCTATATTTGCCAATTATGCAATGATTTATTAATGGATGAGCCTAATTTCAAATATATACAGTATATATTTTATAACACCTGTAAGAGTACTCCCATGTCAAAAAGCAACTTGGCCTCATGAATTCACTTTACAATACCTCAGTTTTTGCAAAATGGTTTTAATGTGGCTGACTGGCTACCACAATATTTCCTTTCCCAGAAACCACTAGTACAACGGCAGATTATCAGTTCATAAACACTTATTTTTTTGTCTTGTTCCTCACACAATGCTATCTTATGACATCAAAACTACTTTTACTATAGTGCATGACTTGTAAGGCTATACATTTCAACATTTGCATTACATAATTATTTACATTGTGCATTCAAGATACATGGTAGTTCAACTAATAGAGCATTACACTTCAAATGAGTAGGACTGGGGAACGAGTCCAGAAGAGTTCGACATATTGACATGTAAGCCAAATGTGTAATACAAGCAAAACAAATTGACGCGGTTGCTTAAGCAATTGTGTTTGTCATCTCACATTTGCTTTTATGACCTTTATTAAAGGTTTAGGGTAGGGAGGTCGGTTTTGTTGATTTAAAACTACATTTAGCATTAACCTTAAAAAGCTCATCTGTTTGGGAGAACATTTAACTTGCTTTTGCACCACACAGTGGACATTTCCATGGTGTAATGCTACATTTAATGTAATTTTGCAAACATTTAGCCATTGGCACGCAATTCTCATGGGATCACACTGTCAAAAAGGGCTAAACAGACGACTCAAAATACTTTTGGCAAAAGCAACAAAAAAATTGCTTGGTTAATTTATTATTGGTAAAATTACAGTATTTGTGTATTTTGGATTGTAACGCCTCAATGAAACACTGTAAAGACAGATGTTTTGGTTGTGAACATCTCGTCTGCAAAAGATAATGGTGATCTAATGAGATATGCCAAGCTGGCTGTACAGATGGCAGTCTTGAGGTGGCTTAACATCCAGTACGAAAGATGTCATAAGATCTGCCTCTAAGGCCCAGATTAGAGGAATCATACAATTAAACACTTTGTTGAAACTCACTGGTACCTATGAATAAGCAGTGTGACAGTTACACAGCGGTAAATGAGGGAATTTAACAACATAATTAACTTCCTGCATCTCTGGAGTACTTGATTCTGATTGGTCAGTTCTGCAGTCCATGCTCAAATATTTTTGTGTAACGACAGCTACAAATGATTGACCATTATCCCTGGCAACCAGTTTCATATAACGTGCAAGCTTCATGTCTATCTTACACTTATTTTAGCTCAAATCAATATTTCATTTCCATTTATTTAATTGTTAAGTTACAGTGCAAAAAGCATATTATTTACAGTCGATGGGTCATTATTGCAAAATAAAGCCTTTTGGGATGATACAAGACCCGTGCTTTGCATCCTGTCAGGGTTTTTGTTGTGAGATGACTGACTGAACATTATACCAGTTGATAAACACTGCAAATTTACTGCATAATTAGCATGTTTAGAAAGTGTAATTATACTTTTTATTTTGCATACCAATGATTGCAGGAGTAGGTTTGATAATATGTATGTTTTGAAGTTTGCTGATGATACAGTCACTGTGAGTCTTTTAGCAGATGATGAGGTATCTCACGGTCCTGTGGTGGAGGACTTTGTTTCCTGGTGTAAAACCTGCTGTTTGGACATAAACACTGCTAAGACTAAAGATATGATTATAGACTTTGGAAGGTCTACCACCCCTGTCACACCGACAGTTATTCAAGGTGCTAATGACACAGTTTTAATGTAGTTTTATTGAATCTGTTATGTCTTATTGTGTTGTGGCATGGTTTAATTGCATTAGTTTACCTAGCAAGAACAGGCTGATAAAGCTGGTTGAAACTGCTTCGAAAGTGATGGGAATTCAACAGACTCGGCTTAAGGACATTTTTAGGGTACGTGTTTTAAAGAAAGCCTATTCAATGCTTAGTTGTCTTGAGCATCCTTTGAACAGAGAATTTGAACTCCTTCCCTCAAGCTGCAGATATACACTCACCTAAAGGATTATTAGGAACACCATACTAATACTGTGTTTGACCCCCTTTCGCCTTCAGAACTGCCTTAATTCTACGTGGCATTGATTCAACAAGGTGCTGAAAGCATTCTTTAAAAATGTTGGCCCATATTGATAGGATAGCATCTTGCAGTTGATGGAGATTTGTGGGATGCACATCCAGGGCACGAAGCTCCCGTTCCACCACATCCCAAAGATGCTCTATTGGGTTGAGATCTGGTGACTGTGGGGGCCATTTTAGTACAGTGAACTCATTGTCATGTTCAAGAAACCAATTTGAAATGATTCGAGCTTTGTGACATGGTGCATTATCCTGCTGGAAGTAGCCATCAGAGGATGGGTACATGGTGGCCATAAAGGGATGGACATGGTCAGAAACAATGCTCAGGTAGGCCGTGGCATTTAAACGATGCCCAATTGGCACTAAGGGGCCTAAAGTGTGCCAAGAAAACATCCCCCACACCATTACACCACCACCACCAGCCTGCACAGTGGTAACAAGGCATGATGGATCCATGTTCTCATTCTGTTTACGCCAAATTCTGACTCAGAACAGAAATCAAGACTCATCAGACCAGGCAACATTTTAACAGTCTTCAACTGTCCAATTTTGGTGAGCTCTTGCAAATTGTAGCCTCTTTTTCCTATTTGTAGTGGAGATGAGTGGTACCCGGTGGGGTCTTCTGCTGTTGTAGCCCATCCGCCTCAAGGTTGTGCGTGTTGTGGCTTCACAAATGCTTTGCTGCATACCTCGGTTGTAACGAGTGGTTATTTCAGTCAAAGTTGCTCTTCTATCAGCTTGAATCAGTCGGCCCATTCTCCTCTGACCTCTAGCATCAACAAGGCATTTTCGCCCACAGGACTGCCGCATACTGGATGTTTTTCCCTTTTCATACCATTCTTTGTAAACCCTAGAAATGGTTGTGCGTGAAAATCCCAGTAACTGAGCAGATTGTGAAATACTCAGACCGGCCCGTCTGGCACCAACAACCATGCCATGCTCAAAATTGCTTAAATCACCTTTCTTTCCCATTCTGACATTCAGTTTGGAGTTCAGGAGATTGTCTTGCATTTAGGGACCACACCCCTAAATGCATTGAAGCAACTGCCATGTGATTGGTTGATTAGATAATTGCATTAATGAGAAATTGAACAGGTGTTCCTAATAATCCTTTAGGTGAGTGTAGAGGAACTCATTTATCCCTGTAGCTGTTGGCATGTTGAATTCATTAGAGACACATTAAACATTACACCCCATTTATATTTGTATCGGAAACATTTAGAACAATGGAATTTGAACATGTACCAAAAAAAAAAAAAAAAAACATTATTAATAATGTATATATATATATATATATATATATATATATATATAGAAATAAATAATGGGTATGTTTCTTGCACAGAAAACTTTTGCACCATTTAAAAATCAATGCAAATGTCTCCCCAAAGACCAATCGGTTTCTTAGTGGAAACCCACTTTAAAGGGTGCTCTAATTAAATCATACAGGGGTAGTTATCAAATCTCCTCCTGACCCAGCTTAAATAATCAATGCATTATGCTTATTGTGTACAACCACACAATTTCAAACAGATTCATAATAATTAAGACACAAATGCCAGGCTTCTTTCTTGCTTCAAATAAGTAAATATTCAACTCCCCCAATTAAACACACTCACACCTGTGTGCACACACACATACACACTCCTCACCTCCACAGCAGGTCTGTGCACTGTAACAGGCACACCTGGAGACATTTGAGTGCACCTTGTGTGAAGCCTGTATTATGCTAATTGTGACCCACGGGCACTGTTTGAAGGTTTGGTATAATTATCCGTGTAATTTTCTCGTGTTTTGTAAAGTGCCAGATCGTTTAATTCAGGATTAACATTTCTTCACCTCCAACGGCCAAAGGCTTTACGTTAACTTGTTTTTTTGAGAAAAAGGAGAAATTGGTCCTCTATGTGCACTGCACTCCGTGAACAGTCGATTTTGACATTTACTCTGGAAGAGGGAGACGACAGAATGGCTTTTATTAATGGCAGCATCAGTTTTCACATGCTCGATACCGTTTCCTTCAACGGTTTGCCCTTGTGTCCGTTGAGCGTGGGTTACCTCTCGCTAAACTAAACATTCTGTCTCCAGCGTGGTCAGTGCAGCAACCACAAATTAAAGCATTATTATCCACCATATCTCACTGGCATTGTAGCCTGTTACAAAAGCCAGTTGCTGTGATAATAATGTTTAATGCCTCTCCTTATGCCAGCAGAACTTGTTGACTTTAACTGATATCGACTTTAAAGAAAAAGTTCACCCAAAAAATGGGAATTCTGTCATCATTTATTTACACTCATGTTGTTCCAAAGAACACAAAGAGACTGATCTCACTGTGAATTCAGCAGAGGTGGATAGAGTAGCCAAAAACTGCACAATTACTAACATAAATAATTACTTGAGTAAGAAAGTATCCAATTAAAAGAGAATTCAAGTAGTGAGTAACTTGTTACTTTCACAAATGACATAATGGACGTCAACTCTCCTATATACCATTACATAATACACATTTAACATGTATTACAGAATTATTATTACATTATTATTATTATTATTGTTATTATTATTATTATTGATGGAAATTCTGTCATCATTCACTCTTTATGTTGTTCCAAACCTGTATGACTTTCTTACATCCATGCAACACAATAAGGAGATCTTTGACAGAATGGTAGACAGAGACACCATTTATTTTCAGTGAATGTGTTTTTTTCTCTCCATATTTTGAAAGAGAATGGTGACTGAGACTGTCAGTCTCTAACATTCTGTCAAACATCTTTTGTATTCCGCAGAATACAGAAGGTCACACGGGTTTGGAGCAACATGAGGGTAGGGAAATTATGACAAAACATTAAAATATGTCTGAGCTATCACTTTAAAAGAATAGTTCACCCAAAAAGGAAAATTCTCTCATCATTTACTCACCCTCATGCCATCCCAGACTTGTTTGACTTCCTTTCACCTGCAGAACACAAAATATGATTTTTAGAATAATATCTAACCTCTGTAGGTCAGTACAATGCAAGTGAATGGGTGCCAAACTTTTGATGCTCCAAAAAGCAAAACAAAGGAATCATGAAAGTAATCCATATGACACCAGTAGTTTAATCCATGTCTTCAGAAGTGATATGATATGAGAAACAGATCAATATTTGTCATTTTTTGCTAGACACTCTTCTCCCTGCCCAGCAGGGGGTGATATATGAATCACCAAAATCCCAATAAGAAGAATATGAAAGTAATTTTTATCTCATCCACACCTATCACATTGCTTCTGAAGATATTGATTTAACCACAGGAGTCTTATGGATTACTTTTATGTTGATTTTTTTTTTTAGCTGTTAAATGTTTAAAATGCTGGCACCCATTCACTTGCATTGTCAAGTCAAATAATTTTTATTTGTATAGTTTTTCACAACACACATCGTTTCAAAGCAGCTTTACGAAAAATCATGCATTAACAGAAAATGAAACTGTAATATCTATAATCTCTTAGAGTCATCATTGTGCACTGATTAAAATAAGATTGTGAATTGTGTTTAAAAATAAGTAATTAAATAATAATTGTATGAAGAAACCCAGTGAGCAAGCCGTAGACGACTGTGGCAAGGAACACAAAACTCTGTTAATGGAGTTAACCAAAACTCCAAAGTTTTGGGCAGTTGCCATGTAAAATCCCAGGCCGATTTCTCTTCCCAGTCCAGCCCTGCATGAGGGTGAGTACATTTTTGGGTGAACTATCCTTTTAAGGGCACTTGTCAGATCTGGATGAATTTTTCAACAAGTAGAGGTTTCTAGTTAATTATTATGGTGAAAACGTGAGCGCGAGCGGGCGAGAGAGAGAGATACCAGTTTACTGCTTCATTCACCCTTGCAATGTTTTATTTCATGCTGAATGTATTAAATTACTTTGGCAAATCAATTCTTGATTAAAATAATATACAGATGCAAAACATACAGACACAAAAGAATAAAAATAAAAAAAGAATTTTGCCATTAAGCTGAAGAATTCTTTATTTACTAAATAATTCACTGAGGTGAAAATATTTTAACTCAGGAGACTGCACAAAGTGGAAATGATAATTCTGTGGATGATTTAAATATTCAGTCTTTGGATTCAGTCTTGTAGGTGTAACGAGGCTGGCAAAAGGTAAACGAAGAGACGATGATGAAGTGCGATGATTCCAAGTGTGGTTTATAAACAATGTGTATTCCAAAACATGAATCCAAACATAAACATGAACTAGACTTGACTAAACGTAACTTGACATGGCTTGATTATGAAACAAAACATAAACTTGACTTTAATATTTTTGTTAATAGAAAAAACGACAAACAGAATTGTCATGTTCTCTGTTGTCTTTTGTTTTTGTGCTTTTATGTTGAAGTTTCCTATTTAGTTCCTGTTTCCTGTTTGGTTTTGGTAGTCCTTTGTAGTTGTCAGTTCTCTGTTGTCTTTTGTTTTGTGCTTTTATGTTGAAGTTTCCTGTTTAGTTCCTGTTTCCAGTTTGGTTTTTGTAGTCCTTTGTAGTTCTGTTTTTTGATTGGTTTTCCCCTCATTGGTTCCATTTCCCTGATTGTTTTCCCTGGTGTTCCTTGTTTCCCCTTGTGTATTTAAGCCCTTGTTTCCCTCCTGTCCATTTGTCAGTTATTTCATGTTTTTGTTTAGCCTTACATTCCTCGTGGATTTTGTTATTCCTGGTGTTCTTGTTCTTGGCTACAATAAAAGCTGCACATAGATCCTCTTCCGTTTCAGTTTGTTACAAGAATGAAGATTTATTGTTTTAATATATTATTTAATACGAATAAAAACTAAGGTCCAAGTATTTTAAAAGTTCAGTCCCAGAGCTCCAATGTGTATACGTCAGTGTACAAATTCACTCACTCATGAGATATAGTGCACTAACTGCCATTCACTATATAGGAAATAGTGAATGAGTGAACAATTTCGCCATACGATTGCCTCGCGCCCTGCTGTGCACACGCAAAAATGCTATCTGTTCGTGTTCCAGTTGTGAATCACACGAACGGCAGAGCAAAAGGCATTTATTTATAATTAGCTTGGATGTCTACATGGATTTAAACAGTTAATCCACCCGAAGTATCTGCGATAATTTCCAACACCCCCGTGAGGGTGCGGGGCAAATGCGTAAATATTGCTCATGACGTGCGGGATGCAGCACACTGACTTAAAAATGTACACTTAAAAACTGATGCTCAAGAGCCCATATTTACAGAAATCACCCTGAAAATGACCATCACCATGTCACAGAAAAGCCTGCATTATCATTAGAACCACAACTTATCTCAGAGTGCTGCCTTAAATTGGAGCTACAATTGTAATCTTGTAATCGCTAAATGAAGGCATTGCATGAGGAAACGATTCTTTTTTCACTGTGCGGAGCGAAGAAAGTGTTTCACTTAGTTTGAAGAGCAGGATGCTGCAGCAGTGATGGACTCGGCTTGAGTGACAGTCTGTGACAAGGCATGCAATTGTGTGAACTTCTGCTGGTTGAAAAAGTCCCATTCAATAATCTCTCAAATAATTATGCATTAATTATAATTTAATTAAAATTAAACCCAGTACTACTACCCACCTCTGGAAAATGGAAACAGTTCACTTTTCTTGAGCTAAACGCAGACTTTGCTTACTGAAATTTGAAGCACTGCCCCTCGTGGCATGGTGTGAATTATGGGGGGGAGGGGTCAGCTGTTATCATCCCCAGGACAGCTACTTTGTGTATAACCTGATTAGAATCTTACCCAATGCAGATCCCTTCATGTTCGCTGTAACTCTGCCTTAGCATGCACTTCAAGCACTGTTACTTTGCATTTCAAGTCCTCACAAAACCTGCGGTGTTCCACAGAAGAAAACATCTTGGGTTACTTGAGTGTAACCCTTGTTCCCTGATAAAAGCGGAATGAGATGCTGCGCTGAAAAAGCGGAACAACTTTAGGTGCGACCAGCTGTGAATTGGTGTGCAACACGACAGTAAACATTGACCGAAATTTATAGCCTCTGCCAGTGTAATCATTGGATGCACCTGTGGAAGGGCTTTAAATAGATGCGTCACAGGCACATCGTCAGGTATTTTGTCTGAAGAGCAGTCCTGGGGCATCCCAGTGCGGCAATGAAGTGCAGCATCTCGTTCCGCTTTTATCAGGGAACAAGGGTTACACTCAAGTAACCAGAGACGTTCCCTTTCAAAAAGCTACACTTATGATGCTGCGCTGAAAAAGCGCTTTGGGAATGAGAATACCCACGCTGCCGCACTGTGGCTGTCCGGACCCCCTACAATTGTGTAGTGTGCTGACAAGAGCGTGAGAAGTCTCAGACATCAGCTTAAGATGTAAACTCAGGACATAAGAGCCCGGAGTGGCATGAACATCCAAACTATAAAACTGATGAATGTGTGCGGAGAGGACCAACCTGCCACATCACAAACAGGGGGACACCTCTAGCCAAGGCTTTAGAGGAGGTGACCTGATACCTGATACCTACTGGCGAAGCTTGACCGCGTATCTCGTAGGCCAGGGCAATAGTGTCCCTCACCTAATGTGACATAGTCTGCTTGATGGCGGCCGCCCCCCAGTTGCGGCCCCCATGGCAAACAAGTAGTTGCCCTGACTTACGCCACTGGCTAGTGCGGTGGACATAAGTCTGAAGCAGAAGGCTTCGAAAGTGACCGGATGTAAGGTTGAAAAAGGTACCTTAGGAAGGTAGTCAGGATGAGGGTGCAAAATTGCTTTAGCCATTCCTGGGGCAAATTCTAAACAGGCCGGCAAGACAGACAGAGCCTATAGATCCCCAATTCTCGTTTAGAGAGGTAATCGCCATAAGAAAAAACATTTTGAGAGTCAGAAGTCTGTCAGACACTGACTCTAGAGGTTCGAAGGGGGTCTCAACCAGACCCTCAAGGACTATTGCTAAGTCCCATAAAGGGGTCCTGGTCCTAGCAGGAGGCCACAGTCACATAGCTCCACAAATGAAGAGCGAGTAATCTGCATTATGTGCACTGCACCATCTTTCAAAGACACCCCACTTATTGGCGTAACTTCTAGTAGACGGCATACAGGCAAATTCTGGGCCATGTATGAGTCATCGCGTCCAGCCACAGGAAGGAGGGCTGGGTGACTCGGAGAATAGTAGAGGGGACATTGTGCTGTTTGTTGATGTCCAGTTCTGGCCTGTAAAATCTCACCCAGATTTTTTCCAAGTAAAGGGAGCCCTAGCACTTCAAATGGTCTCGATAACCTCAGGAGAAATCCCTGCGTCCCTTAGTTGGTACCCTTCAGCAGCCAAACATTAAAGGTTCCACAATTCAGGCCGGGGATGAAATATTGTCCCCTGTGCCTGAGAAAGAAGGTCCTTCCTGTCTGGAATCTCCCAAGGCGGGACGTCGAGGAGAGATATTATCTCCGAGAACCATACCCTGTTCGGCCAGCGCAGCGCTATTAGTAAGAAGCAAGACCCTTGCTGGCGAACTCTGGCCGGTTTCCTAACAGAGGAAAGTTCTGACAGGCTCATGAAGCACAAACACACACAGAGTGATCTGAAGACACATCGGACGATGCGCCTGTGATGCATGTTTTTATAGCCCTGCCACAGGTGCATCCAATGATTACACTGGCAGATGCTATAAATTCCGGTCAATGTTCATTGATGTATTGCACACATATTCACAGCTGGTCGCACCTAAAGTTGTTCCCAAAGCACTTTTTCAGCGCGGTATCATAAGTGTAGCTTTTTGAAAGGGAACTAAAGTCATATAGATTTGGAATTAAATGAGGGTGAGTAGATAAATGTTCTGCACTTATAAAGTGCTTTTTTAACCTTAGTGGTTTTCAAAGCACTTTAAACTGTGACTCTTTCACCCATTCACAGACACACCAATGAACGAAAAGTTGCAATGGAAGCTGCTAACCTGCCATTGGGAGCAACTTGTGGTTTAGTGTCTTGATCAAGGACAATGGCATGTGGGCCAGGAATCGAACCGCCAACCCTGTGATTAGGAACTCTGTCACTGAGCCACATCTCTGTGAAAACAAAGACGCAGCAGTCTCTAAGCTCACGATGCGTAGTCTACTGGAGTCGGATGTAGTCCAGTTTATTGTCCAGGGAGAAAACATTTGAGAGCAGGATAGACGGGAGAGCTGGCCGGCTAGGGTTTGTTTTTAGCCTAGCATGTACCCCCGCCCTCTTGCCGCACTTTCACTTCCTCGCACACCGCATAAGACATCCCCTTCCCCGGGCACCGGCATCAGGCGATGCCGAGGACTGGAGGCCTGGTCTCCGCAGCAAGCAGAGTTTGCGTAGCAACTCCTGAAGATCATCATGCAACTTGGTTGTTGCATAAATCTTATATTTAATAGTGTCTGGTGATGGTAGACTCAAACACCGGTTGCTCCGATGTCCATGTGCCATAAAAGTCGGGCTAAGTGACAAAAATAGCACCATTTTTGATCCAGAGTGGTCGCCGCGTGCTACCGAGCCGCCATGTTGGATCAACTCCAGAATGTCTGTCTATTGCTATGATGTCCTTAAAAAAAGGAGTAACCCAAAAGTTCTAATTTGCCATTTTTAACTTTTAAATTGTCTTTCAAACACGACACAGCAACCAACTCTCTCTGTGAGAGATGTGACATTCCATTCATTTCTCAACAGTGTACCTTCAGGCAAAGACTGACTGATTCTTTCAGGTCTAATTATATAAAGCACAATTATAATCTAGAAAAGCTTATGTCTGGGCCCTACACATCATCTGGATGTCTTCAAATAATAGTTGAGTTACTTTAGATTTAGCCAGGTAAAAGGTTAAGTCTAAAGACCATTTATTCTCAGTCATCAAATTGTTGTAATAACTTAATGTTTGAAACCAGTAACACACTTGCTCTGTTGTTCTGAAAAGCAGTACAACTGTGATTACCTGATGGCCAAATCACAGCAATGGTAATATCCGGTACAGCAGCACTTTTGCTTGTGCAATATTGCTTTTACACAACAGTTAACTGAAAAGAAATTGAAACCGAAAAATTTAATTTTAGACACAATATGGCCTGTCGTTTTTAGTTTCTGCTCTAGCAACAAAAACAGTTCTAAATGACACCAAAGCTGGATCAACTATAGCTTGTCTCCAAGCAATGCACAGATTGTCAGTCTGTCTGGTACGTTGCAAACTGCTACCAATGGTACAAATGGAAATATAAAGGGTTATATTTATATTACACAATCTTATCATTCTTATGTCTGCAACATCACATTAGTTTCTGAGATGAACAATCACAACTATGGAGATTTATGGAATCTTAATCTTTGAACATGACATCAAAATCACCAAACCATGCTGCATTTTATTTCAACTAATTTGATAAATGAGCATTCTAGAGACAAATTATTAGGCCTCAAGTAAGACAAGAAAGACTGTGGTGTCTCAGGTGACAAAACTCTAACAGGCCTAGAACACTTGACATCGAGGGGGGTTTTTAATGTATACATTCCTGGGTAAACAATCTGTTCTTTGCTGATGAAGGGGCAAAAGTAATTCAAGTCTAGACTTGAAGCATCCTCCTCACTACAACTGTACATTTACCTTTATTGTCTTAAAGTGACTCAGCTCCCCCTGGCATGCTGAGATTTCACACTTCCCAAAATCCATGGGAGGATTTCAGTAATAGTCATTTGTCACTGTGATTTACAGTGAGTTACAAGCATTAAAAGATATTTGATCTTGTCAACCATTATCTAGCATGCTGAAAAGCTGTTTTTCAAATGTCCACAGTCTTGACATGCTGATATGTCATTAGAAATGAGTCAAAGGAAGAGAACTTTCCCATTCATTGAGGGATGATGGCATACAAATTACCTGACTGAACATGTCAATATTAAAAACAGACATCACACAAATCTTCCAAGTGCTTATATCTCTATGCTGTTATTTCAGATTTCCAACACATCATAAACCTTTTGCACCATCTGTATGCAGTGCCTGCCAATTCAACCCACAGGGGTGAAAAAACAAGTAATTCCTCAAGCTGTGTAAGAGATGAATCTTGAATTTACTAAACTCTCTGTATCTGTTAGCAGTAACATGACATGCATCATGTCAATATCTTTGATTCATCAGTGGGTTTTTTATTTGCTTTGGGACTAATCCAACATGAAACAAATGTTCTTTGTCAGTGTTTGTGACATGGTATTTTTCTGATAGGTGACTGACAACTAGTTACCATCTGCACTGCATGTTTCTAAAAACATGCCAGTGACACAGAAAGGCATCCTGCTGCAGACAAATCTATTAGCATATCAACTTGTCAAACTACTAAATGTCAGAAACAATGGTACAGTCAGTACATCAAAATATTAGTGGCTCAAACACCTAAAACAAAGTACTTTCTAAAGGGTAATTTTTATTTATTTGGGCATACTAAAGACATTAACGATCATGATGGACAACTTTTAACTGAACTTTAACATTTAACTGAACTGCAAATTTCAGTTATGCACTCAACAGCCTCCTTGACTAATAGAATGATTGCAGACCATGTTGGAGCCAGACTCACTTTACCTCCCATCAAGCACTTTCTTTGTTTTTATGCACATAGTAACCTCAAAGAGACTTGTCATTATATTCAGGAAGGACAAGAACCTGTTGCTTAGTGTAGGTCTATTGCACTTCAAGCAGTTTTCTCATTTAAAATACATGAATAAATAAATAGCTGTTGCTAGGGCTTCAAAATTATTGATTAGCCTCAGATAGTACTAGAAGCTGTATCACAAAAGACACATTATGCACTTACACTATGCACTGTAGTCTATGAATTTTCAGACCCAAAATCTTCAACACATACATTTCAAATAATGAACATATCCATACAGTGTGGGGTGATGGTAAAGCATCCAACTCACATTTGGATAGTGCTGTCTTAACAGGTCAATGTGCGTAATGAGTGTACAGCGCACATACATTGGCAGAGTTTGTGCTCAAGCACAAGGGAAGTATAATCAAGCTTCAAATCATGATCGCACATTGGAGACAGCAGATGTCATGTTTTATAGTGAATATGGAGTTTAATTTTTGGTCTGTTCTCACCCAAAACCAATCGTGACGCTTTAGAAGACTGGTATAAAACCACTTGTGTCACATGGATTACCTTTATACTGCCTTTATGTCCTTTTTGGAGCTTTGAAATGTTGGTCCCCATTGACTTGCATTGTACGGATATATTCACACCATATCTACATTAAAACATCTTTGTTTGAGTTCAAATTCGTCTTAAGCCTGATTTATACTATGGAAGAAGCTAATTTTTTTCCCCTCCTGGACAAACTAAAGCCCCCAAGGCAAACGCAGGTGGTGTTTAAACCATGTGTGTCATCGTTTTAAAATGAGTTTTTTTAGAGTGATATCACGTGTTTAACGTACGTTCCAGCCACAAATGTTTATGCCAGTAATGCAGGTTTTTCTCTCTGTGGATCGCTGCTATTAGCACTGTATTGCTTCTTTACTTTATAAAACTTGTCACGGAGCCCCTTCCACATTTGCCAACAAGTTATTTGATCTGATCATCTCATATCATCAGTCTCTCTCCATGCAATTGTAATGTCTTTGTGGAGTTTGTGCTGTCACTGCATGAGACAATAAAAAACTTAATGTCCAAACCACATCCATGATTCGTTTTTTACCAATCATCAGCTCTTCGACAGGTCGATTTCTCCTAGGAGATGTGTGCGAACAGGAGAAATATCACCAAATGTTCAAACTGGCAGAACAAAAACATCACTGCATTTCAGCATCATTTGTAGGCGAACTAAACAAAGCCTGTTTGCCCAGTAAGTATAAATTAGCCTTTATGAGTTTGAGATGGAATAATGGTGAGGAAATGTTGAAATTATCATTTTTGGGTGAACTTTTCATTTAAGTGTCAAAATACTTTTTTGGGGGCCATTGTATAATTACTTTATTGTTTCATTCCTATAGTGAATCTCTACCATGCTGGCCCTGAAGCAGGGGTGGAGGGATATCAGAGTGGCCTTATCTGATCCAGACCACTTCGTGAAGACACCTGTAGAATTTTCAAAGATAAAATGACCACCTAAGTAGCCATAAAAGAAGATTTATTGACATACTGCAACCCTGACAGCAGGAAACTTCACTGTTAAAAAAACTTCCAATACATATCTGCTAAAAGAAGAAGCTTGATTCAGCATATACATGATGATGCAAATGGGATACGGCCTGTCTTAAACAATTTTATTTTGTCAAAAGTTTGGAGGCAACAGATCACACAGGCCCCATTAGTATTGTGCCCAAGGAATTAAGAACACTTTTTACATGGACACCAAAAAGCAGCATATTGCGAGAATGTACCCTTAACTTGCATATACATGCAGCTTGGTTAGAAAGTAGCATTCTCCATAGCAACGTAATATCCTTGCGAAGCTTATGTAAATAACAAACATGGCATCTGCGATAGACTTTGAGATTTTACTCTCTGTTGCTTCACTTTATTTACATATATTCCACAGTTGTTACTGTGTTAGTTTCCTTAACTTTCTGTTGTTACCTGTAGCGGAATTGCGCAGCAATAGTGGATATTCCCCCAATGTACGAGGTAAGGGACAGTCGATAATTTACGGTGGTGTTTATAAATGAATATAGTTTATTGTGAATGTGTTTTCCCTACTGTACTCCTGGAAATGTTGAAGTATTTCTTCTTTGTTTACTTCTTGTTCGGCTCCATCAAGTGACATGCTACCCCGGTCAGTACACGCACATGCACACTCTTCGAAAACCTGGGAGAACTCCGCTTATGTGTTTACATGGTCAGATAAACCATGTTCTCCGGGAGAAGCCTAGGTGTGTTAAACCGCTTTCTCTTAATCCTTTAAGTGGCGTAAGGAAATCCGCGTGAGCCTTACCTGCTGGCCCAGGTTGAAAGGTTGTTTATTTGTCACCTAATGTGTTGACAGGTGTCAAGGTAGGGTGCCTCTCCCTTTGAAAAGCGGAGATGGGCTAAGGGTAGGGGGTTGCCTCTGTTGCCCCTGGGGTCTTCCTGTAGTGGCCAATGTTCCCAGTGAAATCCCTAAAGGTGATATGGCTTTAAATAGAGGCTTTAACCAGCTATAACAACTCCCTGGTGTGCACAATTAAGCCTTTGTACAACTCTCTGTTTATTTTCCTTTTTTCATGTTGATGCATTGTTTTGGTCTTATGTTCTTATGACGTCGGCTTCATTTGATCTTTGATTCTTTGTTGTTCTAGTTAATTTTGGCCGCATAGTCTTTTTACACTGCGCTTTACGCAACAGCAAGGGGAGGACATGTTTGTGGGATTTCAGATACCCAATGCTTTTATGTCGCAAATTCTAACATTTGCACACCTTTGATATGGAGGTGGTCACGTCTCCCCCCAAAACCCACAAAATTTTGATTAGAGGAAACCTGTATGGATGATTCTTACAACAT
This sequence comes from Moxostoma hubbsi, assembly GCA_032164185.1. Taxonomy (NCBI): domain Eukaryota; kingdom Metazoa; phylum Chordata; class Actinopteri; order Cypriniformes; family Catostomidae; genus Moxostoma; species Moxostoma hubbsi. The sequence goes on along the minus strand of JAVLUX010000016.1, from coordinate 12,406,098 downwards.
AACATTTGGTCCCCCCATCCAAATTGAATATTTGGTTATAGTTTTGTATTTGCATTATGTAAAGCAAACATCATGAACAAGTGGATTTGCTATGAAGTAAATTACTTATTTTACTCTGGATGACTCAGCTAAAGTGCTAACAGGTTGATGGAATGTGGCAGGAAAAATTAGCTCAAAGCACTGACTTTGAAAATAATACTCTCTGATGATTGACTTCAAATTTGTTTCCTCCTACGAAAGTGACATAAATTGACATGGCACATAGTACCAGAGAGACAGAGAGAGAGAGAGAGAGAGAGAGAGAGAGAGAGAGAGAGAGAGAGAGAGAGAGAGTACAGTACATTATGGACGTTATGCATGAAAGGAATGTAGTGTGGCTGCATCTCTTGTCCATCAACTGCCATTGATCTGTCTTGTACCCTCTCTCAGCCCAGCTGAAGGGCAATCCTGGCCTATACTGGCAGAAATATCACATCTGAGGTTCATAAACCATAATGTGCCAACACACAATGGACTAAGGGACAACAACAAGCTAACAAGCTAATTATGAAAAATATTGTTAATGTAAATAAGCCACAGGTTTGGAAAGGAGATTGTCTATGTGTGTCGTTAAACAAGTGTCCAATTTGCGGGTAATGATTAGTGATTACTCAGCAAATTCAAACAGTGGTCTATTGTGCTATTCCAAAAAACAAAACAAAAGATCTCTTGTGGATGTTTTGCACACAGACTTACTTTTCAAAGTAATTAGTCTGCCTGATATATGTACAGTATCTACTATAACCTATACAGCCTCAATAGAGAGATACATTTTAAGAGCACACCAGTGGCCAGTGAACTCATGAGAGATAAATTGCAGTCTTGTGACTTTACTTCACTGTGACCACCAGACATTTAGAAGAAATTCATGGTTAATTTATTCATTACTTTAAGGTTATGCTTATTCAGCATTACTGTAATGGAGTATTTCATGTCCAAGTTTGCTAAAGGGGATAGTAGTAGTGGTGGATGTCAGTTTTTAAATGATAATTTATGTTTTGTTCCTGGGGATGGCTTGTTGCAGGGGTGGTGTACCATTAACTAAACTCAATCTTTTCTGCATGTTTTCACCTGTAGGAGAACTATGCAAAAAATGCCATAACTCACCATATCTCTGTGCAACTGAAGACATACAAGGGATATGAAGGAGTTTCTGAAGACCTTGAGCACATATTTCGAAGAGACAGAAACAACTTGTTCACTACATCATCTAGGCTGTCAATCCAACAATTTGTATTTTATTTTTATAAAAATGTTGGTCATTTGAAAATCATCTCAATCATGGTAACCACAATGGACTTGTTTGCAGATTAAAATAACAATACAAAAAAACCTGAGCAAACTGCATTGAAGTGTAGGCTATAAATATCACCTGAAATTTCCACCACAGAGAAAATAGCTAATTTACACTACTTTGTTAACCTCATAATGAACAGTTTTTATCTACATCTTGTAGACATGTGAATATCAGTTTATAACATCAAAATATAAACAACTGCAGCTGGCAAAGTCCAAATTATAGAATCCCTTGGGGTCTGTGCCATTAATATAATTGAAATACTATAAATTTACCATTAATTTACCTGACAATACCGTCGTCATTTCAATGGAGACATTCTAGCCGTCAAATTACTTGATTTATAAACCAACCAGAAACATAGCGCTATCATTCCTGAAAAATTTGACGAGTAGTCAGAGCAAACATGTTGTATCTTATCTGATTTAAAGCGACTAGCCAACAGTGTGGGAAGGAACTGCAGTACCTGCAGCACAGAGCTCTCTAGTGGATACCACAGTTAGTACGCTGAAACCATATCACATTCACATGTGAGAACAGATGATTAACTGCTCAAAATGAGTTCACACTTTATTCATCATAGTAGCACCATGTTTATTTTTATAGACTTTTGAAAAAAATTACTGTCTATTCAATGTCATGCAATTAAAAATGTGTATAGCTAAAAGTCCTTAAATAACATCTAGGAGATCTAAACTCTAGGTTTTTTTGTCTACTGAAAAGTTTTAAAAGATATTCTTTCTTTCAGTTGAACAATCAACACCAAGGTAAATGTCTCGGTTATGTACTTAACCTCAGTTCCCCGAGATGAAGGGAATGAGACATTGCATGCTAACGCATATGGGAATTTGTCCTTCCACATGACCAAGATTAAACCTGTTTGAGCTCCGCCATTTTAGGTGCAAAGCTGTCCTCTATAAAAGCATGAGCACGGACATCATTCCTCAGAATTTTCTGACTGAGGGACAAGGAGCGCATTGCTCATCGTGTAGTGTGGCCAGCGTTCGCAATGTCTCGTTCCCTTCATCTCAGGGAACCGAGGTCACATATTTAACCAAGACGTTCCTTGCAGTTCAAACACAATCACTGTCTAAATACTGACCCTTAGCACTTAATAAGTTTAATCATTTTTTAAATCATGTTTTAACTATAAATAATTCTTATTTACATTATTCATGATGTTAGCCAGAGGGGAACTGGCCCCCACAGTGAGTCTGGTTTCTCCCAAGGTTATTTTTCTCCATTAACAATCATCTTTTGGAGTTTTGTGTTCCTTGCCACAGTCGCCTTCGGCTTGCTCACTGGGGTTATTAATACAATTATTATTTAATTATTTTTAAACACGATAAAGAATCATATCTTATCTAATTCCACAACAGGGCTCCAAACAAAAAATCAATTAAGGAGCCAATGGCTCCTACAGGGGGAAAAACAGGCGCCAAATATTTTAAATTTTTTAACTCCATCCATTCCTTTTCGTCCCGCAGCTCGCTAACAGTGTAGTCTGTGGAGCATTCTTCGCAATTATGTGATCACGTGCATTTTTATGCTTGTTACTGTCACCGTGTTTTCTAACAGTCTCTTTTTTTGAAATGGTTAGTTCCTGCAATGAACTCCGTTTTCCCCGCTATTTCTTTGATATAAACTTTTGTTATGTATCTCGGGAAATGTAATGCAAATTTTAAAATCAAAAGGGAGTAAACTTTTACTGTCGCCAATGGCGACCTTGACAGAAATTACACTCACAAATAAATTTATTTGGTCACAAATGTGACCATTTTTAGTCGCAGTTTGGAGCCCTGCACAAGGATGATGATTTATCGACTTTATAGACATTACATTTTTATCGTCTGTTAATGCTGAACTTCTGTAAAGCTGCTTTGAAACGATGTGTGTTGTGAAAGGCGCTATACAAATAAAATTGACTTGACTTGACTTGACGTTCCCTTATGACTCAGTACACTTGACATTGCATGCTAACGCATATTGGGAACAGAATCCCATCATGCCGAACTACATGACGTAAACTTCCAGAGAGGAAACATGCTGCCGCAGTCCCGCAGGATGATGACCAAAATGAGTTTGCCACAGGTGAGTGACACCTTGCGCCAGGAGGGGAGCACTCAGAATGAAAATATGAACTATAGACATATAGTATGAATTACCCCCTTCACGAACCCAGTTGTGAAGCGAGTTTATGTATAATGAAAGTGCTTGTGACTTTATAATAAATTACAAAGGCCTAATGCATCCTCCATAGCACACAAAGTGCTGATCAGACAGTCTGAACTGGCAGGTGCGCTCAACGTATGCATCTATGGATGCAAGGATTGTTCCTCATCCGAAATAAACAGAGGAGGGAAGAAAGCTTGAAGGTCAGCCACCTGCGATCTGAAGGGCGTGGTTAGAACCTTAAGCACATAGCCTGTTTGACAATGGCTTTTGAAAGACCGGGGCCAAACTCCAGACATGAATTATCAATTGACAGTGCATGTAAGTCACCAACCTGTTTTACTGAGGCAAGAGCCAGCAGTAGTGTGGTCTTAATGGAGAGTATGCACAGATCAACAGTGTTCAAAGGCTCTAAGGGTTGTTCTGTGAGCACTTTTAGGACCAAAGTTAGGTACCAAGTTGGGACTGTAGCCGGCCGAGGTGGATTTAATCGTCTTGCTCCTCTAAGGAAGTTTATGATTAATTCATGTTTGTCTATAGTGGTGCAGGCTTCGGGTGCGTGATATGCTGATATTGTCACCATATAAACTTTGAGCATTGACGGAGTGGGTCCTGCGTCTAATCACTCTATATGAGAAAAATATGAGAATTTTATGTAAAGGGCAGTTTACTGGGTCTTTGCCAAGACACCAATCAGTGAACACATTCCATTTTAGCATGTAGAGGCATCTCGTGGCTGGTGTTGAATGGTGTTCATGACTGAATGCATCAATTCTAACACGATTAGCATGAACTGTTCAGGGGCCACACATGCAGGTTCCACAACTTGGGCTGGGGATGCCAGATTGTGCCTTGTGTCTGAGAGGAGATCCCTCCTCAGCAGTATTTCCTATGGCGAGCTTCATAACATCTCTATAATTTCCGGAAACTATGGCTGATTGGGCCATTTTGGTGCAATTAACAAAACTGTTTCCATGTCCACTTGGACTTCGCACCGGCCATATGTGGGCCAGCACATCATGGCAACATATATACGCCACTACTGTTGTGTTGTCTGAATGAATCAGAATGTGTTGATTCACAATATCGGAATGAAAATATCTCAAAGCTTGAAAGACTAGAAAGCCAGTAACTCTAAGCGGTTGACATGTCATTACCTCTTTCCAGGTGCCGAAAGTCAGACATCCATTACATACTGCACCCCAATCTGTGTTGGATGCATTTGCGGTCAGCACTGTCTTTCTGAAAACTTGACCCATCATAACACCTTGTTGGTAGAAGGCTGGTGCTGTCCATGGTGCTAGAGCAGCCAGACAGTGGCGAGTTACCGCGATACACAGGAAAATGAAATGACTTCAGTGGTAATGTTTTTTTCATTTTGAACTGAAACAGACACCGATGAATAGTCTGTACGTGCTCGTTCATGAGGTGTGCATGCATGGACTTCTAAAAAGGAATTTAGTGGTTGGGGAAATGTGTGCTTTTCGCCAGTTGACATTAGACCAGATATTCAATATGGTAAAGCCGCAGGTCTCTGTGTTCACTCAACAATGCCTCTGATTAGCTAGTAATAACCAATCGCTGAGGTTATTCAAAACACACACACACTGTACATTTTCAATGGGGCAAGCTCCACATGATACATTTCGTGAACGTGCGGAAAGCCAAAGACAGACTGATATGAAGGACTTTAACTCGATACGCAGTTCCCTTGAACATGAATCTAAAAAGCTGCATGTATTGCAGTGCACTTGGTACATGAAGTATGTGTCCTTCATATCTATTGATGCAAATCAGTCCTGAGGATGGATGTGCGATAAGATCTGTTTATGAGTTAACATTTTGAACGGCAACATCGTGAGCACACGATTCAAGCGTCTCAGAACTAGAATGGGCCGAAGCCCACAGTCCTTCTCCAGAACCAGGAATTACCAGCTGATACACATGCTGTGTGAGTTCATACAACACCGGCGTATCGTGTGGTCAGAACACAGATTTTGCTCGATCGTTGTAAACACCAGCTCTGACACGTCTGTGAGGACTTGCCATGTATTCGAGCAGCAGGACAGTAGGCTTATTAATTCATATGAAACAACCTCTATCACGTTCCTGTGAGAAGATTATGTATATCTTATGTAAAAATTATGTATATCGGAATGCCAGTGTGGCAGGGCAGAGGGCAGTGCCGGGTCATGATTCCGCACACCCAGTCCCTAATTGGAGAGGGATAAGGGCCGACTGGAGATGGCAGTGCGAAATAGAGAGAGAGAGAGATTTACGGGCAGCTGTCCGACTCCTGTGTGTGTGTTCGTCTTTTTAGTTAAGTTTATAATTAAAATATTATTTATATTGGCAAGCCAGTTCTCGTCTCCTCCTTTCCATTAATCCTTTTACAGCCAGTACGTCCGGGACAGAGGGCAATTTTAGATATTCATAACATTATATAATGCGGTGCTCACCATTGGGAAGCGTTTGCTCATAATGTGAGGCTTTGAAATGCAAAAGCCCTTTATTGAAATGTTTGAGCATCTTGTGCATGTGCAACGAGCACTGTAATCTTTTTTCAATCGTTGTAATTCATTTCAAGTTATATGTGCCACTCACCATAATGTGTGGGCTTTGGAGTTGGAAAGACCTTATTGAAAAAGTTTGAGCATCTCGTGCCAGCAATGTAGGCCTACTCCTTTTGCAATCGATGTATGTTCATACATGGAATAATACGCCGCTCACCATTGGGAAGCAGTTGTGCATATTGTGCAGACTTAATTGCAATTGATTAATATGAGACACAGAAAACAACATATTGAGCAACATTTTGAACAACAGTATTTCTGTTGGCGTTCGCTGCCTTTTTCTGCATAGGTGGTAATCAACATGTTCGCTGCCCATTTTCTGCTATTGCTGCGCCTTTTTTGTGGTCTGTTCTACATAACGCGGCGGCTCATATTAGCTTAAAGCGGCCCATTCGGTCCGACCCACCAGCCCGCTCGGTTCTTCCGATGGACACAGTCTGCCACTAATTGGCACCAAAGTGCGTCGGCCCACCGGGAAAATGCCCAGTATGCCAGCTCTGGCCTGGACTGCAGGAACCATTCATCAATGCAAGACTGTGTAGGTTCCTCTGGAAGAGACCACTCGATATATCAAGCTCTTCAACCGCCCTTGAATGGACATGAAGCATCTCCTTGTCAGTGGAGAGTACGCGCTCCTCGCTGGAGGGAGGGGTGGAAGCATCATTCACTGACCACGCCAGATGCAGCAAGAGACATTACGTTTTCATTCCCGTAAAAAATAAATTATGGGACTGAAAAAGGTGTACGGACTATGGAAATATTTATCTTAAAGATCGTTAATGTAACATCAATTGGAGATCGATCACACATAAGCATTCATTTAACAAACCTCTGTAGATGTTTTCAAAAAAATTTAATGTAAAAGGAATATTCCTTGCAAGTTCATTACAAGTTGATCTCAATCGACAGCATTTGTGGCATAATGTTGATTACCACAAAAATTATTTTCTTAAAAAAGGGGAAAAAATAAGGCAAAAACCAAGGTTGCAATGAGGCACTTACAATAGAAGTGAATGAGGACAATTTTTGGAGGGTTTAAAGGCAAAAATTAGAAGCTTATAATTTTATAAAAACACATTAATTCTTCTGTTAAAGTAGGCCTATATGTATTTTTTTTGTTGTTTAAATCAATGTTTTTGCGAGATTACAGGGTTTATGGGTGTTCAGTCACGGCAACAAAGTTGTATAGGCTAATTGGATATTTTACATTCTATTTAATTATATCACAAGTAAATCATGTTAACATGCATATTGTTTATATCTTGTTGCTATACTTCTGAAACAGTAATTATTTTAACATTTAAGAATTGGCGAATTTGGCGCCATTCACTTCCATTGGCGCTAATAGCCCTGTAACCGATATTTTTACTTGTTTTTAATTAAAAGGAGAGACAAGTCGAAATATATTTTTTTGTGTGTTAACGAATATGCTGTCAATTCAGCTTAACTTGTATTATACCATTAAGGGAAATCAATGGTGTAACATACACTGTAAAAGCATCAGATGCACCTGTTAAGTGGTTTGGCATCCGTCAACACATTTGCAATCAAAAGCAGACAACTCTGAACTGATACATTATTCTGATAACATCCAAGGTGGAGTTAAATAATTGAACGCGTCACATATACAATAATTATTTGACAAGCTTTGTTGAATGATCCACTGGCCCAAATTCGTTTTATGCCAAGGTTGAAAATATTATGCTGCTAAAGTTTAGGAAATAAAGCTGATTATGGTGTGTAAAAAAAAAAGGATGGTGGTAACCAGCCCCACACATTTTAATCAAAGCTGTTTTCCCCAGGGTGCAATTTTCACCTTTTTTGTTCGAAGTCAAAGTGATAAGGAACAACTCAGAAGCCTCAAAAAGATTTGAGAAGATTCATGTCTGCCTCCACCCTTAGCTATAAACTATTAGAAATTGTAACGAATAAACCACTCGAATGAGCGCACATTATCAAAAGCAAGACACGGGAGCAGATGTCGGTTAATTGCAACACATTATTTTCAGTAATTTTAATAGAACTGGGAACACTTCTATTGGGCAATTAACAGATAATTGTACGAAAGACAGGTCTTGTATTACCACCGTGTGACTGATGATGTCACAAACAAGACTGGGTTGTCACAAAGGGACAGCGCATGAACTCAGGTGAGCAGCTACACAACAAAACAGGAAGCCTAAGCAATATAAAATTATTAGACTATATAAAATCCGGAGCAACACTACACGACAGCTCAAACAAATACTTATAACAAATATTAGTACATCATACATGCTTCAGAGATCGTAAATGTATTTCTTTAAATAGTTTTATTAAGAAAGTATTTATATATTTTTAATAGGCCGTTTCAATTTCCTATTAAATTCGAATGCACATGAATTGATTAAGTAAAACGGTTCATCCTAAATGACTTGTTAATAACATGTATTTTAAACATTTACCAAATATTATTTAGGCCTACAATTTAATTATAGATGGAAATATGATTACATGTCATCTATATCTCAAGCAATTAATCAGTATTTCAAAATCAGATTATTTGACCTTTTCGGCAAAAAAAAAAAAAAAAAAGCCAAAACAAATATTATATGGAAAATTAAAGAATAATATGAGTCAAACTAACAATCTATTGACACATCACCGACACCGGACATAAAATCGGATGTTGCTTTCAGATATGCGTTCTACCCTCCAGAGCGAGTCTCCCAAGTGGTTGTTAAATGCTGGGAACCTCCTGACATCACTGCAAGGGGCTGATCTGTGCGTGTTACTGGCTAGGCATGCCAAAACGTGCCAAACAGTCAGGGAAGCAGTTATCCTAACATCCGCTCAACAAACAAAAAGAGCCAGGCTGTTAACGGGGAAGTGCTGGTGTAGTCTAAATAGAGGGGCAACACAGGGTAAACATCTCAACCTGTCAATCAGCCTGGCTTCACCAGTAACACACCCGCCAATCAGTGTTTTATTACACGCAATAGTGAAAGTTGTGGAGCGAGTGAGATTGTGGGGTGAACTATCCCTTTAAAATGGATGGTTATAAGTATTAATTCTGGAACAGCTAGATTGTAATGTCCAGGATTAACCTGCTCTGTAGAAATCAGATGCTAACTATCATAACCACCACTTTTATCATCATATATATATATATTTTTAAACATTCCATGACCCCCTGCTGAGTAACATGTTCTCATTAGTTATTTGTGTTGGATTTTCCTAATACAATTCTTTTAAACATGTAATTTCCGAAGATCTGCACTGAAGTTACAAAAACAGTCCCTCTGATGCAGCTTTTCCTTTACAACAAAGGCACTTATATTTGGCAGAATATTTAGAATACCACACAACAACAACAATAAAAAAATAAAAGGGCACACAGGAAACAAAACTACTTTCACCTGTTTCAACGGCGAGAAGGCCATAAACCTCATTCACACTAGCGCCATCTTTGATTTTTAATGGGAATGACAACGAGGCTGTGAGACATGCAGTCAGTCTCTTCAGAGGCACGAGCGGTATTAAGCTTCTAGATGACTTCTGATTTTCCACAACTCAAGTTGTCTTCTTTGTATACTGAATGTTCTTGGACAGATATTTTATCAATGATTTGTCAGCGGAACGATTCAAAAACACTTTAAACGGCAGTACCGCCCATTGAGGAGACCGCATGTCTATCCCTCACAGCTTCGTTGTCCTTCCCATTAAAAATCAAAGATGCTAGCGTGAATAAGGTCTACAAGAGACACTGTGGCTGCATTCTACATTTGGATTCTTTTAAAGTTGGATTTGCCAATTAACATCAATGTAAAAGAACAGAAGACATCTACTCTGTGCCTGAAATACATGTATATTGGTTGTATGAGCCAAAATATTAGTTTGTTTTAACCAAAATTATTAGAAAAGAACCCCAGAAATGTCCATTTACTGAAGATCAGAAAAAAATATTGTGCCAAAGTGTGCAAGGTGAAGGAAAAACATGCATTGGTAGTCAACAAAGTTGTCGAGGCCCATTATCTCTCCAACAAATAATAAAACAGATAAAAAAGTGCAAGTGCATCTGAAAAGATCCCAAAGCTTCAAGCTACACAAACAAGTGCTTCTGGCTCTAATTATGTTCAAAGGCAAAATTATAACCGTTTGTGTGTATAAAAACAGAGCCTGCTAAACAGTGGTTTTCTTGACAGAAAAAAAATACAATATTTTTTTTACAGCTGCTAATACATTTTGTACCACATACAACAAATTCAAACGTTAAAAGCCGTTACTACATTGTGTTCCAAAACAAAATGACTTTTAACAGAAGTAGCTACTGCATAAGATCCACAGCTATTCCAAAAATGGAATCAAACATTCCTGATATTAAATCTAAAATATCAAAAAATAATAAATGCAGCAAGTCAGTTTCAACACTGCATGATCACAGCACTCTAAAGGTGGCATAACAAAAAACAAAAAAAACTTTGCAGCTGCAAAGGCACGTCAGGCAAGGTAGGGATTTGGTGGTTGGGGTTAATTCTGCAATCAGCTGGGAGACACCTCTGCAGGCACAATGGATGTAAGGTGAAATGAAGAGCAGGAGTCTCTGTTGTGTAGGAGTTTAAAAAGTAGCTCTTCTTTCTCCTGGCTGAGTTTCTGGCTCTGCAGAGACTGGTTTTCTAGCGCCTCCTGCAGCTCATTCTGATCCTTGGAGAGTTGACTTCAAGAAAAAGAAAAAGTGTAAGTGACAGAAAAATATTAACTTGTCATCAGATATAAATATTAAAACAAACCTCTTACTCATAATTGGATAATATTGTAAATGACAAGGAAAATGGTAATAGAACTCAAAATACTCCAGATGGCACTATACACAAACATTTGAGCTAACAACTGTTCAATCTCATACTGGCTGTCAATGCAAGAATACAATTTTATCAGCAAACGTCACAACATTTTAGTATAGTTATAGACTTGCAAGTTAAACTACACAAAAAAAGGATATGATAACCCTCAGTTCTAGCAGTGTGTAGCAACTCCAGTGCTCTGCATATCCTTCTGATGGATCCCAATGTTAGGAGAAAGTGGCAAAGTTTAATTAATGGCTCTGGTCATTTCAGCCTGATCTTAACCCTTTTTGTGGCACATTTCAGCACAGATGTTTTATTTTTTTATAAATCTGTTAAAACCTAATGCAGACTGGTTGTTGTTGCTGATTTCACAACCAAAAGGGGTTGTTTATTAGGTGCAGAAGCAAAACACTGCACCATTAAAAATGTTTTATTCATACATACATATCCTTAAGTGCAAAACATACTGTTAAATACAAATATAAATGGTAATAATATATGATATGTCTCTTAAATGGTCTACTGCAGTGTTTCCCAACCACTGTGCCATGGAAAATGATCAAATTCCACAAAATAAATAAAATGCATGAAAATAAAAATAATTTCAGGGATCCAAACTTCCTCACCTTTCAGAGAAATTTGCCATTTTTAAAGCATAATTGTTCACTTTGTGATTGTTCAGAGCAACAATTAATGTGCAAAGTGAGTGATATTTATATGTGTTAAGGGTTTTTCACATGACTAGTGTCAATGCCGCAGAATACATTGAAGTCTATGAATTGACGTCACTTTACACCAAAGTGTTTTTCACACCCACGTTTTTGCTTCACCAATAATGTCTTTGAAAGTACTAAGCAACAAGAAATAATTAAAAACTGTCCAAATTTGTGGAGACATTGAACGTCTCATAATTTCTTTAAATATCACATTATCGTTTATGAATATCAGAGACCCCAGTTATTGATCTAATTTAAATTATGTTTTCAATGTTTATTGTGCACACCTCCCGCTTTTTATGTAGCAAACTCATTTGATTACGCACAGGCAAGCACGTTTAAGTCGATGTGGACTAGAAGGAAGGTTTGAGTTGTCGATTGAGTTCTGTTCAGTTAATTATTTGTGTTTTTAATCGTATTTGTTTTTTTTTTTAAAATATTGCGTTGTTCCTATTTTAGTGGCCTCCGTGGTCACTGCAGGGGAAAAAAAAAAAACATGAATCTGCTTTGTGTGGCGTCTCCTGTTTTTCATCTGTTCTCTTCATAAAAAAAAAAAATAATTAAAAAAAAGGCATAATCTGCTATATGCTCATCCTATAAATTCATGATAAAAAATTAAAATGTGAATGAAAAAAAAAGCTATTTAATGTCTGATCATCATTAAAATATGAAAATTAAAATGACGGGTAATAATAGATTATGATGGAATTTTTACGACCCTGCCCGTCAAAATGACGGATGAGAAAGTCTAACCCAAGCACTGTATGTGACTTGTTTTTTTGGTTGTTTTTTTTGCATAGATGAATTTCAAACATTACAAGTAAATGCTACAGACGGACGGAAATCAAGTTCTTGAAAAGGAAAAATATCGATGATGATAGTGGTGTGCCGTAGAATTTTTTTGTCATAAAAAGTGTGCCGTGGCAGAAAAAAGGTTGGGAAACACTGGTCTACTGCATATATCCCTACATCATCAATCTTCAAGAAAAAAAGCATTAAAGCCAGTCATACTGTATGAGGCTTTGATAGTTGTCTATCCGGACCCTGAAGTCCTCATTCTGCTGTAGAACATGCAGGAGCTGATCCTCCAGTGAGAGGTTCTTCTCAACCTGACAATAAGGACAGAACATTATACAAACGGCTGACACCATTCTTAAATAATCAGTACTTCAAAGCTTACAGCCCTTTTTAACCTCAGTTGGTCACTTGTGCATTTCTTTATGCAAACAAATAGGTCAATTTGCCATATGTAAATAAGCAACACGAGTACAAAAACAACATGCACCTGCGCCCAACTCTGTAGTCAATTTCTTTGACAGTAGACTCAATAAGAGTCTACCATGCTATAAACATGTAGTTAACAAGAAATACGTTCAAGTATTTGGTGTGACATGTTACACTTAATCTGAAACTCTTTTAAATGGTTTTTATGACCATATAAAATGAGACTGTGTTTTTAAAACATCTTGTGTGAAAGAAAGTTTATTAACAGGGCTCCCACCCTTTTTGAACAATGAATTTGCATGACTATTCTATGACCTTTCCAGACTATTATGATTAATGGATTAAGATTTAAAAAAAACCCATTATGATTCACACCGATTCGCTAATGAATCATTCAGACCAACAGAGCGCAACAGTGCCCGTCCACCATTTCAGCAGTCTGGGTTCTGGAAGTATTTCTCCCATTCATTTTCCCCATAGGCTTTTCATAAAAGTTCTAAGCCATAAACCAAACCGCTCTGAGGTGAATCAAAACATTAAAAACTTTGATATGAAGCAAAAAGGTATCTGAAAATTGTATAAAAAGGTACCAAACTTTACCATCTGTCAGGAGTGCATGAACTACAATCCCATGAAGCATTGCGAATGACAATCAAATAAAAGATGGACATGTATAAAACTATTGATTTTAGGTTGTTGATTATTATAAGAGAAACAATATATTTTTAAGTTTATTGCAAAATATTTCGATATAAACACGTACGTACGTATGTGTGTATATATATATATATATATATATATATATATATATATATATATATATATATATATATATACACACACACACACACACACACACACACACACACATATACATACAAACACACATAGTATCCGGAATGTATTCACAGCGCTTCACATTTTGTTATGTTACAGCCTTATTCCAAACTGGATTAAATTCATTATTTTCCTCAAAATTCTACAAACAATTTTGCAAATTTATTAAAAATAAATAAATAAATACAAAATAAAATCACATGTACATAAGTATTCACAGCCTTTGCCATGACACTCAAAATTGAGCTCAGGTGCATCCTGTTTCCACTGATCATCCTTGAGATGTTTCTACAACTTGATTGGAGTCCACCTGTGGTAAATTCAGTTGATTGGACATGATTTGGAAAGGCACACACCTGTCTATATAAGGTCCCACAGTTAACAGTGCATGTCAGAACACAAACCAAGCCATGAAGTCCAAGGAATTGTCTGTAGACCTCCGAGACAGGATTGTATCAAGGCACAGATCTGGGGAAGGGTACAGAAACATTTCTGTGGCATTGAAGGTCCCAATGAGCACAGTGGCCTCCAACATCCGAAATGGAAGTTTGGAACCACCAAGACTCTTCCTAGAGCTGGCCGCCCGGCCAAAATGAGCGATTGGGGGAGAAGGGCCTTAGTCAGGGAGGTGACCAAATACTCGATGGTCACTCTGACAGAGCTGCAGCGTTTCTCTGTGGAGAGAGGAGAACCTTCCAGAAGAACATCCATCTCTGCAGCACTGCACCAATCAGGCCTGTATGGTAGAGTGGCCAGGTAAAAGGCACATGTCAGCCTGCCTGGTGTTTGCCAAAAGGCACCTGAGGGACTCTCAGACCATGAGAAACAAAGATTGAACTCTTTGGCCTGAATGGCAAGTATCGTGTCTGGAGGAAACCAGGCACCGCTCATCACCTGGCCAATACCATCCCTACAGTGAAGCATGGTGGTGGCAGCATCAAGCTGTGGGTTTGTTTTTCAGTGGCAGGAACTGAGAGACTAGTCAGGATCGAGGGAAAGATGAATGCAGCAATGTACAGAGACATATGTGATGAAACCTGCTCCAGAGCATTCTGGACCTCAGACTGGGGTGAAGGTTCATCTTCCAACAGGACAATGACCCTAAGCACACAGCCAAGATAACAAAGGAGTGACTACAGTACAACTCTGTGAATGTCCTCGACGCTCCCCATCCAACCGGATGGAGTTTGAGAGGTCCTGCAAAGAAGAATGGGAGAAACTGCCCAAAAATAGGTGTGCCAAGCTTGTAGCATCATACACAAAAAAGACTTGAGGCTGTAATTGGTGCCAAAGGTGCTTCAACAAAGTATTGAGCAAAGGCTGTGAATTCTTATGTACATGTGATTTTTTTTTTTTTCGTTTTTATTTTTAATAAATTTGCAAAGATTTTAAACAAACTTCTTTCACACTGTCATTATGGGGTATTGTTTGTAGAATTTTGAGGAAAATCAATCTATATATATATATATATAAATAAAATATCAATGAGCACTTTATTAGGAATACCAGTACACCTACTTATTCATTCGATTATCTAATTAGCCAATCGTGTGGCAGCAATATTATGCAATATTGCTGCCACTGCATAAATATGCAATGCATAAAATCATACAGATCTGTGTAAGGAGCTTCAGTTAATGTTCACATCAACTGTCAGAATTAGGAAAAAATGTGATCTCAGTTATTTTGACCATGGCATGATTGTTGGTGCCAGATGGGCTGATCTCCTGGGATTTTCACGCACAACAGTCCCTAGAATTTACTCAGAATGGTGCCAAATACAAAAAACATTCAGTGAGCGGCAGATGTGCAGATGGAAACACCTTGCTGATGTGAAAGGTCAACTGAGAATGGCCAGATAGGTTTGAGTTGAAAGAAAGGCTACGGCAACTCAGATAACCCCTATGATCAATTGCAGTGAACAGAACAGCATCTCAGAATGCACAGCACATTGAACATAGTAGCGGATGTGCTACAACAACAGAAGACTTTCACTTCCACTTCTGTCAGCCAAACCAGAAAGCGGAGGCTGCAGTGGGCACAGGCTCACCAAAACTGAACAGTTGAAGACTGGAAAAATGTAGCTTCGTTTGATTAATCTCGATTTCTGCTGAGGTACACAGATGGCAGGGTCAGAATTTGGTGCCAACAGCATGAATGGACTCAACCTGCCTTGTGTCAACAGTACAGGCTGGTGGCTGTGGTGCAATGGTGTGGGTTTTCTTGGCACACTTTCTTGGCCTGTTAATACCAATCAATCATCACTTGAAAGCCACAGCCTATTTTGACCATTTCTGACCATGTGCACCCCTTCACGGTTCTACAGTGGCCTTCCCATTCACCGGATCTGAATCCAATCACCTTTGTGATATGGTAGAATTGCAGCTTGAATGTGCAGCTGACAAATCTGCAGAAATTGTGTTATGCAATAATGTCAACATGGAGCAGAATCTCAAAGGAACGTTTCCAACATCTTGTGAAATCCATGCCACAAAGGATTGAGGTTGTTTTGAGAGCAGTATTAGTATAGTATTCATAATAAAGTGCTCAGTGAGTGTATGTAGAGTGATATAGCGTGATATAATTTGAAAGCAGAGACTTTGTTGTACCAAAAAAAGACAAAAATAACACAATATTTTTGTTATTTGCTTAACTTGCTCAATGCAACTTCGATGCACTGCATCGTTTTAATAATAAATTCAGCAGGTTTAAGCATCATGAATGTGAGACCAGACTCTATCTGTGGCCAATTGGCTCTATCTGTGGCCAGTAAAATCACAATGCGAAGAAAGGAACTAATAAAAGTAGTTATATTTTTAATAAACTTCACATTTGCCTTTTTGAAAATTTATATTTATTCATTCATTATTTTATTTTTTATAATTTCATTAATTTCACAGTTTAAGGCCATAGTAAACATGTGGAAGCATGGATCTTCTTCACAACCATGGTTAGATAACATGATTTCTATAAAACAAGCTATATTATAAACAGTAGACCTACTCTAAACACACGTAAAAACAATAAATACAAAATATAAATAAGTTGTATCAAAAATTAATTATATTCCCTCACTCCCCTAATGTAGCCTATGAAAAATTTAATAGAGCTGAATTAGTGATAATATTTATTATCAATCTATTTCTGCCTTAAGTACAGTTAGTGTTCCGATAGTAAATTCAAGGGTGGTTGTGAAGATTTCTGTGCCGAATTCAAAAAGTTTCCGCTTCTCATGTCGTGCATCTCACTGATTCTCGCAAAGTTGTGAGTTTAAGAGCTTGAGCGTTGTGCTGCTCTGTCCATTTAGCCATATCCATCTACAGAGCCATACAGGCGCATTAGCCGAGGTTGTGCCTCCGCCTGTGTATTTGACGCTGCTAAACCAGATACACAAGATGTGTCACTAGGCTCAAAATCAGATGAACCACGGTACAAATGTGTGTCAACCTGTATAATTGAGAACCAACTGATATACTCCCAAGTCTAGATAAACGTTTTGAATGAAAAGAGCAACTTGACGATAGATTTGATTATGATTCATAAACGCCCCCCATTTGTAACCTAACGTCCCCCTCTCTACTAATTTGCGTTCCACACCTGGCATCCTTTGAATGCCCCTGTTGAGAACCTCTGGCATATACCACGCTCTTTAAAGGTTTACATGTTAGCGTTAAAAATAAATTTGTCTATGGAAAAATTAAATGTTTTTTTTTTTACTTTATTTGTGAACCATTTCACAAATTGACAAGGATTACCTCAAAAGAACGATTCACTCACAAATCAGACAGCACAATAGCTTGCAAGTTTTACTCAACATGACAGCAAAATCTAGCTAATAAGATATTTTTAGAGCAGACAAAAAAAATAATTAGTTTATATATATATATATATATATATATATATATATATATATATATATATATATATATATATATATATATATATATATATATATATATATATATATATAAAAAACAAACTTTCTTTTTAAGCAAAGCAAAGATTTATCTAAAGTGTTTTTAGTGAGGGGAGTAAAGTGTGTACCAGTGTTTCCATGTGCAGCAGTTTGTTCCCCTGCTCCTGTAAACGCTCACGCTTCATTTCAATGACAAATAACAGGCTCTCCTGCTCCTGCTCCCAGAATGCACCAGGGCCGCCATGAGTCTTAGACAGAAAGACAGATTCAACTGAATAAACAATGTACTGGAACCACAGTTATCTGAAGTGTGGTTTGATAAAACATCTCCATTGTCATAACAACAAACCTCAATATTTCTCTGCAGGTCCCTCTTGAGCGTGGACTCCTCAGCTCTGCGCTTTAACTCATTGAACAGCTTCAGATCTGATGTCAGCCCTTCAATCTGGTCCTGAGTTCATAGAAAGTTCAGACCAATCACTTCAAAGACAATTCTGGTAAGACTGGCTTGACATGGGAAGCACAGTATATTATATCAGTTCTAAATAAAATGCATTAAGGAAAATCTGAACAGTGGCATTACAAATAAACACATACTTTACCTTTAAAGCATTCTCAGTTGCTGTGTGTGTTTCATTTACAACATTCTTCTCTTCACTGTGTAATAGTTGTAGCTCTGCAGAGTAAACAATTAGTCTTTTTTTTTTTAACTAGAAAGGATTGGATATACAGTGGGGTCTTACACCACATCCCAAATCTGGGACTTCTGTTGAAGTGTTGAAAGTTTAAGGATAAGAAAAAGGTTATGACACAAAATGAAGAAATATTTAAGGTTCTGCACTAGGGTTGCAACGGTATGAGATTTGCACGATACGATAACAGTCTCAGAAAATATCACGGTATCAAGGTATACGGTATTACAAAATTATTATTATCAGCTACAATGACCCTTAAAGGATTGAAAACAAAGTTGTTGTTTTTTTGGTTGAACAAATGCTTTATTATAATTGAAACCATTTTTTTTAAACGGAAGTATGTGTCAAAAAAAAGTCTCCCCTTTGAAAATAAATACAATAAGAAAGCTAGCAGAATTATAATAATAAACCGAATTATAAACATGATAATAAATTGCATGTAACTACAACATGTTATATAACTAAAGCATGTTAGTTTACATGTTAGCATAGCATGTTAAATTAACTACTAAATGAAAAATAAAATAAGCTGTGTGAGCTTTTAAGTAATGTCCTATGATTATAAATAATTATCATATACTGTAGGTGTGTGACAGCACAGCCAAACTGCTCCTGTCTGTACATTTAACTTAGTGGTTCTCAACTGGTTTTGTTTCAGGACCAGATTTTACATTGGAAATCAAGTGGCAACCCACCATAGAAAAAAAAGGTAACCTGTATTTAAATGTATCCTGGGTCATAGTTTTGTTCATGGTTTTCAAGTACAAGGAGATGCATTAAGTGATGTTATTTTTGTTGTTGACATCAACAACAAAATCTACAAGTTTCCTCTCCCACCTTTTAAAAATTGAAGAGCATATATTTACTTATGAGCCCATTCATATCCCGTCTGTTTCCTAATTTGAAACATAATTCAAACAGTACATATTACACAGAAGGAAAGGCTCATCATTACCATGGTTGGGTCAGTGTAGCTAGTCTTAAATAATAGTAATAATAAATTCAAGTATTTATAAAAAATAAATACTAGCTGAAACACATCTTCAAACTTAACTACAACTGACACTGTTGACATACAATGAGGTCTAATAGATTCTACCTGTAGATTATTTCATATGAAACTATACAATTTTGTCAAAACATGTCAAATGTGAAACAATTTTGTAAAGGTGATTATGCATAGCGCATAGCACAGTGTTGCTGTTTGGCAGGTCAGGGCTGCCTACTGTTTGAGAGGTTTGACTTGACTTCCTCCGTAATGCTTTAAACTAGAAAAGTTTCACTAGAATTTTAATTGGTAACATCGGTTGAGGTCTGAGCACTGCAATATCGAGGGAAGACCAGTTGTTGCACACGTGCGCGTCCAATTTTTTTCCCCATGTGCATTTCTTTTTTCTCAATACCGTAGAATAGATAAGAAAATGTACATGGTATGAAAAATATACATTTTCATACCGTATTATACAGTGAAACCTGTATACCACCTCAACCCTATTCTGCACTATTTCTAGGTCACTAATCAAATGTAAACAAATTATTGTTAGTGGTCATGTTAACTCCAGGCCAGATTTCCTTACTTCTATTGAAGCACACAAAAAGCTCTGTAAAAATCACAAATCATGCTGGGATAAATGTTTTATCGGCAGGCTGATATATTATTGGCCGATAAATGGGAAAAATCAAAATATTATTGTGCAGATAATGGAACAGTCGCCGATTATTTTTACCAATAATTAAATTACCAATAAAACCAATTATCTGACTGCCTGCGACGTCTAACTTTGAGGCAGAGACTCGGGCAGTGTCAAGCGACAGTGTGCATACACAGCGTGTATGTGTGAGTTAGAGCCAAACTTATGTTGCTCCGAGAGGATTATTTCAATATCTCATAAACAATACCATAAACACCTATATAAATGGGTACTATTATTTCTCATTTAAATCAGCATACATCTGTAATATAGGCATAATTATGGTTCATGTTACATCCATCAGACCTTAAATAGCAGTCCAAAGTCCAAGCTTTTAAATGACACCTATTTTTTGTTATCAATTAGCAAGCAGTTCCAGGTAGAAGCATGACAAATTAAAACTTTTATTTTGTGTGAAAATATATGTATCTGTATCAGCCACAATGAGTTGTGAGGCCGTCGAATCGTATAGGCCCAGAAATTCCATATCGGTGCATCCCTAATCACCAGGTTTAGCACTTGCAGAGTTCCTACCAATAAATACCAACGTATCACCCAAGTTGCTAAAAAATTATTTACAAATTAGAAAACTAGTGGTCTCTTTTGGACCCCACTGTATATAAATAGGTTTTACTTTTACACTCTTGACAGATACCTCCTTGTCAAAGCGACTCAGACACAAATAAATACACATGCAAAAAAGGTAGCTATATGGCAGCAGTTGTTATTCTGTATTAGAAGGCCCCCCCCCATGTTCTGACCTTCTGTTGCTCTCTGATGCTGTTCTAATGTGCTCCTCATCTGCTTTTCATGAAGATCATTTAGATCAGCGGTTATCTCAGTCTTCACCTGTTGACACACAAGACATGCACAATGTAATACAGAGAATGTAAACATAATGCTGAACAAGTAAAATTGTGCGGAATAAATAAAAATAAAGGTTAATAATATATAATATAAAAGGTCTATAGTTATAAAAGCACAAGTAATGAACAAACACTAAACATGCCATCTTTTGTTACCCTTTGTTAAAACAAGTAGTGTTCCTCAGTATGCTTAAACACACAAACCAGCCCTCTTCGCAGGCCAATGAATAACATCTCTCCATACAAACAGGTTTAGCTTTGTTGGTCAGAGTTTACCAAAAGGACAGGTGTACTAAAGCACTGATACCAAAGCCCTGTACAGACATTATAACAAATGTGTACTGAATTTGCAATGTTCCCAATTATGATGGAATGGAAAAGTATGTCTTGTTTATTACTGTTTACAGCTCCATAATATATAGCCTGCTGACATAATCTGGGATCAGAAGACTAGTCTTTCTTGAATGGCTTTAAACTTGATGCTACATGTGAGAGATTTGTTCCATTCAAGGCAGAATAAAAATACAAGTATGCAGATGGTACATTCTAATTGGAAAAACAAACAAATAAAACTAGCAGAGCGGGAAGAAAAAAAAATATATACAAATTCTCGGTTTCTCACACTAATGTTTATGACTTAATAAAACTTGGAATATGGTGCATGAGCCATATGGATCAATTCAATTATACTTTTATGTTTTTGGCCACTAGTGGTCAGTACCAAATAATACAGGTGTAAATAGGGTCCAAAGTTTTTTGTTATCGCATCACTGAAACCACATACAGAGGTGGTCAAAAACGCATGTGGCCAAAACCACATTGCATTTGAGGTGTGAAACGCAATCAGTCAGGGAAGCACCACCCTCACCCGTCAATCAACGACTGCGCAAAAACAAGGGTTTAAACTTTGCTTGTTATGTGCGGCTTTAAAAAGGAAATAACCATCCAAACAGAAACTTTCAAAAAGTGAATACATATGCAAGCATGAGAACTTCATGGATCTTTCTCGGTGTGTCTGATGTCAACATGCAGAGTTCTTATTTTTTGTAACACTTTCTTTGTGTTTTGACTTTTTTTTATCATCGTGCTGTAACACAGGCATGAAATCAATGCCCCCTCCCCTTGAAATTCGAACACAAGTGGTCAGAGGAGACACATGGTAATACCAAGTGGAAACAGGGTGTTCGTAAGTCTTCATACTCTTTTACTCTAAAAACAAATTCACCTTTTGTGTTCCACTGAGGAAATAAAGTCATGGAGGTTCTGCATGAAATTTGTTCTGTGAATAGTAATGTCTTCAAAATTCCTTTAAACTCACAAAGGGTTCTCTACCTTCTCTATAATGCTGTGGACCAATGCGCAAATGTCTCCAGGATGGTCCTTGAGGAGCTTGTCTCTCTCCTGGTCTCCTGAAGCTGTCAAAACGTCATGTAGTATCTTTAGCTGCCACTCATGTGTTTCCAATCGATTCTCCAAGCCAGATTTCTGCTCGTCAGATGGGAGTATACCTAACAGAGAACAATATGCGGTTTGCTCTAGGGTGCATTAAACAATATCTCCATGAACACAAGCCAGGATTGCTCAGGGCCAGCAACACAAAAGATCGAGCAGGTCCACACAACCCAACATTAGCACTACCAAACCCTGTGCTCTGCCAACATCAACACACATCACAATGGATTTGTGCAACATTCAACAGACTTTGAATCATACGTAGGAAAAGTACACATTAATACATAATATCTGTAGCTCATACATCAGGATCTGGAAGTTAAAAACATGCATTTGAGGCTTAAAATGGGACATTATTATTATTATTATATATTATTATGAAATAATCTGCTTATATTCAATCATGACAAGCTACTAGACAGGTAGATTGTTTTATAAAAAGTTCTGATAGTGAGGAACTCTGCGTTCATAATGTCACCAAATGCACAGACCCCATGTATAAACATGATATGATTCAGAGAACCCACTCACCATTTCCATCTTTAAGGCTGATGATGACTTCCTTTATTTGCTTCTCACCTTCTTTTGCTTTGTTTTTCTTCTGAATGAAGAGAAATTAATGTTTAATTTATTGCATTGAAACCAAAAGCCTGCACACATATGGCCAATAATTTAAAAAAACAGGCTGACAAACTCAACACATTCTACACATGCAACATTACTTTTAACAGAAGAATCATATAAATTGATATTTGTTACATTACACACCAGTCTTATTTTATCAGTAAGATATACACTCAAGATTGCACAACCATGACATCATCTACAAATCTTTCTCAGTAATACAGCATGCTTTGTAGGGCTGCACGATTTGGGAAAAAAGTCATATTGCGATTATTGAGGTTAATATTGTGATATGTGATTGCGAGATAATAAACAAATGGTATCATGAGTCAACTTGCTTGGTTATCAAGGAAAATGTACAAATAGATTACGGAATGCTGAAATGTGTATTTTTCAATTCAAACACAAAACTAGCAACAAAAACAACTATAAATGAACAAGTGTTTTCAAATTAAAATAATTGTACAAAATTAAATAATATCTTTGCATTACTGCAAACTTTATTTTCTCAATATTACACCTAAATAAAATAGAACAATAAATAAGGACATACAAATTTTCACAAAAATATGATTGTCCAAACAAACAGGGACATTTAACAGGACGTAACATATACTTTGTGTGTGTATGTATACATACGTACATACATACATACATGCATGCAATGTTACATACATACATGCAATGTTACATACACACATATACATATACATATATATATATATATATATATATATATATATATATATATATATATATATATATATATATACATATACATATACATATACATACATACACACACACATACATACACACACACATATACACATACATACATACATACACACACACACACTTTGTTGTTGTAATTTTAATGTTATTTTTCACATAAGATTGAACTTATGATGATCTCATCAATGATTGTCAAGTTGCAGACAGCGGGGGTGAGAGACGAGTGTCTCAGTGTTAAGAGTGCGCCATAATCAGCCGGCGGAACTTTAAATGTCTCCCGGTCTCAACTCCCGCTCAGATTGGGTCTTTTCCGCAACTGGTTGAAGCAGCTCTGACCGCACAGAGAATGGCAGTTTTGGAGTTTGAGCTTATTTACATGCCACGCTCCCGTATTATATTAACTTGAATTATTGATGAAATAAAGACATATCTAAATGGTAATGAGATAAACAACAAATTTGCTTCTTTTCTAATTTGTAGATTTGTTCTTGCAATGCCACAACAAATTACAGGGATGCAAACTCACAAGGGGGGGAAAAGGTAAGACATTCACTGGTCCAAACATTTTTTTTCTGGGGATATGTTTTTTTAAAGATTAAGCTAAACGCACCAATTCTAGCTGTTTTAGTGATTCAAGATTATTCACGTTTAAAATTGAGCAGAATTAGCTGCAAAATAAAGAGTAATTTGGTGAGGCTTCCTTCTGTTTCACAAATTTGTTCAATTTTATTAACTGATTAGTTCAGTGACCCCTTCTGGAGATGTCACTTGGTGGTGAGCATCTTATGTGCCATGAGTGAGTCATTCATGACCGAAATCTACAAAGTGACTTTATAGTGTTTAAGCATTAAAAGAACAAAGCAGATCTATAGTCTTCCTTCAGTCTAAGCATTATTTTTCATCCAAAAAGTTTTTTTTTTAAATAGCAATTTTATGTTTGTTATTTACTATATTAAATTGTGTGATAAATCAGCATTGTATCGTCACCAGCCATTAAAAAAAAACCCATAGTCCACTAGTTCCCTTTCAATTAAATTCATGAGAAACGCTGTGGGGAATTCCAACGACTTAGTTGAAGCCCTTGTACAGTACAATACCGCAAATCCTGAGATAATGTTTGAGCCCCGCCCCTTTAGGCACGCAGTTGGCCTATATAAGTGGGTGCGCGAACACCATTTCTTCAGAATTTTCTTCCTTCAAGCAAAGGCATCATCTCTCATTTTGAAGACCCTCCTTGCTTTGCCGTTGAGATACACTTCTGCAGAAAAGATCCCATCCGCTGAAGACACAGACAGGGCGACTCATTGCCCGTATCACTCAGCACATGCAGTGAGAAGACTCACCCCTCCTCTGCAGTGCTCCGGCGAAGATTCTCTCCACCACTTCTCTGTGAAAGGGTTTGCTTCAGATGCTCACCGGTGAACAATGCAGCACTTCAGCGAGACAATCCCGCTTCCCGTTTTACAACATACATATTAATATGTTGATGTATCACATAAAGAACCTCTTGCATGCAACATGTCTTTCAAGATGTCGTTCCGCAAGTGAGCGTCAGATGAACATGGGAGTTATGTTTGCTGCCTTTGACACGCCCACACCGAAGTGGCTCTCATAGAGACAGACTGCCCTCACTGTGAGGGCAAGAGTCTCCCAACGCTCCCCTCAATTTTCGCCCTCGTTCTGAGGAACGATTCAGTCACCTGCACCCTCCCACCCACCTCGTCTGTGTTAGATCCTGAGGGTTCAGATAGGGAGGCACACAGGGGCCATGAGGTTGAGTTGGTTGAAGTCAAGGAATATCTCACGCAAGCCCCGTAATCGTCCGATGTAGCGTCCGCACCAGTACAACATACGCATGATGAGCTCTAACCAGCTATCGGAGTGCACGGCCTTATCACGTTGATGGTTTTGACAATCGGGATGAAATGTCCCTCGAAGCATCAAATATGAGCGAGTGGTCCACGGAGGACCACTCGCCAATTCGTGTCCCCTTGCAGATGGTTGAGGAGCTCAGTTTATAGTGGTCCCCTTCTGTTGAGCCGGATGAGTGGTCCTGCAGTCAAAAGATTGCACCTTAAAAGGGCAGCGCCATTCTTCCTGGAGATCCAGCTTGTGTGTTAGCTCACCTCATTAAGTTGGCCTTAGAGTAAGAGGAACGCAGTTCGAAACTAGCAACGACTCAAGCTGATATGTGTCATGACAGAGTCAAGGATATAACACAATATTTCATGGTTGCCTCAAGATGGCGCTGCAGGTCACAAAAAGTCACCATTATATTAATATAATAATAACATAATAATATACCGATGCCATACCCCTCTATTTACACACTGTTCGCTTCCCCTTCCTGCTGGGTTCGCCGGGAGGCTTCACCCCCCTTTTCGGTGCATTTTGTTCATAAAAACTATGTTTTCATAAATATGCTAGTCGCAAATACTGAGACACAAACATACATATGCTGCTCATTCCCTGACGTAGGTCGCTGAGATGATACACAAATGTGTTTCTGTGTGTTGTGTTCATATAACAAAAGTTCTCGCACAAAAGAGAAAGCACTTGTTGCAAGAGACACAAACATTTTCACACGCTGCTCATTTCCTGCAAGAGTTTGCTGGGATGACAACACAAATGAGTTTGTGTGTGGTATTCACATAAGGATGTTCTCACATAAAAGAGAAAGCATTTGCTATACGAGACGCACACACGCTGTTCACTCCCCGCCAGAGTTTGCAGGGATGTTACATTAAATGTTTCCGTGTGATGTGTAAAATAATGATTCTTACAAAAAAGAGAAAAGCATTTGAGATGCCTAAACATGACACACAAACATTCTCATTTCTCTCCCCCTTCCCACTGGAGTTCGTTGGTACTGGGATATTATACAAAATGTTGCTTCTGTGTAAATAAAGTAGCAGCGTACACAAAGGTTCTACAGCCAATGTCTTCTGTTATGGAGTAAGACAGTGGGATTTGGCCTATTTTAGATTTGAGACACTTGAATCACGTGCTCACTATGTGACCATTCAAAACAGTATCTCAAAAACAGATCTTACCACGCATCCGCCCTCAGGCTGATTTGCGTCAATAGATCTAAAAGGACACACATGTACTTTTATGCACGAGTTCTCAAAACATTGAGATTCGCATTCGAGGGAACAGCTTATTAATTTAGAGTCCTTTCCTTGTCTCTCCACACTCTTGAATTGTATCAATGTAGCGCTCACTCCGTTGAAGCCGAGCGGCGTGCGCATTTTGAACTACCTCTATGAATAGCTATTATTAGCCTGATCAGAGGCTCTGTTGTGAGGCCACAGGAATTTACAACTCTGAGGCCCAGGCTGTACAAATGGCAATGTCAAACTGGGCGAAAAGCATCCGCTATTGCACTGTTATGTCTTTTACATGAGACCTCTGCTGAAGGCACTCACGAGCCCACTGCTTGAACTATTGGAAGTTGCTTTTGCTTTCTCCAAGACCACACTCCTATTGGCTCTGGCCTCAGTTAAACGGGTGTGTGATATGCAGGTGCTGTCGGCTGACAGAATAGTGTTGTCACGGTACCAAAATTTCAGTAGTCGTTACCAATACCATTGAAATTTCATGGTACTCGATACCATTTTTGGTACCAAAGCAAAACACAAAAACAGGTTACTAACAACACTCTTATTAACAGTTAACAAAATATTAGCAGCAAAACTAAGAACAAAAATATGCCATTGAGCAACACTTTAATTTAAATGTATTATTTTTGAATTATAACAAAACTGCATAATGTATGCTTAAAGTACACTTATATAAGATTTGCTTCAACTTTTGCAACTTAAGTTTTTACCAAGTACTAAAAAAAACAAACTAAACAATACAATAGAATGAATAAAAAACTATTTCCAATCTAATGTGCAAAGTGCTCTCGTATTAATAAAGCTGCATATTGCCATTTTTCTTCCAGATAAGAAATGCACAGTGACCTATATTATGATTAAATAAGTCGCGAGCCATCACGTTCTAATCTAGCTGCATTAAGCGTGTGCGCTCGAGGGATGAGGGTGCAGTTTCAATCTCTCCCCCTTAGATTGGGACATGCGTGCAACTCATTGAAGAGGCACTAACCACATAGAGACATGCCAGTTACTGAGTTTATAGTTATTAACATGCTCTGCTTCTGTATTATTTGAACTTTAATAAAGCTATGTAAAGATGTGACGACAGGATGTTTCCTTTAAAGAGCTCCGGCTCCGCTTATTCCACAACGAGAGTGCTTCTAAATTTACTTGTGTGTGTGTGTGTGTGTATGTGTATATATATATATATATATATATATATATATATATATATATATACACACACACACACATACATATACACACACACACACACACACACATATACACACACACACACACACACACACACACACATATACACACACACACACACACACACACACTCACCTGAAGGATTATTAGGAACACCTGTTCAATTTGGCTGGTGGTGGTATAATGGTGTGGGGGATGTTTTCTTGGCACACTTTAGGCCCCTTAGTGCCAATTGGGCATTGTTTAAATGCCATGGCCTACCTGAGCATGGTTTCTGACCATGTCCATCCCTTTATGGCCACCATGTACCCATCCTCTGATGGCTACTTCCAGCAGGATAATGCACCATGTCACAAAGCTCGAATAATTTCAAATTGGTTTCTTGAACATGACAATGAGTTCATTGTACTAAAATGGCCCCCACAGTCACCAGATCTCAACCCAATAGAGCATCTTTGGGATGTGGTGGAACGGGAGCTTCGTGCCCTGGATGTGCATCCCACAAATCTCCATCAACTGCAAGATGCTATCCTATCAATATGGGCCAACTTTTCTAAAGAATGCTTTCAGCACCTTGTTGAATCAATGCCACGTAGAATTAAGGCAGTTCTGAAGGCGAAAGGGGGTCAAACACATTATTAGTATGGTGTTCCTAATAATCCTTTAGGTGAGTGTATATAATTCCCTAATACTTTGGGATCTACCATAAGATGAAGATGTGAAAGTTTAGAGTGCATCTTGTAATTCTTCCTCTCCTCCATCCGGCATGAACAGCAGTGCTGCTCTCATGCTTCATCATTACAGTTTAATGTGATTTCATGTTACGTTAAATGAGATCAAACGACTATTCGACAACAAATTTTTTTCTCGTAAATTTTTTATTTTCGACGTTGTCGAAATATGCTTTTAAACTCACCTGCTTTAGTTGCTTGAATTAATCCGGGTGTCTGTCTTTCAGGTGCTTTATTAAGTTTGATGTGTTTCCTCCTTTCGTCAGAAAATTGTGAAAGCAGCATTTACAAATAGGTTTTTGCTGATCTATGACGTTTCCCTTTTCATCAGCCTCAAATCCAAAGAATTTTCAAACCTGGCCTATTCCACTTTTTCGACAAGATTCAGTTGAGACTCCGCAGCAGCTTTGCTTGTCGCCATGTTTTGCTTGTTGTGAGCGTTTGAAAGTTCCCGACTCTGCATGGGTACCGGGTAGAGTACCAGTATTTTTGACAACACTATTTGACAGCTCCTGCCTGGTATTTCATCAACCAAGAAAGGCTAAGTGCCTTTCTAAGGTTTTATCCATGCCCTTTGGGGCTCAGGTGTCTGCCAACAACACTTATTTCCCCCACTGTTTAACTTGGATGAGGAGCAGTCGATGCATTTGTTTGATATGTATGTGGAGCACACTCCAGTTTAGGCTGGCGGATCGGCTCTTTGTTTGTTGTGGAGGACGCGCATAAGGCATTTCTGTCTCCAAGCAAATGTTCTCTCACTGGATCGTTGTTGCGAGTGCCCTCGCTTATGCATCACAGGAAGGGAGATGCCCTATTGGTGTGAAAGCGCATTCAACTAGAGTTATTGTCTCTTCATGGGCATGGACAAATGGTGTGTCCTTGCAGGACATATGCTTTGCTTCAGGTTGGTCATCTCAAACACTACAGGGTCCATCTCTTCCAAAGTCTTCTCTGTCTAGAGTGCTTATTGTTCCAACACTCAGCATGTGAACTCGGGCCCTTTTTATTACGGTCAGGCTACCTGATGTATGTATTTTGGTACTGCCACCTGTACATAGGCTGTTGTTGAAATGACCCCCCTTAGAAGTCACAAGCACTTCCAATTAGGAATACATTTCGTTTCCTTTGGTTGTGAAGGGGTTAAATTAGTGTAGAGTGGAGGAGACCAGGGCTGGGCTGGAACAACGCACGCCTGGTACCCAATCAGCCTGATGGGGCGCACGAGGGATAAAGGCAGCAGGTGACGACAGTTCGAGAGAGAATTACAGGCAGCTGCTCTATGTGTTTATCTTTGTGTGTTTTTGGTTCAGTTTATCATTAAACTATTATTTAGATTGCCAAGCCAGTTCTCACCTCCTCCTTCCCCTTAACTCCCTTTACATTGGTGCCGAAACCCAGGAAGGAGGAGGGATTCCCATCGCGGAGTCCTCGACACTGCCATCCACCCAGGGGAGTGCCGCTGCCATCAGCCGGGGACTGAGTAGCCCGACCGGGAGCGAAGGAGCTGCTGCCAGGGGTGGAGGAGTGCTGGGGGATGGCAGGGCAACGCGGAGGGGTCGAGAGGACTGCATCGATGAGGTGAGGAGGGAAGCAACTCCCTGACCACCTGGAGCGGTAGGGCCGCTGCCAGGAGCAGGGGTAAACCAGTGAGGTTTTTTTTTTCCTCTCTCTCTCGGTTGCTCCGCATTGGCCTTTATCCCTCGCCTATTTTTGTTGTTGTTCTTGTTGTTTTTACCCTCCTGCCTCCTCTGATGCCGAGCAAACTGACAAAGTCTAAGGTAACTCAGATATCTGCTTTGTACAAATGTGCTTTGTGCCGCGCTGTTTTGGCGGCATGAGGGGGACCTACACAATATTAGGCAGGTGGTTTTAATGTTGCGGCTGATCGGTGTAGATATTAGGAAATAAACTGGCCCTGTTTTGTAAACTGGATCTTTTATATGAATTTAACAATGCATTTGGTGATTCGGTAACTATTCTCTGAAGTCCAATGAAGACAAATGAGAAACATTGAGTAGAATATTGCAATATATTGTAGTTTGAATCGCAATACACCAAAAATAAAGAAAAACGCAATAATATTGTATTGTGACCCAAACATCAATATATCGCATCGGCAGTTACCCTAATTTCTGCCTTTAAACCCTACAAAACTTGGCCCTTTTCACTTTCATAGCAAGCGCCTTACCAGAACCTTGATTTTTGCTTTTAAGACAAATAAAACGTATGAGTCAACGTTATATTTGTATGGTAATCAATATTATGCGACAAATGCTGTCTATTGAGCTTAACTTGTTTCAAACCCAGAATATTCCTTAAAGCCCTTTAACAGAAAACTAAATCATAAGACAATGCACAAAGTGTAATTTCTGCAAGAAAGGTTATTTCTCTAGCTTGAAAATGTTAAAGCTTTTCTTTTTTCGTGTATTAGCATGACAAGCATGCTAATACAAATTCAACAAAAAAAATTTAATTTTAAAGTTGGAAACAAGAACACTTTCATAAATCCAGAGGGAGTAAAGAATGTGCCATTCCAGTGTGAATGTTAAAAGATTTCTCATCGTCAGTGCTGTTGACAGGCGATTTTCTTTTTTTGAAGCTTGTGTGCCAAACGTCTGCCAAGATATACCCACACCAAATCAAATCACTCAACAGTGCAAAATGTCTCTCCTCTGAGAGCAAAAACTATGTTAGCAATCTTTTGTTTGCATTTCAGGTTTAGAGGATCAGCAATTTATCATTATTTAGCTAATTCAAGCCCACACCCTCAATCAAAAGTAACAAAAGAATGTCATCAAGTAAAATCCTCCTGGTCAATGACTATTGAGATGTCTTGCAATTTCTCATCAAAACAAACCTTTATGTCATGCGAATGGTCTAAAGTGACATGAAGACTGTACTTTGTCAGTGCAGACCCAAAAAAAACAACCAAAGCTGTTCTTGGAGGTGTAATCAAAACATGACACTCATGCTTCATGTAATCTAATCTAATCATGACAATCTAAGGATGTAAAGAAACTATAAAGAAACCAGCATAAGGCCTACAAATATTCTAATATTCATGGAAACAATTTTATATGCTTCAGAGTAGGGTTACTTTTTTAAAAATGAAATCATGAATAAGCCTGCTTTCATCACATAATTCAGCTTAATCCACAACAACACCATTATTCATGCACTGGCTCTCTATGGCCCTGACCCCAATGTTCTGGAACTTTAATCAACCCTTGGCTTTATTTCACTTCACCGTCATGTGGTTATGCGCTTCTGATGCAACTCCAATAGAGGCTGTAATTGTGAGTGTAAAGCTTTCTCTGTTTAGTCTTCAGAGACATTTCACACTTCTCCAGTTGCCCATGTCAAGTATACTGACACATGGCTATGTGATTAACAGGACCGAATTAACTCTCTCTGGTGTGTGCCTGTTTATAGGTCACATTAATACATGCGGTGAGAAACTTGGGACCCCGTGTCTATCAAGCTCTGTGAAATCCTTCAACAATCTGGGCTAATGAAAGCTTGACCCTGGCCTTTAGCAGAGCCAGATTGCCCTGCATGTTTAAATGGCCACATGAATGCGCTGATTTCTCCCGCGCATTTGAATTTAAATGTAAAATGCCGATGACGTTTTTAGTTCTAGAGGTTCTTCTATTATTTAAATGCGGAACGATTTTCAACGGGGTACAATATGACAACACGACAAAAAATGCAGGTAAACCTTCCTTTAATTATCATAATGGATAAAAGGAAGCAAGTTTAAATTACAGCAGATCTCATTTGTTGAACCCGGCATCTGTTTCTAATTTAAACGTGTATAAATCGAGAAACTAACACATTTGTTTTCACATCAACTAACGCACAGGGAGGAAGTAACAAGTGATTTGAGACAACAACAACAGTTGTTTTTTTTTTTTTTTTTTTACTATTTTACACGTGGTGTATTTGAACTACAATATTTCTAACGCCTCTTAGGCTGGTGTAGGACTCACTGTAACTTTGTATTATTTGTGAACACATTGAATAAGCTTTACCTACCTTTTTCCGGGAGACCTGGCCACAAACTTTGCTGTTGTAACAACCCATGCTCTTCTGCCTTTCCTCTTTATTCTAACCCCGTCTTCGTTAATAGTAGCAGCAGATCGCCTAACTTTTTAGCTGCCTCCACCCGTTCAAATATCCAGCTCCCATTGATCTATTCGAATAGGCGGAGACAGGAGGAGAGGGGCGCGAACTTCAGAGTCAGGGCGGCGTTCCAAAAACGCAGTCAACATACACATGAACAATTTACGAGGAGTGAAAAAAATCGATGAATCAGTGCTCAGATGCGTAAACTGATATCAGCCTTAATGGAACATATAGCCCACATGCAAACGGCTTTTACATTAATGTGGCAATGATTTTTTGTTTTGTTTTTACATAGCCTAATGCCTTAATGCCTTAATCTCTTTACGGAAATAAATAAATAGTTAATTCTGAATTTATATCTCACAATTCTGACCTTTTGTTTAGAATTGTGACTTTATATCTCACAATTTTAACTTTAGCACAATTTTGACTTTATTTCTTGCAGTTGCAACTTTATTTTTCACAAGTATGACAAATTCTCATCTTTAAAGGTTCACTCAGTAACTTTTGTCTTTGTGTCATCTTGGACTTACACTGACACCTAGCGGCTTGGAAACCATTTAAAACCAATAGTCTTCAGTTTTAGATGCCATTGCAGAAATATAGTATTCACAGTCATCCAAGATTATTTTAATCAATGAGTAAAAGTGCCAAATAACAGAAGTTTACATACGATTAAGCGAGTAGTATTCGGCTGGTCATGTGACTCTTCTAACATGACAGCCCCCATGTGCGGACCCTCTCCATGTAGAATAAAACAGCTTTTAGAAGGTCACTGATATGAGAGTCTTCATTTTTAATGTGAGTGGTCATTATTTCTTTTTTTTTTTTCTTTTTCTAAATTACAATTCATGTCTTTAGAAGTTAAACTTATTTAATGAGGAAAAAATTACTGAGTGCACCTTTAATCTCACTCTCTAAAATGACATGCATACTAATTACTGAGAGCAACTTTAACTCAGAATTACCTCTTTACCCTATTCTGTACTGAGTGCACCTTTAATCTCACTCTCGCAACTGCGAGATATAAAGTCACAATACAAAGTGACTTTATCTCACAATTCTTACATTATTTCTTGCAACTTAATCACCTTGTTATTGGAAACAATCACTCATGGATTAAATTAATGGCTGACTGTGAATAGTGAATTTTTACAATTGCATCAGTTACAAAAAACTATTGCATTTGAATTATGCTGCATCCACACCACTAGGTGTCAGTGTAAATCCATGACAACATGCATAAAAATTACCGAGTGCAACTTTAACTCAGAATTACCCCTTTACCTTCATGAATCTTCCATGAATAGCTTCCAAGCTCTTTTTTTTTTTTTTTAATTTTTTTTTTTTATTATTATAAATAAGGAGTACTAATTATAAATAGATAAATGTCAGGCTATAATTTAGCACTTTGCCAATTGAGACTTTGTAGCTGGCTTTTCATTATGCAGTAAGCTCTGCGTTGAAACACTCATTCAAAAACTAATATTTCTCTCCAAATCGAAGGATAATAATAACAACAAATTTTAAAGTGGACATATTAACCAGAAGCTGAAACCAATGATAAACACAAGCTTAGGTCATAAGAAAGTAAAAAGTTGTACTACGTTATAAGTGGCTGAATTGTCACCCCATTGCTTTAGAGGAATTCAGTTTAGAGAAACTGTCAAAACAGCAGTGAACCATGGTACAGCTCTGAGGTATGTGGATGCACATGCTGAATGTAAACATAACAAGGCATGATAACTTTACACAAGTGCTTGTTTATACTGGCACTGTCAGTTTTGATTTCATCACCAGTGTCATTTTAATGAGAAATTAGTTAAACATGAGAGTGAATTTGGAAAGAGACTACCCATTATAATATAGTAAAAACATTGTCAGCTTTTCAGTGGACAAAACATAAACCATCACGTCTGAGGTAATTAAATTCACTGCAAAGTACTATGTCAGAAATGCACTGTATTTTTGGTCTCTTGGCTCTCTTGTTTGGTATATACAGTATTATGCACTAATTTGATACATCAACTTTGACTCAACGGGGTAATTTGAAACTTTTATTTTTGTCAAACCACACCTATTTATAGCAGACTCTCTAATCCATCAGAAAAAACAATAGAGCAGTTGTTACTGAGAACTGTACGTGATGACAAGCATTCCATTGACAGGCAGCTGCATAGACTCTGACACTCAGTGATGACAACAATAAAAGAGCTGTTAAATTAGGTCTGCAGTTACCTATTGGAACAAAAACACTGCAATCTCATAAAACAATATGTTTATATTTAACAAAGTATCTGCCAAAGTTAACAGGCTTATCACATATGAGGCCTAGATTTTAAGAGAGAAAGGTAAGTGAAAGTTATTTTCTTTAACACTCTTCAGGAAGTTTTACAA
The DNA here is from genome assembly GCA_032164185.1 of Moxostoma hubbsi. Classification (NCBI taxonomy): domain Eukaryota; kingdom Metazoa; phylum Chordata; class Actinopteri; order Cypriniformes; family Catostomidae; genus Moxostoma; species Moxostoma hubbsi. The sequence goes on along the minus strand of JAVLUX010000016.1, from coordinate 12,370,866 downwards.
AGTTTGGATGGTTTTGAAACGCAGTTTGCATTTTGTGACTAAAAGGATTGTTTTAACAGGATTGTAAATATATTTTCTTTAGGTTTTCTAAAATGTATTGTTTCTGTATTGTTTATTAGACACAGGAATGCTACAAAATGTGAAACTACTAACTATGAAAATAAATAAGACTTTAAAATCTTAAATTAAACAGATTTGGTCACCTTCTCTTTTTTTTCTGGGGTGTACATTAATTTGAGCTCAATTTGACATATATTTCCCTTTTTCCAGTGTTGCTGCATGTAAATATTTCCATGGTAGATTCATGTACTGTGCCAGCCTGAGGGAGTCTGTGCCACACAGCTCTTTTAAAAAGAAAACAGACACAATTTTACAGCCAGCCAGCAGATTAAATTCTTTCCATTACTCCCCCTTCGACCCCAGGCACAGTTAGCCCCAAGGCCTCAGAAAGATGGAGGTTGGGCGAATAAAACTTAGAAAGTAACAAGTTTTACTGCGTGTTAAGGATCTGAGAGAACAATCAGGTCAGGTTTAATTAACAATGTTAATGTAAAAATGATATGCAAGATAAAACACATTGCTGATCATATACCTTTTGAAAGTTCTAAACTTTAGAAATACAGTGCATCCTAGTAATTACCATATTTCAGCCAGGAAAGACACTGCAATTGTATGTCTACAAGTTTACAAGTGATAGATCCGTGTTTAGCAGTCAGTAAAAACGAAGAACATGGCTAGTCTTGCTCTATGTGGAAGTCTGTTCTGGTTGGCATTTCACCTGGACATCTGGCTTGAGGGCTGTACAACTCTTTAAAGATCAGGAAGAAAAATCAGGAATGCAAGCAATGTTGACAGGAGGAGAAAAAAAGTTATTTTTGGAACAGCTGACCACATTATGCTATCAAGTACAAAAAGTAAACCAGCTGAGTAGATACATAAATATACAGACATACTCTTTACAGCATGTATCCCTCTATAGCCTGTATAATGTGCAAAACACTGTTGCAACTTAATTTCAAATTTGATATGCAAAATTGTCCAGTAAGCACTACTCTGTCTATACTTAGTTAAATTACACAAACGTAAAAATGCAATGACAACAAAAGGTGTCATTAATGTCACTTTGACTAAAGTGAAAACTGAATGGGCCACTTTAAAAACCATATTGCTGCTCAGCTGTTTTAGAATATATTTAAATTATATTATAATATATTTTGCAATATTTTCCTCATATAACAAGTCTCATTTTCTATTATTCTGCCCCACCATATTAAATATTAGCCTGTTTTTTTAAATAGCACTATTTATTTGATCATAAAGGTCTAATTTTATTTACTGTATTTTATATACAAAACCTGAGTTTCAGATCTACACCGATGTTCTTCTCCAATGTGCAAAATAAAACATGCATTTTCTAATTGTATGCTAAAGCCTACATTGTGTGCAGAAAATAGGAAATAGTTACAAATGCAAACCACGTGCTGATATAGACCTACTAATTTTGATGAGCTCTCACACACACCTATAGTATGCTCTGCTCCTTTATCTTCATCAACTTTAAGGATGTATGCATTAAAATCATACCGCAAGTTAATTTGATAAAGATTAAAATTTGTAATATTGTGAAGCCACCACTTAATTATTTATTTGGGATGGCAATTTGTAGTCTGTGAATTCTGCACTTCTAATACACCCCCTTACCTGGAACAGTCACTCAAATTCAAAGATTCCTCAAAAGGTCGCTTAACGCCCATAAAAGCAGATTCTTCAACTGGGCCACATACAAAACTCTGGACGGTTTTTAACGTGGTCTTCGATAGGAAACATTTGCACATAAAAATTCAATTTTTCAATTAAAAACTTTGAATTGAATGCTTGATTAAATCCATTTGTTTAAAGGATTGGATTTAAGATACAAATGATAATCTGCCCATGAAATTTTCAGAGAATGATTAAACAAGCCCTTTTGACAGTAATCACAAACGACTGATTGGTGTATCCTGAAAGCGTTGAGAGAAAAGTAACAGGGGCCATGTGACAATGCCTTTTCTGCGATTATTCAGAAGACGTCGGACAATAATTTACACGTGAATAATTATGCTGAGAATTTGTAATAGTCAAATTAAAATAAAAACATATTGTACATTTATAGTATTTTCGAAGTGGTACAATTGCCCAAATGTTGGTTGAGGCATTTTCGATTTTCTGAAACATGTCCCTATCATAACGATCATTTAGATGTAGATTTACTATGGCTATAACTGAAATGAATTGTAAAATAAAAACAAGTACATTCCTGTAGCTTAAACAACTCAAAACATCCAAGTGTCTGGTACAAAAACAGGTCTTGTGATGACAATATTTTTAAACTTACTAAAAGAGAGGCCAGCTCTACTGACATGGTGCCTGATGCATGTGCTATTAAAAATCCTGTAGAAGGAATTAGATCTGGGTACAAATTTAGAGTCTTTAGGTATACAGGTTCACTTGGCTTTCCGCAGCTCTCCCAAGAAAACCCCCACACCTGGATGAAGACAGAAATTAACAAATTAAAATTCAAAGACATTTTAGCAACACAGTCAGATCCCCAATATTTATTTTTGGTCACTTATGAGACTGAGTGCTGCTCAACACCGGGAAGTGGTTGCGCTCAGTACTCATCATTTTAGGAGGGTCTCACTCGACAATATTGGACCATACACAGTCACTGATGCTGCAAGTTATATGGAATCATCGTCAGAACCGCCAAATGTAACAAGGTCCAGCATTCCAGCAGAGGACCGGAGCTTCCAAGACGAGAGAGATGCTGGCAGTCTTGAAGGTAGAAAATTTGGTGGAATGGTGTTTGCATGCTCTCATTTAAACCGGACAGCTTTGCGCCTAAAAGGACATGGGTTTAAACACCATAGCCACTCTGGATTGACGTTATTGTTGAAGGGTTTCAACTAGGTCGTGTAGAAGGACACTTCCCCATAGCGTTAGGTTAGTGACGCAATGTCAATTGAACTGAATCATACAGGAACTTAATTTTCCCAGCTTCTATAGCCAAGCGCATGCGTGTTCTCGATTTGATTGACAGGCATTGTCTGTATCTAAAAGGTGATTGGCTCTTTTACCTTTAGGGTGAGAATTTCTCTACACATCCATTGACCATTGGGAGATCCATTTTCTCACATTCAATTTCATAGAAGTGACCCGTCTCTGCTAAATAATCTCTGGTTACAGTGCAACAAAAATACACCACACCAAAGTGGTATTACTCATACCAGATACAGTATATTTGCAATAGGTGAAAAGCATGGAAGGAACAAATTGAAATGGTGCTCCATTGATGTTTTTGAAAAATATGTTGACAATGTAGATTAAAATAGTGCGGTAGTAAAAGTAAAATAGTTAATAGTATCGGAGACTCACTGGGAAAATACAATACAGACAACAGCTGTAAACAATAATTTTTATTAATAATGATTTGAATGTCTTTCAAGTACAAACATGATCAGAAAAAATTATGTTTAATGAAAACTGATTAACAAACAGTGCAATAGTTCGTTATGGATCTAATATTCAAATAAAGTAAAAAATAAAAGAAAATATGAAAAACATTTGCAGAAAAAGATTTTCAGTATTGAAGAGACATGCATAAGAGTTGTAAGTCGCCTCATTTGTTTTAAAGTAAACTGATCTAAAAATACTTCCAGTATATCACGATCATTTAAAAACAAGATATGTATGGAAATATGCTCATGATGACTCAGGATTTTGTCATTTATAAAATTTCAATTAATCAACCACTGCCTAACGATTAAGAAATAATCTCCATTTTTCTCTCTAGGAGGTGCTATGTCTCTCCATTTCATTATGTTCCTCGTGTAAGGAGTGTAATGAAAAGCTGACTTTAAGGCATCCCAGTTCATTTTCAGAGTTTCCTAAAATGCTCTGAACTTTGTAATTGCCGTTGGTCAGCCAGCCAGGCAGTTCAACTTCTGGTATGTAGATATCTGATGATGGCAAAGAATAATCACCCTGGAAAAAAAGAGGGATAAATAATATGGCTTTATTAAAATTGAAAAAAGACAAAATGCATGAAATTGCTTGGCATGGCAATTATTGGGCACAAAAATGATATGATAAAATATCCCATACACTGCACATACTGACTATTGTTTTTTGGCAGTTGTGTAATAAACACATGGATGTTCAGTTAAAGTTCATAAATTAGGGCATGCTCACAGCTTTGAATGGACAGTGGCAGGGCAGGCCATATGTATACAGAGGCTCAGGGCAGTCTTGTCCTGGAGGGATGAGTTGATTGAGCAAGTCACAGGCATCAGGGTAATGACAACTGCCTAGTTCATCTATACACGGTATTTTTACCCACAAACCAGCAACTTTTCTTTCCAGTGTTATGTTCACCTGAAATAGACAACAAACATCATACAAAGTGTTCAGTTATTTGTTTAGTAACATAGTTTAAATGTGGTCATACAGGTTCACAGTCAATTGTGATAGTCACAAGGTTTAACTAGAAGACTCAGGCATAAAAAAACAAAAACAAACAAACATTTATGACACCTATAGTCTGTTAATGTCTGGGTCACAAGAACGCCTGGGGGCTAGTCTCCTGGGACGACATAAAATAATCAAATACAAATCCACCAATTAGCCACAACATTAAAACCACCTGTCTAATATCATGTAGATCCCCCTTGTGTAGCCAAAACAGCTCTGACCCATCGAGGCATGGACTCCACAAGACCTCTGAAGGTGTCCTGTGGTATCTGGCACCAAGACAACAGACGCAGATCTTTTAAGTTCTGTAAGCTGCGAGGTGGGGCCTCCATGGATTGGACTTGTAGGTCCAGTACATCCCATAGATGCACAATGGGATAGAGATCTGGGGAATTTGGAGGCCAATCAACACCTTGAACACTTTGTCATGTTCCTCAAACCATTCCTGAACAATTTTTACAGTGCGGCAGGGTGCCTGCTTAAATAGGCCACTGCCATCAGGGAATACCGTTGTCATGAAGGGTTGTACGTGGTCTGTAAACAATCTTTAGGTGGTATGTGTCAAAGTAACATCCACATGAATGCCAGGTCCCAAGGTTTCCCAGCAGAACATTGCCCAGAGCATCACACTGCCTCTGCCGACCTGCCTTCTTCCCATGGTGCATCCTGCTGCCATCTCTTCCCCAGGTGAATGATGCACAAACACCCGACCATCCACATGATCTTTTTTTTTTTCCTCTCCAATTTGGAATGCCCAATTCCCAATGAGCTCCAAGTCCTTATGGCGTGGCACAGGACGAATCTCAGTTGCCTCCGGGTCTGAGATGGTCAATCTGCTCATCTCATCACGTGGTTTGTTGAGTGTTACCAAAGTGGAGACAAAGCGGATGTGGAGGCTTCACACTATTCTCTGAGGCATTCACACACAACTCACCATGCACAGCACCGATAGTAAGAACCACATTATAACGACCATGAGGAGGTTACTCCACGTGACTCTACCCTCCCTAGCAACCAGGATAATTTGGTTGCTTAGGAGACCTGGCTGGAGTCACTCAGCACCCCCTGGATTCAAACTTGTGACTCCAGAGGTTGTAGTCAGCATCTTTACTTGATAAATAAAGTGCACCACTGTTTTCCTGAGATGTTTATTATATAAATTCAATTAGATAGAATAATACACCTTCACTTCCTCTTTTCATACACATTCTCTTCCTCTTTTCAAATCTACTGAATTGTGACCAAACCCCCAAAACATCTCTGACAAACCCAGGAGGTCCTTTTTAAAATACACCAGAGTTTTGTTTTTACAGATATTCGATAATCAAATGTTCTTTAAAGAAAACCACATGAAGGAGGATAGTTAAAAATGTGTATAGGCTTTTTAAAATCATGATCTATTTCCTTAACTTACAGAAAGAGGAGAGGTCAGCTCTACTGATGTGGTGCCTGATGCATCTGCTGTTATTTGTCCTGGAATTGGAATGGGATCTGGAGACAAGTTAAGAGTCTTCATTATTGCAGGGTCACCTGACTTTCCGCAGTTTGCCCAAGAAAACCCCAACACCTGGACGACAAAAGAGATGAACATATATCAGAATAAACTGAAATTCTATCAAAAGAGTTATCACAACATTTCACATTCATCTCTTACCTTGGTTAATTTCCAGCCGTCATTGCTGTGCAAGTTGCACGAGGCGTCCAAGAAAACATAGTTCGCAGCGAACAGAGTAATAAACACGGAAATGCGACTTTTCATTTTCAACGGTAGACAAAACACAAACTGTAACTTTAATTAATTGGGTAGAGAGAGAGAGCTTGACAAAATCACAGACGAACTCGCTACTCTGAAACACTGCACAGCAGGATTGAATGTCACCTGACAAAATGACGAGGTAATTATCCAAGACAAAAGACGACCGTTAAACGTCTCTTGAAAAGTATTCTTGAATCTTTCCTGTTCGTCATAGCATGTGAGTGTGCTGTGGTATTTCTATTTGAATATACGTTTGTTCCATGAATCGTTCCGCATTTATAAAAATAATTCTACGTTAAACAGCGACCTCTAAAGGCAGGAGGAGTTATTTCAGCTTAAAAATAAAAATAAAATAATAAATAAAAAAAATACAAAGAAATTGCAATACTACTACTTCTACTATTATTATTATTATTAAGTTTAGTTTTATTTTTATTATTATCATCGTCATCATCATCTAAAATTTAAGATTTAGACCATTTCCCCAATGTTTATGTACATATGGCATGCAAAATTAATTTCACGTAGAAAAATGCTTCCAATAAGCATCTTTTGCTTGAATTACTGCTTTGAATTTCTCTAAAATGCCTATAAACTTATTACACATTAGTGAACATTGGCATTGCCATTTGGTGGCATTCTTTGAATGGATGGGAGGATTTATTTTTTGACCGACATTCTGAAAAAATAATCTGCATTTTTAGCACCTTTTGCTAAATGGCCACGGAGGTTTCAATGTGTGTTTAGCAAAACAACAAAGACCTGATATGGCTTGATCGTACTGCCAAAGTTACCATCATCCTGATCTGTCTCTTTCTTGTACTGTAAATGTGACTTGATGCCTCATTGATATGTTCGTCCATAGATATATCTTCCTGATCTTTTGGAAGGTGAAAGCTGGTAACGATTCTAGGGACCCAAATGTCCAGAGGGGCCCACAACAAATTCAAAACTGTATTATTTTAATAGGTAAGGGTTCCAGAGCACTATATATTAACAAGGCCCAGAATTCATTGCCACAACCCTGTGTGTACTGATCTCTTAAGACTTCCAAGAAGTTCTTTTGAATGCACAATTAAACTCATAGTGGAGTCTTTGCCTTAAATGCACTTTCAAGTTTTTGAATCCTTTACACATTTGTAATGTGAATCCAATTACTTAGAAATAAGTTTAAATAAAAATAAATAATTTAATCTGGGACCTGATCAATTTATTGCTAAAATGTGGTAGTGTATACCTAAAAAATAACTTGTTTTATAACCATTTACTATTGCTGTAGTTAGACTTTTCAGAATACTTTAGATTTCCTTATTCATTTAGATAATGTGGATTATGTTAATTAAATAAAATAATTTAGATGTTTGTAATTCTAATTACATTTTACATTAAAGGTGCACTAATAATTTTTTTCTCATTAAAAAAGCTGTACTCCTTAAGAAATTAATTGTAACTTTGAAACATATGCAGGAAAACATGAGCACTCACATTAAAATGAAGACTCCAGTCATATCAGTGACCTTATAAAAGCTGTTTTATTCTACATGGAGAGGGTCCGCACATGGGCGCGGCCATGTTAGAATCACATGACCAGCCAAATACTACTCGCTTAATCGCAGTAACCGTCCTGTTATTTGACACTTTTAATCATTGATTAAAATAATCTTGGCTGACTGTGTATTGTTGAATTTTACATTGGCATCAGTAATTGAAAACTATTGCGTTTGAATGATGCTGCACCCACACCACTAGGTGTCAGTGTAAGTCTAAGACGACATGAACAAGAATTTAGTCCACATTTTAAGAGTAGCATATAGTTTTTGAGTTATTTTATGTTATTTGTGGTCTCCCTCATACATAGCACATTAGACTTAAAGGCCACATGTCCTAATTTTCATCGATGTTTTCATTTAAATACCTTAAAAAATGTATGCTGATTTATTACATTGTACGTTGGTGAATTGTAATTCAAGTTATGCTCAACAAGGGATTATTTGAGGTCTTTCTTTGCTGTTGTCGTTATTGTGTCCACAAGATGGAGATGTTGTATCTGCTTCAGAGTCTTGCTGCGACCAATGCAAAGTTGCACTTGGCCTGTTAGCAAAATTCAGGTATCAATATAAGACTGTAAAATTCCTAAAACACAATTAAGTACATTCAATCAGACGTGTGCCCAAAGATGCTCACATATCTAAATGCTGATGGAAGAAACTGTATACCACGCTAAGAACAAGTTCATAATACAATAGAAAAAAATATAGGCTAAATAATTTTCTGAAACATCAGAAAACATCAGAATAATTGTTTGATAATGTTATGGATAATGAAAGAGTGCATTTATCAGGGTTTCAGGTGTTTATTTCATAGAACACTTGTATTCACAGGCCATATGAAGAGACCGTAAGCATGTATGAGTCACCTTAATCTCCCTGCATGTGTCTGCAGGTAAATGCAAGCCCATATGTACCAAATAATCTCCCAGTGTTTAGATTTTACAGGTACAGTTCACTCTTCAAACACTGCATTGTTCATAAAGATTAACAATTAAACAGTATAGGGGAAAATCCTGCTTATCAAATAACATACAAGAGTTTGTCAGTAGGCTCAGTGGCCATACACTTCAGCAATTTGATGCCTCAAATAGAATGAACGGACATTTTTTGTTTTATACACAGTGCATGGCACTATTGAACCTAAAATATTTTTATTTTCATTTTGATAAATATATATCTTTGAATGAAATATGTTGTGTATGTAACTGAATTTATATATGCATTTTATATATATATATATATATATATATATATATATATATATATATACACTACCGTTCAAAAGTTTGGGGTCACTTGTCTGAAATGTTTCTCATGATCTTAAAAATCTTTTGATCTGAAGGTGTATGCTTAAAAGTTTGAAATTAACTTTGTAGACAAAATATTATTCTGCCAAAACATATACATTTATTTAATTACAAATCTAAAATTTCCTAAAAAAAAAAAAAGTTTTTGAAATGGATGACTTGGATCAAAATATGAAGAAAAGAAGCCAATAAGTGCCCAACATAGATGGGAACTCCTTCAATACTGTTTAAAAAGCATCCCGGGGTGATTCCTCAAGAAGTTGGTTGAGAAAATGTCACGAGTACATGTCTGCAAAATCTAGGCAAAGGGTGACTACTTTGAAGATGCTAAAATATAACACAGTTTTGATTTATTTTGGATTTTTTGGTCACAAAATAATTCCCATATTTCCATTTCTATTATTCCATAGTGTTGCTGACTACTATTATTCTAAAATGTGAAATAAATAAATAAATAAAGAATGAGTAAGTGACCCCAAACTTTTGAACGGTAGTGTGTATATATATATATATATATATATATATATATATATATATATATATATATATATATGTATATATATGTGTGTGTGTGTGTATTTATGTCTTTTAAGCTGTTCAGCTTCTGTAACGCTGCTATGTATTGTGAAAATCATTATAGAAATAAAAGTGACTCCACTCTAATTAACTTTTACTTTTTCAACAACATTCCCTTTTTGTAACAGATTATATCAGATTTTCCTAAAATAGTAGCATTGAGCGCAAACATGTTTAACAACATATTCCTTTTTGATTCTCATAGATATAGAGATTTGATATGTGTTGTAAATATGGGTTGTATATCTAATGGGAGATAAGATTCTGTCACTAAGATGACTGAATGTGTTGTTAGAATTTTCTGCCAAAGATTGCTGCATACACGTTTTGAGATGAAGGTTTGTAGAGTGCATGTGGTAATACAGGCCTAAATGTCTTGTACAATCATGTTGAATGCTTGGCACATAAGTACACCTTGTATTGTGTGTGAGTTTGCACATTCCTCTGGTATTGATTTTTCTCATCTCATGTGGAGAAATATGTGGGCATCAGCTAAGTCTTTTGGAAAACACATTAATTTGGGTCTCTACAGTTTTCCAGAACTGTCTTTATGATGACGAGTGATCATGCTATGGAAATGTGTGTAAATTGGCATTTCACATGATCATAAGTTATATAGCTCATGCAGATGGCAGTATGTGTTTGCAAAAGAATTGATCTAACATTTGACATCTTCTCCATGACAACTTGTAGAAAACTTGTTCCAAGTCTTCCCGATTGTTGTAGTAAATGCAGTCACAATTGCATCACCCAGCTCTTGCATTTTGATTGCAAAGATCAAGAGATATTTTAAAGGAGATTGCAATTTAATTAGCATAGGCTGAGATACGGTATAATGTTTGAACACGATTTATGGTCAAATGTACAACAAATAGATTTCTCACTTTGTCAGGTTTGTGTGTGTTTATGTGCAGTAAAAGAAATGGCATTTAGAATAGTTTTCGAACAACATACACTTATATAGGCTATATGTACACATATTTCTGCATGTTTGAAACATATAGAGCTAGGGTAAAGCCCAAGATATTGTCTACTATCAATCTATTATTTACACACTGTGGTCTTGTGCACCACGGTCCATGATTCAGACGTAAATTGTTTAATACACTCAAACACAGCTGAGTGAACCATGATGAATAGCAAGTATTTCTCTCTCTCTCTTTCTCTATGCCAGTTAAACTGTCCTGAAAAATTCGCACATCTCCCATGGTGCATTCTGTAGGAGAACTCATTAATGGCAATGCTAGAATATCATAATACGCTGCCTTTTCTGAAAAGCTATATGTTGGCTTTCCAGTGACGCTTTAAAATATCACAGCTGCAAGGATGTGCAGATGCCTTTAATGGGCCGGTTTCAACATTTCATCAAGGACACCAACAGAAGGAACACACCAAGTCACACTGTTTTTCCCATTTCAGATGAGAAGCTAGTGATTGTTTTTACAGCCAATACAGCATGTATTCTGTAATCTGTAGTGGAATGCATTTCAAAAGTAACCCTCCCTACCCTGGCCGTAGCTATAGCTGAGATGTATGTGCTTGTGAAATATTGTTGACATTTTTAAATGCCAATAGTCAGTAACTCCAGACATAAATACAACACACTCATAAGAGTAAGGCCACTCCTGTGTGAGGCCTCAATACAAGTTTACAATATGTATGATTTACATTTTTTTGCATTGGATTTAGCAGATTTCTGCATTTAGTTTTGTCAAAGCATGTTATTTGAGTTCTATGTTTTGTTAATCTGCTTGATCTAACTGTAGATTACTTTAAATTACCTAGGTGCTAAAGTGACTATGTGCACCTTTGCTATTGTTACTACAAATACAGCTTCTTGTTTAAATATACAAATAAAAATTACATACTTTAAATTTGCAGAAAAATACAAATGCTGCTCAGGGCGACATACAAGCTAGAAAGGTAGTGAAAAATATACTGTCCAAAAACATATTTTTTTTTATTTTAACATTCCATATGCCCTGATTGCATTTTTGTGGGTGGCCATTTGTCTGCTCTTTTTGTGCAACTTTGTTTAAACATTTGCTTTTTCACAATATACATAGCAGCTGTTATTCAGTATGGAAACAAAGCCAACAGAATCAAATAGCAAAGCATATTAATCCTTAAATATATGGATGTTTCCCCATACATTAGTACATTATTTGGGTCTTTAGCCACCCGGCATGTAGCTATCATAAATGGATCTACAAAATGCACAATTAGAAAATAATAGATAGAACAAATTCTTATATATTTTTTGTTGATATTTTAGTTTTCATGTATGAAAGAGATGGTGCAGATGCAGATAATGCAGAACAGCATTTCACACTGAAATGTTATGAGACACTGAAGCTACTCATAAGCTACACATATATTTTCTCAGGCACTTTTTGAGTCTAAATAGATGCACAACTTTTAAATACTTTCAGAAGCACACCCAAATTACAACAGCCAAATCACACTAGTCATGTGTTACACTTGCTATAGTTTACTTCCACGTTGCTTCTTCATCAAAAAGAAATGTAAATCACTGAAACAACATCGCCACCTTGAGTAAGAAAATGCAACTATAACATATACAGTATCTATAGACACAAATGGAATACGAATACTCATCATTGTCACACATCAACGTGATATAGTAGTCATTTGTATGGATGAAGTACTCATTTGTCTTGTAATAAACAAAGAAAAATATATCCTGTGATGGTAAACTTATATAGATATGAACGAATCATACAATTATGATTAATGGAAGCACAAAAACAAAAGTGACACTACTACATATCTCGGGTCTTTAATGACCCTGTACACTTTTGGTAATGAAACAGTTATAATAAATATATTTTTTGCAATTTTGCCAATTTGCTAAATTCTTTTTACACTATTCAGAAGAGAATAGTAAAGAGAATACTAAATATGTGAGGGCATAACCCCCCCCCCCCCCCCCCCCAAAAAAAGAATAAAGGATCAAGTACAGGGGGTGGAATGAATTCACTGGTCACTAAAGACCCAAAGTATGCATTAAAGGGTTAACCTTATGTATGAATTCAGTACTCTAATCCTTCATTTAGCATTCTACCTATAAATATAGAGGAGACCTCTACAGTAAAAATCAACCATTCTCAACTAGTTAAGCCTCAGGTCGCTGATTTTACACTGGACATCGGCAACAAAACACAGCTCAAAAATACTGATTGGACTGGACAAAAAGCCTTCAATGTCAGCAAAAAAAGTGTTTTCTTCATATCAAAAGCTGAAAAGCCTACTTATTTTGATACTCTAATGTTGCCTGATTATTTGGTTAGCATTTTATGATTTGCACATAGCTGCCTATTCTATTAGAACCTGCAAACCAGTTTTGTGTCACAACCTACCAGTTGAGAATTACTGGCATAAATAATTTAGATCTTTCCAGAATCAATTTTGTGGCTATTCTGTAGATTTCAAGAACTTTAATGTGTTCCGAAATAGAGCTGTATGTCTGATGAAATGCATTCCCACCAAACTGCACAAAATTACATACCATAACTCACACAAATATTTGACTGAGCTTTCTCCTATCTAGAAAGGGATTCAAATTTACTGGCAAACCTTTGGCCTGTGTGTGTGTGTGTGTTTGTGAGGTTGTATTTCATGGCCACGGGCTCATCAAATGATTTCTAAGCATAACTCTGTGTTCTCTGTTATCTGTTTGTATCGCAAAGAGTAGTCTATCTTTTAGCTTCTGTCAGTGTAAACTTCTTCCTCAAAAAGGTCTTTGTTCTAAATGAGAATAATATGGCCACTTAATCTTATCTGAACTCTTTTTCTCACTTGGACTATCTGCAGCTGAACTGTGTTGTCACAACAAGCAGTACTAAAATCCTTGACAAAACCTTTGATTTAGCGCTCCCTTGATTTACTATTCTCTTTGCAGAGAAATATGGCATTTTCATCACACTTAATTAAGCACCTCTATATTATTTGCATTAAGGATGACTGAAAGGACAGTGGGCTTTGAAAATCATACATAAGAAAATTAAAATTAATGATGGAGATCATATGTCATTCAGTAAGATATTGTATATAAGATGGTCATTGGGTGAGGTATTGGATTATGGGATTGGAGAGATTTGATAAATCATAAAACATATATGCATCTCAACAACAGGATGTCATCACAGATTTACAATGCAAATCTGTGAAATAGAGACTGCAGGCTGAACTGATTTTCAGCTTTGTCAACAAATCAGGACTGAAATCTTAGAAATACACAAGGACACAAAGGTATATAGTAATATACTGGAAGAGATTGAGATTTAAGAGAGAGAGAGAGAGAGAGAGAGAGAGAGATGTTGTATGTCAGACTCAGCAGGCCTACTGAGAGTTTGATTGTGTTTCCTGTGCGTGCTGCGCTGTGCTTGGTCCTGTCTCCGCTCTTCCCAACTATGCGCCATCTGCCTTTCCTTATCCTCCCTCATCTCTAGCATTTCAACCCACCCACATGTCCCCCCACCCTTACGGCCTGGTTAGAGCAGGGCCAGGTGATGATGATGTGACAAGAGGAAAAGTGTTCTCTCCTCTCCAGCACTCTCTGTTCCCTGTTGGCATGCTGTTCTCTAACGGCAGAACAAGGTGGATAGAAAATTACACACAACAATGCCTCAAGTGTAGAAAGTTGAATTTTTTCGTTTATTTGTTATTAACAATTTTTATTGACTCAAAACTCAAATCAACACAAACAGCACATGGAAACACTGAGTCAACTTTCATCAATAATCGGAATCCCCCTTCCACCACCCAACACACATCCCAATGGTCAGAGACCAAATAACAACAGACACACATACAAGACAGTTCAAATTCTCAATGACATAAAAAGACACAAAAAATTAACCAACAAAAAAGAAAAAGGGTTCCACACATCAATCAATTACATACATTCAATTCAAACTGTCCCTCTCCAATGCCAAAAAAGTGCCCCACTCCTTGTCAAAGGACCAAAACTGCCCAGCCGTCTATGGAACTTCATTTCAAAGGCCGCCACTCTGCCCAACTCGGTGCAATGCTCATGAAATGAGGGCACACCAGCCGATTTCCATCCCCCAAGAATCACCTTCCTGCCGATCATCACGCTGCTAAGGACCCAGTTTTTTATGTGTTTATTCCCTACGTTAATACCCACCCCATCACCCTAAATACAAAGTCTGGGACAGAGTAAAATCTGAGTTCTCAAGACCTCATAGACATATCTCTGAACCCTCGACCAAAACTCTTGAATCTTAGTACAGAAAAAGGGCAGCATGGTAGAAAAACTTTGCAATGGCAAGATAGCGGCAACGACCTCTTGTTCTATAAAGAGCCAAGGAGGAGCTATCTCGGTTGGAAGCGTCCAATGCACCAAATGTCTGAGACCAAAAGCATAATGGAACAACAAAACCTTGGGGAGAACTAACCCACCTTTGTCAATTGTCCTGTGTAACTTGGAGGGTTATCAGCTTGAGCACGTATGTGTCTCAACAGAGTGTATCGAATCTTACTGGTTTATGACACAAAAAGAATGAAAAAACTAGCTAAGAGTACATAGCTCGCCATTCACATGTCAGTACTTCACATAGCGCCATTGAAAGCCCCAAGAAAATAGCATTTTTAATAGCCTTATATGTACCTGGTGGAGTGAGTTAAATAATAAACACCCATACAAGCAAAAACTATTGTCATATATAAATAGCTTAAAGGTTATAAAAAAAAACTATATTTTTATTACACAGGCCTATGATAACTGTCAATTTTATTCTTGGAAAAATATATAGCAAAAATTATATTTAAAAGGAAAAATTAACTCAAATGAAAATTCATTATTTACTCACCCTTGTGTTGTTCCAAACCCATAATATTTTTTTCTTCTGTGGACACACGAGTTAAAGTTAAGAATTTTCACATTGTTCTTTGAATACATTGAAATAATATAGTAACTAGGGGCTGTCAAGCTCCAAACAGAAAACAAAAGCGATGTGCGTATGACTCATGCACTATATATACACAGACAGTACTGTGCAAATGTTTTAGGCAATTGGAAAAAATGTTGCATAGTGAGGATGTCTTCAAAAATAATGCCATAAATAGTTTTCATTTATCAATTAATGTCATACAAAGTCCAGTAAGTATAAAAAAAGAGCTAAACCAATATTTGGTGTGACCACATTTGCCTTCAAAACAGCACCAATTCTCCTACCTGGATACAGTTTTTCTTGGTTGTTGGCAGATAGGATGTTCCAAGCTTCTTCGAGAATTTGCCTCAGTCTCAATTGCTTCTGTCTCTTCTTGTAATCACAGACTGTCACATTATTCAGTGGGGGGCTCTGTGAGGATCATGCCATCTGTTACAGGGCTCCCTGTTCTTCAATTCTATTCTATTTGAAAAAGGAATGTTTGGGAGTTTAAAATGTATATTTCCTATTAACACACTAAAGCTGAAATAAAAATAACCATCTTAAAGGGTTACTTCAGGATTTAGCATTAAGCTTTGTATCAGTAGAAAACCAGTAGTATTTTCTAATTACCGAGCTCCCCCCCCCCCTCATATCCCCCTGAGATGAGAGATTTATTTATTTTTAGTCTGGAAAAAATCCTCCGATGACGCAAAAATCGTCATTTTGCGTCATCGGAGGATTTTTGGGCCAGAGGCTTAAAACTACAGCCAGTAGGGGCGGGATCTCACTCACAGAATGTGAAGATAGTGTCAGCCATCTTTCTGTAGAAGCTAAGAAAACAGGCTCTTGCTCTGTGTAGAAAGTTTGTATACAAGTAGGCTAATCACGATGGCGGAAGGTAGTTTTGAAGTTGAAATGGCAGAAGGGGATTACGACGATCTGTTGCGAGAATCTGATGATCGCGGCTACCTGTACGAGCCGCAATACAGCGATGAACAGAGGCTGGAGCAGCTGCTGTAGCAGGGGAGCAAAACCTGCTTGGCAGGCAGGAGGAAGAGAGTGTTAAATTATATTCAGGCTCGAGTTGGGGCGGACTGGTGGTGTCAGTGCTCTCGCTGTGCGCCTATGGAAACAGATAGCGTGTCCTATTGCTGTCGCGAATTTCAGCGATGCCGTTTTCTTCTGTGCGAGATCGCTGAATCCGCTGATGAAACTGCACCGCTAACTTGAGCATGTATAACTGAGCACCCAAGTTTTGTATCACACATGGACAGGGGAGTCCTGGAAACTTATTTTAGGATCCCGAAGATAAATTGGAAACACCAGCCAAAGCGCGCAGGGACAAACGGAGGGCTTAGTGTAAAGTGAGTATTTTGTTTGTTTTTCTTTTTGTTACTAAGACGTCTTGTACAGAGTTTGGACACACGGAATTATCATAATGTTCTTCCAGTCAGTCAATTTATCAACTAACTCACGATTTATAGAGTCACGATGTATAAAAGCAAGCCTAGTTGTATCAAATTTTCAGATACTACCGCCTGTAACCGGTAGGCGTGGTTTGGGAGTGGCCTCGTAAGGGCAGCAAAGCAAGTGTATTCTGGGAGTTGTTGTCTTTCAGCCACATGAGTAAAAAATACATTTTCTGCCTTTTCTCAGTCTAGAATGCTTCAAATTCAAAAATAATTTCACATTTATACTATATAAATGACCAATTTTAAATACACATTCATCTTCCCAGAGGTGAAGTATCCCTTTAAGACAAATGTTTTTGTGACGCATCTTATATGCCCAAGACTAGCTGTCAGTTTGTCCAGATACTCAGGTGATATTTCACCCCACTATAGCACTTGCCATAGATGTGGCTGTCTTTTTGGACACTTCTCACACACCTTACACACCTTACAGTCTAGCAGAACCCACAAAACACTCTATTCCAATTATCTGTTGTCCAATGTCTGTGTTTCTTTGTCCACTCTAACATTTTCTTTTTGTTTTTTTGTTTTCTGCTTTTTCTTTGCAATTATTCCCATAAGGCTTGCACCCCTGAGTCTTCTCTTTACTGTTGAACATGAAACTGGTGTTGAGCGGGTAGAATTCAATGAAGCTGTTAGCTGAGGATATGTGAGGCATCTATTTCTCAAAGACTGATGTACTTATCCTCTTGTTTAGTTGTACATCTGGGCCTTCCAAATCTCTTTCTGTCCTTGTTAGAGTCAGTTGTCCTTCGTCTTTGAAGACTGTAATATACACCTTTGTATTCAAGCATTGTATAGCCTTCATTCCTCAAAACAATGATTGACTGATGAGTTTCTAGAGAAACCAGTTTCTTTTTTGACATTTTTGACCTAATATTGACCTTAAGACATGCCAGTCTATTGCATACTGTAGTAACTCAAAAACAAACACAAAGACAATGTTAAGCTTCATTTAATGGACCAAATAGCTTTCAACTGTGTTTGATATAATGAAGTGATTTTCTAGAATTAAATTAGCAATTTAGCATGATTACTCACGGATAAGGTGTTGGGGTGATGGCTGCTTGAAATGGGGCCATTTAGATTTGATAAAAAAACAGAAAGGCTGTCCCATAGTGTATAGCACATATAAGCACGTTCAGTAGTAGATGTTGATATAAATATGGAGACAGCCCACAATAGCGAAAGCAAAATCCGCTGGGCAGCGCACGTTGATGGAAGAACTGTCCATTTTATCTTCAAGGTTGACCCAGTGAACTTGGCATCTGAAATGTTTGGTGTTTAAACTTTGACAGTTCCACTTGATCAACTGCAATCAAAACAACAATGCGTTCACACAGGGGAGAACAAAAAAGGTGACTTCTGTTCACATTTTTTGTGCCTGCAAGCAAAAGTCACATAGATTTAACAATAAAGAGTTCCATCTATTTTCCCACTGCTTGACAATAAAGGACTGTTGAAAGAAAATTGCACTCATCTCTTGGAGGAAGATGGAATGATAGAATACTTTTGTATAGGAGGTGCTCCAAGTGATTTGCCAAAATATTAATGCCTGTAACAACACATCTATGGCTAAAAAAACCCCCAAAATAACTGTAGAACCAGTCAGTTGACTAATGATGTCTAAAAGCAGTTGAGCATTCGAAACATAAACCCGTTACAAAAAGATACTCTTGAAACTTTATTATGCATGTAGTAATCATCTACATTTTATATATGATTTGTCAGCAGTAGATGAACTAAACGACCTGAATTCTTTAGAAAATTAAATCTAAAGCCAAACACCTGCAAGGCAGAAGTGTCATTTTTGCTCAAATGAGGTAGATAAAATAACAATCAGAAGTCTGTTCAGATTAAAATCTCTCTATTTAAACACATCATTTGTTTAATAATACAGGAGTATCATATCCTCAACTGTCAAAAAGGCACATTATCCACTGATTTGCTCTGATGAAACCCTCATTATCTTATGGAAACAGCAAGCAAGTGGATCTTTCGATTAGCATTGTAGAGCCAGACTGGCATATGAGTGAGCTCAAACTAAGCTGTCCTGAGCTCTCTTCTGCTGCCACTGTGATCTCATTGTGAATTGCCATGCAGGTCACAAGTAGCTGCTCTCATTTTAATGATGCAGTTAATACATTCATTTTATCATTTGACAGATCCAAATACAATAAAAACAAAGCAGGGATTGCCCTGTTCAATGGCCAGCATTTCAATCAGAGGTCATTGAAAATTGTCTATGTAACTAATAACTCTTTAATCAAGAGGACAAATAATAAATCGTTTATTATTTTCTTGTTTTTTTTGATACTTTAGACAATTGTATAATTAACATGGACTACCATTGATTAATACTTCTTCAAAATATATTCATCTTTGTTAATATTTATGTTTACATTCTAGCAATACTAATACAGTTTTAAAATGACAAGTTGTAAATATTAATGTTAGTCAATGGGTCATTGACATATAAGGTTGTCCAAGGTGAAATAAATGTGTAGCCTAATGTTTTAAAAATCTAGTTTAAAGGTGGAGTATGTAAGATTCAGACCAAAACAATGACAGCGGCTGAACATGATTCACTGACATCATGCTGACAGATGAGGTAGCATAATTAAAATTACACAGTTATGATTGTTTTACTACAAACTTTGAGACTGCATATTATATTTGACTCTCCGTGCTGGAACAGGGCTAAAACAAAGTGTGGATATAGGTCTGAATATGCAAGATTGTTGTTTGATGTAATCACTTTTCTTTGCATAATACATTGACTGCATTTATATGATAGCCTATGTTGGCGTTAGCTAGCTAGCCAGCTTTATCAATAGCTGTTAGCTAAATTTTGGTGGATGGTGACAGTAGCGGTTTTAAAATAGACTGTACATTATAAATATGTTTACACAATTCAGAAATGATGTGATTCCATCACAACTGTCATTTTGAATAGTAGATTGTATATATTTTCTGTATAACCAAGTTACGTTACACTAATGAATGGAGCTTTTTGCATTATCTTGAACATTGTCTAGCATTCATTTCATGTGTTATTGTAATTTACCTTGCTGAATAAATACAGATTAACTTTGACATTAACCTGACTTTTAGTACAAAGAGAACATCGTTTAAATGATTTGACAGTTACGAAGCAAGGTAGCTTGCAATTCATCAGCGTTAGCAAGCAAGATCAAGTTAGTTGAAATCACACAGATCAATCCTTATGGCACTATATTTCACATGCAGTTATCTTAGCTTACCTGTCCAATAAAAAGAATGCCAATTCAGGGTCGGTTTGATCCCCAAAACCGAACGAAGGTCCCTCCAGGAATCAAATGCCCTGCCGATGTTCACTCTAGTTTTCGCTCGACCGTGATCACGTTCCCGTTTAGCCAGACGGGATTCAGTAGATAATTTTTGATTTTTTTTGGCTTACTCTGAGTTTGTGTAGGAGTCGGTGTTGTGCTGGGAGCCGGACGTTTTCTGTATTCCATCACTAAGATAACGTTACCTAGTGTTGCAGACTGTCTGTTGATGCTGTAGGAGAGCAGAAGAGAAGCTACTCTCTGAGACAAGGCTCTCGGGAGCATGCATAAACGTCACATCCTTTGGATTTTTCGGCAAAAGCGACCCGCTCTCTTCGCATAAAAATCGGTCTACAGGCTTTAATAGGCAACCTAAGAAGTCCATTCACACATTGGCAAAAAAAGGTGAATATTACATAAAAAATGTTACATGTTGCACATTTAAAACACACTGTCTGTCATGATCCTTCTCTGTCTGCCCTTCTAGCTTTGTTGGTTGTTTGAGTTTGTGTTATGTATGAGCACATGGCTTAGTCTATCTTAGTCTAGCATTTGTTTGCCATGTGCTCTGTCCACCTCCTCTTTCCTTCATCAATCTCCCTCGGTTAGTCCTTGTTATGTTAATTAGTTTCACCTGTTTCTCATGTATGTTCCTTTTATATACTGTGCCCTCTTTCTTCATGTTTCAGATAGATTGTTTTGTGATGTTTGTGAGACTTGCCAAAGCTGTTCTCTATCTGGTTGGTCCTGTCCTTGCTTATCTTTTGTTGATCTTTGTTCTGATCAGTCTCTTCTCTCCCTTGTGAGTTTTTGTTTGTATTTGTTTGTTTTTAATTAATGCCCTTAAACTTGCCAATCTGCATCGGGTACTTCCTTAAAATTTGTTGTAGTAGTACTTTGACTCTTGAGTCATTCAGCTTGAATTAAGATGAGAAAATTAAGTCTAATTTTACATTTTTTTGTGGTTACTCTATTAACAGTTATAAAACCAATGGTACGGAATATCTATTGTATCATCTATATATTGTATTATATGTAATTTCAGAAATTCACAATATATATTTTTGTGTCTGTCCTTATGTTCTGGTCAACTATGCTACCTCTGTTATAAAACCACTTAAAAATCCTCAAAGCATTCATATAAAAAGCATGTGACCTGCACTCGGTGATGTCACTTCCTCTGTTGGGCAAATCTGGAAGGCAGTGAGGTATGTCATGATTCTCATTTTGTACAAAATAGTAGATTGATTCATTTGTCAAATCTATTATTGTGATACTGCAGTGAATCTCTTTAAATAATAAAAAATATGATGAAAATCCATAAAATTCTGTTTTTAGACATGCCATGTGGTATCTGGTTGAGTATAGCACATTAAGGCACACAATGGTAGAAAATGTCAACTCTTGTTAACAGTTTAACAATAACCGAGTTGACAATGAGTAACAGAGTCAAATGTTCCCAATCACATTTAAGTATTTTGCATTATTTGACATTTATTATGAATTCTGGGTCATTATACTGTAAATGGTATATTTGTTGTATACCACTCCAGGTTGAGGTATTGGAGAGCGGTGCAGCGGAGGTTATGACCAAGAAGGCAGAGACACCACAAAGCCCTGAACCACAGACATCCAGGTAACATTGGTGAATGGAAAAGACATTCCAAATGCCAAGTAATTGTATGACTGTCTACTGAATGCACAGACTTCTATACAGCTGTTCTACATTGACGACAAAGCTGTGGACAAAGCTGTACAGAAGATGCCAAAACGATGTCCGGTGGTTCCTTCGACAATGCGCCTCCATCAGATGATCACTCTTACACCAGGAAAAGTCATCTGCAGAGATGTCAGCTGTCTATGCTCAACTAAGCAGATTCTTGAGTATGTCACAACACACAAAAGTTTGAATTTTATGTTCAGCCCATCCTTTGACACCACCGAAGAGCATCGAGTGCAGACAACAGATTAAATCAGTTGGGAAAGCATAAATATCATTGGACAGTGGTGTCATCAAATATGATGATTAAATTTATCCTGGGACCATTGTTGAGGTCAATGAGACACATGCAAAAGTCACATGCATGCATAAAGTGGGGAGAAATTGCTTCTGGACAAACCGTGAGGATACTTTGTGGTATCTCTTTGATATCCACAGAAACGGCCCACAACCAACACCAGTAATGGGACGTCATGTAGAAATAAACAAAGAAATATGGGCAGAAATCGCCAATGACCGATTCGCATGCAGGGTGTGGGGGAGCAGGTATGGTGTGGCATGGGGGTCACACTTCCTGAAGGGGCAGCATAATGACCATGGATGTGTAGGCTCTCTAGCCCTTGAATAGTGTGCTAGACTATGGTCTAGGCAAGCTGGATTCAATTCCTGGCTGCCCCTGAATTTTCTACAATATTATGCCCATTAGAAATTTTTTTTTGAAAGCCATTTTATTTTCCAGATCAGAAATGCATGAGACACATACAGTTATTATTCAAGTTCATTAAAGACCTTTAATTCAGATGTATTTTTGGGGATTAAAGAATAGTTTTTAAATTTAAAAATGTGTTTAAAAGTTTATTCGGGCAGAAACATTTTTGGTATTTTAATTACAGGTGGTCAACTCTTATTCATATCAACTATGTTACTATCAATGTCAACTGTTTAACGTTTTGCTTTAAAAATGAACATTAGATCAATTGTATTGTTAACAAATTGTTTAGAACATGTGTCATAACTAAGGGGTCCACTGGCCATTGACAGAACTAAAAGAGTGCCACAAAGCAGCTGCAGCTGCAGTGTTCACGGTCAGAAAAATATACTCAAAGGCTGTCATGATAAATTGTGTCTGCCCGTGAAATGGTGTCCCCATGTAACCGCTCCGGGCACAATGTTTTTCCATCATAATTGCTGGTGGTCATATAAGATTGTAAGGTGTGTAAATATGTTAATTATTTTGTAATATTATGGTTCAGTATTTATGTAGCAGATACTGAACTGGAAAACACAAAGAACAAGAAATGTTTAATTTCACGATCTATAGCTGTGGTAATGTACTATTACTGTATGTGTAGCAAATTATTTAGAAGTTATTAAATGTCATATTTACAAAGTTATATTTACATTCATTCTAAAAGATTTTGTTGGATTTTTACTCAGGTAGTGAATATACTACTAAAAGTCCTATAAGCCAATGGAATCGCTAGGAATCGTTAAGATGTCAGATGCAGACTATTTTATTGGTGGACACAATTCATAACACCAGTGTTGTGAGAAATCGAGTCCTCCCTGAAAATCGGGTCTCCCTTTTGAAGTCACAGCAATTCAATTGGTTGAGGGTCCTATTAATGGGTACTATATTCACTGCCTGTGTATAAAGCCTTTAAAAAAAAATTTATGATGTATATCGATATAACGTTGTAAATAAAACAATTTATGACTTGTGTAACTTATGGTATACATAATAGTTTATAACTGAAGTTATAGATTGTGAAATTAAAGATGTGTCGTTTTTTCGTGTTTTTCAGTCAGCCTAGACTTCAATGACATGCTATCACAATAACAAACCAGTTTTGAAAAACAGGCATTACAAACGTTACCCCCATGAGTACTCGATTTACCGGGTAGACTCAATTTATCATTGGAATTGCAAAAACAAAGTATACCTAGTGCCCCTTAACCCCAACACGAGTGAGCTGGAGAAACTCTCGAGCATCACCATAAAAAAACTGCGCACTGAAGACAATCTCTCATGAAAGAGCCACAATTACTATATTTTTAGCCTGACAGAGAAAGATAGATAGAGGACAGGGAATGAATACACCACATGTTTGTGCTTGTCCGCCATGGTTTTTTTTCTGTATTTCACAGCGCAACTAGTCCCGCCTCTCCCATTGGTCAACGGATACTATGGTATATTTTCTAAAATAATTAATATGTGTAAACAAACAAAGGTAACCAATATGATGTTATTATACTGTAAAAGAAGGCAGAGGTGTATCTGGGTCACCATTAAAACTACGTGTAGAAAAGTCCCTTACATAAGGTGTGAAACAGCACATTCTATGGAAAGTAGATAACTGTATATTCTATGGAGGAAAGGTATCCTTTTTTAAAAATAGGTAAGTGAAGGACTTTCCACCAATAGTTAAAAAGTAGAAGACTTGAAAGATAATGGTGGTGAGTGGAAAAATGCTGAGTGTGGGCCCATTGGTCAGAGATAGTGAACTTGAGAGATTAAGGGGCCCAAAAGAGATAACTAAAACGTATATAAATGAGAGCTTAGAATTGTGTATTCAGAACAGACAGATGACCTTCTCAAGTTTGTTGGTGACACAATAAACTTCAACTTTGGCATCTGGAACCCTGGACTCTGAGAGTTTTCTTGCATCTTAGAGAGATTCTTCAAAGATTTTCCATGACAATACTACACCAGAGTGCACTGCATGAAAGTTGAAATGATTACAAGTTTTGGTGCGTGAATGAGCTTCACTATTGGAAACACTTGCGTTTTTTCTCTCCGTCCTTCCGATGCACCATCCCATGCATTATGAACTAACATGAACTTAACAATGATCAATTGTATATTTAGGAATTTATATTAAACAAGATTAATAAATGCTGTACCAATTATTGTTCATTGTTATTTCAAAATACCTAATACATTAAATAATATTAATGTACACTGTAGAACCTTGTTGTTAAGTCTTACCCTTGTGTTTCATAGTATCACTGTGGTAGTTCTCTGTTTGTTTTATTATCAGGTTTTTCAAGTAACAAATAAATGGTGGAACATGTTTTAGTGCACCTTAAAACCTTTAATCTGTTTCATTCATTCCAATTATAGTGTTTGAAACCACACCATGATTTCTCTGATGGCAAAATATTGCAACTCATTATAATCAGTATTGTCATGCAATTTCCAAAACCATGTGAATGAAAAACCCTCACCCTGAGAAAAGTCTGAGGGTATTCATAACTTTTATCAACAAAATATGTCTGTTTTTAACTTAATTTACAGATGAGATGCTTAATAATTGCTGAAGACAAGCTTTGATCAGTCTCTATTTACTGTAAATAAAAACCAAAGTCTTAAAAATTGCATTATTGAATTGACTACGGGAATATAATTACTATAGCCCCTGGAGATTAATAGGATAATTGTACAGTCATAAAAATGGTACCCTTGCCCTTATATGCAAATCAGGTAAATCAAAATGTGTGTGTGGCTTTATATATATTATATATATTAATATATATTTTTTTACTTCTGCTGAAAACAAATTAAGATTTTTAGAAGGATATATCAGCTCTGAAGGTCCAAACAATGCGAATGGAATGTAAATGGTGGTCAGAGGTTTGAAGCTCCATAAAGCACATAAAGGCACCATAAAAGAAAGCCACAGGAATCCAGTTGTTAAATCCATATCTTCAGCAATATAACAGGTGTGGGTGAGAACTAGGGGTGTAAGAGTTCGAATTTCGGTCACAGTTTAGGTTCGTTCAGTATTTACTTTGTAAAAAATAAATAAATAAATAAATAAATAAATAAATAAAATATATATATATATATATATATATATATATATATATATATATATATATATATATATATATATTACTGCCAAATCCAAAGAATAATCTATTTGTTAAACACTTCAACAGGTATGCACCTAAAAAACAATCATTGTTTTACAACAGTACCCATAGTTTAACCATGGCATTTGTAGTAAAATCATAGTAACCACAATATAAACATGATTACTGTCATATATACTGGTTGCAATATATAGTAAAATAATGTTTACTATATAGAAACTACAGTATTACTATTATAAAGCCATGGTTAATTGTTTCAATACCATGATTTCTGCTCAGAAAATTATGGCGACAGCAGTCATGGTTACTACAATATTACTATAGTAAAACCATGGTCCATTTTTGTCAGGGTCTTTAAAAAACATTTTAACTTAATATTTCTCTTTACTAGCATTTCTCCCGCGTAGGTGCAGGGTACGCTTCGTGATAGTCTGCAAATATATTTGATTTGGCACAAGTTTTATGCCGGATTCCCTTCCTGATGCAACCACCAGTGGCTGGGGGACTCTCACTCACACAAATCCGGGGCAAATTAGAGTCCCCAATTCACTTAACCTGCATGTTTTTTGGACTTGTGGTTGAAACCGGAGCACCCAGAGGAAACCCATGCAAACATAGAAAGTCCCTAGTTGAGCTGGGACTCGAACCCAGGACCTTCTTGCTGTGAGGCGACAGTGCTAAACACTGCACATCAAAAAAGGAATAGCCTTGCTATAAGAATGCAAATGAGAAGGGATGTTGTGATAATGCTGCTTGAGTATTTTAATCATACATGGAAATCCCATATGAACACCCCAAGCGCTTTAGTTATTGTTTCATGTCTGTCTGAATTAGCACTGAGTGCCTGCTTAAAGATGTCAGCATCTTAACCACTTAACCAAAAGACACACACTCAAAGGTGTTGGACAGCTGCCCATAAACGCTCTCTCTCTCTCTCTCTCTCTCTCTCTCTCTCTCTCTCTCTCTCTCGCACCACCGTCCGCAGTTGGCCTTTATCCCTCTCGGAGGCTTGATTAGCCTGATAAGGGGCCGGGTGTGTATAATCACGACCCGGCCCTGCCATCCGCCACAACACATTACTCGTGTCAAGCGATGTCTGCAAACAGTGCCTGTTTTGTAAACATCTTTTGACTATCACTGTTGTAATTGACTGCAAAAATAAAATGTTCCCAGAAAGGAGAAACGCAGTGGGCTTCTCTATCAGGGTTTCGCTTTCTCCACTTGCCATTTTCAACTATACACAACACATGCAGAACAGTGATGTCATCAAGTTGACCAACTTGAAACACAGGTGGGAGCGTATCCATTTACAGATCCATTCAGGTGCATTAACTGAGGTTGTAACTGTGTAACTGTTTGACTCTTTGTTTTCTTGACCAAAACTTGTGCTCCAGATGCATCATTAAATGTGAAGTGAACCGACTGCGGTGCCAGTGCTTTCCGAACCGTGGGTGACGAACCGTACGGTTCATTTTTTTTTTTTTTACAGAGAATCGTTACACCCCAAGTGAGAAGAGAGGCATCTCTAGGATTTCAAAACATCAGCGGCAGAGAGCAAAATAATAGGGGCTAAGGGTATCCACATTTTAAAACTATAAGCCAAAAAATGTATAGAAAATAAACATGCATGGAAACCAAAACATGTACAAAGGTGCTCAAAATGACTGAAAACAATAATTAAAAAGTAAATCAAGATACATAGTGCTTCCTTATTACGTATGTAGAGGTTTTTGGTGGCATGCTCTCCCTTGAGATTATTATTTTTTCCCAGTATGATTCTGGTGACTTTTGAAGCAGCATTTTTTCATTTTCAAAGCATCTCTAGACTTAAAGGATTCACAGTAACCTTCAAAACAGTAGCCAGCTGTAATAGTACCATGGTGACGTGATGGGTATATTATGGTATTTTGATATCTACCATAATATTTACATGATCTGAAGTATCTCTGTAATCTGAGTGAATTTTGTATAGTCTAATCATCTGGAAACTTTTGAATTTAACTTAATTTAATCAACACCTTATTTGATCTACAGGTAGTAACCATGTTTTGATTTTATTAGTAGTAGTTATTTATTATTGGACTAGTTTTAATAGTCTGACTGTACCCATGAGC
Source organism: Moxostoma hubbsi (assembly GCA_032164185.1). Classification (NCBI taxonomy): domain Eukaryota; kingdom Metazoa; phylum Chordata; class Actinopteri; order Cypriniformes; family Catostomidae; genus Moxostoma; species Moxostoma hubbsi. The sequence continues at coordinate 12,342,760 of JAVLUX010000016.1, read as the reverse complement.
AGACCGCTTAACTGAGTTTGGACTGCGCTAGTAAAAATATTTGTTTCTTCTTGTTATCTGCATATCGGCATCTACTGGTTGGAGCTGGTAAAAGGTGGAGATTTAAAATTCTATCATCATTTTATTACTGGGTCCAGAAGGTCTTTGAAGTCTTCAAATAATCACGTGTGAGCCATTGCTGTCACGAACAAATGCTAGAAGATGTAATTGCCAGTAAATAACAGGCGACTAAGGTAAAGGCAACAACAGTGGATTTGCACGTCAAGAGTGCATGTGTAACCAGTCTTGTTCGACCCACTCCGAGTGGGATTCAAACCGGCATCTCCGGCATGGGAGGTGGGCCCAATAAAAAGGAGGCTAAAGGATACAGCCCCTTGCATCAGTCGCTAGTGTGACTCTTGAGGCCAGGGGAGTGAGGTTTACATACTGCACAGCTACCTACCAGCTGGCTACTGTCACACTCACCCCCCTAAAATTCAATCCCATCCGGGTCAAGGCACCACTGCAACCGGTCCTGGCTGACTTGCTCCAAGCGGGATTCGAACTGGCATCTTTGGCATGGGAGGCAGGCGCGCTAATGAGGAGGCTTAAAGCTACAGCCCCTAGTGTCAGTCGCTAGTGCACCTCTTGAGGCCAGGGGAGTGAGGTTTAAGCACTGCACAGCTACCTACCAGCTGGCTACCATTACACATGTGTGAGTGTGTAAGGAGATACCTGCATTTGTACAACTTGAGTCTGAATGAATATAAAGACATTTTTATGGTATTATCTCTAAAATCTAGTTTGGTGTTTTATGACTGTTGTAGCATGCATCATTTCTGCAGATTACATTTTAGGCCAGTAGGCGGAAACAAATGACATATACATTCCAGTGAAGTGAAACAGACTGGACTAAATGACGGAAATTATATAACCAACAATGCCCACAGTATATGTTCTGAGGTGCTTGCAAATGACAGATTAAAACCTGTGAAACTAATTAAGCAAACCAAACACCTGATGTTTCCAAACCAAACCATGCCATGTTTCACATACATCACAAAACAAAGTAGGCTACAGCTCACGTTTATTGAGAATGGCTGACTGATAACTATTTGTGTTAGGTAGTGCTCTCAGTAACAGGCTCAACCATCACACTGAAATTGGTAAGCTAAGGTCTATAAATTGTACGTATCAATATGCGTATACTATGCATAACCTTTCTTTAATAGTATGCCAAGTGTGTTTGCATTTCTTTCTCAATGGACTTTGGGTTGAGATGAGGGGTGGCGGCTCATAAAACAAATGGAGGGGGGCAGTATGTCTTGAAAATGTGAAAACACCAAAAGCTGGTGTCACACTAGCAGACTTGCCCTAAAACCACTATGGTGCCTTCGCATTCTGACTTCATTAGTAATTTTAGTGTAGGAGAACCCAAGGAAAAACGCTTGGTGACAGAATCACTATGTATTACAGTCTGCATTTGTGATGGTACAGATCAGCTTCTTCAGTAAAAGAAGACTCTCATTGATCATTTGATGCGAACACAAGAGCCAATCCCGGCAACATAGTGATTTTTTTCTAACAATTTTAATGTGCTTTTCCAGGAGCTGGAACCATTAACTCAGCAGGAAGTCCCTACGGTCAAGGGATTACAGACCTCCTGCTGGCTACAATAATGGCAATATTCTAATGTTGGCTATGGTGTTTGAGCCCCACACTTTTAGGCGCTCAAAATAGCAGGCGCTATAAAAGCAGGTGCACAGGGTGCAGGAGGCTGAATCGTCCCTCAGAACGAGGCCGATTATTGAGTGCAGCGTCTTGAGACTCATACCCTTGCAGTGAGGGCAGTCTGTCTCAATGTGAGCTGACTCTGCGATGGCGTGGCCCAGACAGTGATTGCAGCTCTCATGCTGATCTGATGGCAGGATGTGTATCTCGCACAAGGAACACTTATGGAACTTTAAAAAGACGAGAACACGTAAGCAACTCTATTATATATATATATTTATACAGACAATATACAATACACAATTGGTTACACAACATCTGCTGAAGCTCTGTGGGAATCAGGACGCTTAAGCAACCCATTCACCAGTGAAGCATCAAGCAGCGAAGTGGTGATGTTCACCAGAGCACTGCAGGGGGGCAGAGAGTCTTCTCATTGACATGAAGATTCGGCACGCTGACACGTTTAGTCAACGGTGAAGCAGTAGAGTGCTCCTAGTCGAGAGATGAATCCTGTCTTGAAGGAAGAAGGAAGGAGCTTTGCGCCTAAAAGGGCAGCACTCAAACACCGTAGCCAATATTAACTAGGTCGTGTGGAAGGACAACTCCCCAAATGCGTTAAAAGTTTACTTGACTTACACTGAGCAAACAAAATTATTTGACAATAAGATGTAGTCAAAGTCAAACAGTTCTCCAATTTGTAAACTTTCAGATTCTTTCAAACTGGATTAAAAACTATTTAAAACTAAACATTGAATTTGGAAATAAATTTGCATTCATATGAAAATGTATTTTTTCATATATTACATTATATTTTCAAATATATTCAAATATATTTTTGTTTTGTAAGCCCCCATGTTTTGTAAGCAGCTATGTATTTTCATGAAGAAATATCCATATATACTGCGTGAGAAGAATAGTAAGGGTGATATTATGAAGATTTTTGCAAAATTATATAATTGGCTTTTCTGCAATGCATTTTTGCAAGTGGTCTATTAACAAACTATGATATGGAATCAAGTCCTATCAGCGGAAAATATCTTAATAAATAACAGCATGTGATTATCATTGAATGCAAATACTGATATGACAACAATTATAATCCACTTGTGAAAACTTTGTAGCATTGTGACATTGAGATGCAGGTGGCTTTCTCTCAAAATGTTCCACTTGTACCCTTAGGGTTGCACATTTTTCACTTCATCTTCAAAGTGCACTTCGGCAAAGTCCACCTTCTGCCAGTGGCCCTGTGCCCACCATCTGTTGAGTCTTATTTGTGGGCCATACATGCTCCCTTGCTGGCTAGTTCCATGTGCTCATCCTCTCTCACTCCATGGCAGGTCTTGGCACCATGTGAAGGGTCTGTTTACATCATATCTGGTGGGTAGCTGGATTAAAAAGTACTGTTGTACACCATTGTACAATTCCGAAGCCATTTTGGATCTTCATCTTAAAGCTGGAGTGAGTGATTTTTTTAAATGTTCTAATTCTTTCTCATATCCCATCTTAATATGCATAGACAACTATAAGTACGCATCTTGACTAGCCTGACAAGCTCACCAAGGGGCGTACGTTTTTGGCAGGATTATCTACTTGCCCAACCAATAAAAGTCATGGGAATGATCATAAAATGTATTTAAAAACAATTCCATTTGGTGATGCTAGCAGTGCAGAAATTACACTTCTTTATATTGACTGTGAAGGGATCAGCAGTGGAACTTTTTGGAAAACTCCACCATCTCCATTTCCTTGTGCCTCAACATGACACTACAGAAATTCTGAATGCAAACAGTGAGGTCTGTTTACATAACAGTCAGACAAAGACCATGTGCTGCAGGCTGTTAGCAGTAGCACAAGAACTTATAATAGGCAATTGCCTTCTGGTATTTGTTGGAGCAGTGTTATGTTTAGTTAATCAGACACTAATTTTCTTAAATCTATTTCAATATTTTGTCCACAAGTTTCAAAAGCAACTATATATATATATATATATATATATATATATATATATATTTACTTAGCATTAGAGCTCTACATTGCCCAAAGCCCAAAACAGACAGAAAGTAAGACAGAGTGAGGGAGGGAGTGAAAGTATAAAAAATGCCTCCAATCTGTTTTTGTTGCGGCTGATGGGTGTTGGGCTGATTTGAGGGGGAGGGTTTCAGAGGGAGGGACAATTTCTTCAGGATTTGGGAGGAGATGATGAACCTGATTTCTTGTGAATAAGGTGTCTCAACAGCCTTGCAACTTTCAACAGTCATGAGCATGGCAAATTATCTGGAACTGTCAACGCTAGCTTTTTTTACTGTTCATTATGGATGAAAAGCGCTTAATTTTTTTGCCACGTTGGAATACTGTCATACCAGAGGTGTGAGGACTTTGGAAAAAATTTTATGCATAGCTGCATTGAAGGACCTCAGGTAAGATTCTGAGATGTCAGACATGTGGTGTCAGTTTGCTAAACTTTTTTGCCTTATTTGTTGAGTGTTGCCTTGGATGGTTGAATTTCCAAATATCATAATGTTGTTCTGTTAATGATCTTTTGTGTGCATGCAATGTTATAAATTTGATTATTTTTTAGTTATGTGAAACATTTATGAAGCTGTTACAAAAAATATAACAGTGACACAAATGTAATTTTCCCTTAAACCCATTTTTTCTTTTGGCAAATATACCTAAATGTTTTGTTTTTCAATTATTATTTTTTAAATTCTTTTTTTTATTAATTATCAAAACATTCCTGGTGCCAAACTACAAGTGTGAATCACGAGTATGTTCTTAAAAATTAAATAGATTATTTCAATATACATATTCTCTTATTCAGAGGCTTAATTGTGTGTTTTCCAACTGCCATTTGTAACAGGAAGCTAACCTGTTTTACTCAGCACATTACGGCTGGGACCTAAGATAATCTTGCGCAGTTTGAAACATTATTTCTACCTAAATACACCTAGTAATTTTCCATCTCATCCATGAAGGCCATTTAATCTGGAGCAGTTTACCTATTAAAGTGTGGGCCAATTACATATTGAACATTTTGTGAACACCACATATAGATTCATCAGCAATTTAATGATAACAAGAAGGTGGAAACCTGAACTGTCCAGCACCACCTAAACTGGGACTAAGCTATTTGTCTAAACTCTCCATTCTCTGGAGCCCTCCTAGTAATTAAGATAATTGTTTCCCTTTGGCACTTAAGGTGTAGATGTGAGTGAATGTAACCCCCCCCCCCCCCCCCCCCCCCCCCCCTAATTATTTTTTTAAACTATATTGGGGGAGAGGGGAAGTGGCAAAGTGAGATCTGATAGTGAAATATTATCTGAGTCTCTGCTGAAGGCATCTCTTTGGGCATCTCTCTCATAGATGAATTCCCAGTTATTGCCTTCATAACACAATACCTTTGAGGAAATATGGCTCCTGGTTATGCCCCCCACCAACAGAAAGAAAGATAAAGACAGATAGCTTTTATGGCTTTTATAATTGTTATGATACATGTTGATAATCTTACGGATGGCAGCCTGAGAATAATACAACAATTCTGCATAAATAAATTGTTTAGCTTTTTTTTCCCCTCTCTATAGAATGCAATAGTGCCACAAACTAATGTAACTGCAATTGAATATGCTAACTGTAATTGACATGTGGATTAAAACCACTGACTGAATGTATCACCTGTTTCAAACAGATGTAGAGATTTTTCACATGGTTAAACATTATAATGCAGCTTGTTGTGGCATGTCAAAACAGAGTCAAAATACCTGACTGTGACCTTTTACTGGGTGAAACAGACAATGAGTTGAGTGATTGTCTGAGTGTGTATTAAACTTTCAGGTTTTAGTCTGTGGTTATCCAGTGGTCTTTACAATTTTACTTTAATATATCAGAACAGCTTCAAGACCATGTCATGATACAGGTGGATACAAGTCCACCTGTCAGAAAAATAATGTAGCACATTAAAATACATTCTTTTTTCCTCTCTCTTCAGGACTGTGTGTCCATGTTGAGACAGTGAGAATGGCCTTCACAGCCGCAGCCATAATTCTCACCGTCACAGCAGTCCTAGGAAACATAACCAGATGTAATGGGAGCCTGGTTAAAGACAACTCTCTGCTGAGGTTCACCCATCATTTGTATAATGCCAGCATTTATGAGAATTCTGCCCCCAGGACCTACGTGGACAGCACGTTCCGAATGGGCATTATACTATCTGATCCCTTCTGGGACATTAAGTACAAGATTGTCGCTGGTGATGACGATGGCCTTTTCAAAGCCGAGGAGGTAGCTGTAGGAGATTTCTGTTTTCTGAGGATCAAAACCCGAAGCAGTAACTCAGCGGTGCTCAACAGAGAGGTACGAGACATCTACACTCTTACCATTGAGGCAACAGAAAGCACATATGACAATCAGGCGAGAACAAAGGTATTGATCCAGGTGCTTGACACAAATGATCTGAAACCGCTCTTCTACCCTGCCTCTTATCATGTGCTAATCAAAGAAGACACACCAATCAAATCAAGCCTGTTGAGAGTGAGCGCAACCGATGCTGATATTGGCAGCAATGCAGACTTTTATTACTCGTTCACGACTAGATCACACCCATTTGCTGTTGATCCTTTCACTGGGACTGTTACGCTTGTCAAGAGACTTGACGCCAGTCAGAGAGACAGGTATGACCTAACTGTTCTGGCAGAGGACAGGACAAAGAAAATCTCTGGTGTGCAAAAGTTTGGAAATGTTGCAACGGTTGTTGTATCTGTACAAAAGGTTATGGAAAACTTTTCCCTTATCAGTGCATCGATTCCTAAAATGGATGGTGACAAAATAAGTGTGAACATCAAGATAGAACCAAAGGAGAAGGAGAAAGTGGAGTCTATAAGTATAGTTGAAGGGGATCAACTGAATTGCTTTGAGATTATTCCATCTGCATTGCAGCAGGATGGTGGATTTCAACTGGTCTCAAAAAAATGGATCGACTGGTCACAAAACCCATTTGGATTAAACATTTCCCTTCAAGCCAAAGACAAAAGTAACCCTCCTTTGCTAACACCAGTAAAACATGTGCACATCCCTCCTCCTCAAATTAAACCATTAACGTTTGATCAGAACCCCTACCATGTTACACTTAGTGAATTTGCTCCAACAAATTGTCATGTAGTTAGAGTATCTGTAGGTTTGAGTTTCAGTAACATCACCTTCAGCATCAAAGAAAACTCAGACAGCCATAAATTCAAAATTAGTGCTAAAACTGGTGTAATTGTGATAACGCAGTCTCTTGACTTTGAAAAGCAATCTCATTATGAGTTTGATGTCACTGTAAATGATGGAGAAGCAGTTACCCGTGTCATTGTGGATATAATTGATGAAAATGATAATGCTCCTAAGTTCACATTGCCATCATACCAGGCTTCTCTGCCTGAAAATGTTCCAATCGAAACAAGCATTTTGTCTGTCTCTGCCATTGATGTGGACAAAGATAACAATGGTTTTGTGACCTACGCAATAGCAAACACAGGTCCCATGCCTTTCAGTATAGAGCCACTGACAGGTGTGATTTCTACCTCTGAGGAATTTGATTATGAACTTATGAAGAGATGGTATCACCTGAGGATATGGGCCTCTGATAGCGGCAGCCCTTTTAGCAGAGTGAGCGAATGCTCTGTAACCATCACCATAACCAACATCAACGACAACGTTCCAGTGTTTGAGCGGGTGGCATGCAATGCCTCCATACCCCGAGACTTCGCTGTGGGTCAAAGTATTGCAGAGATGTCAGCACTCGATCTGGATGAGCTACAGCAGATCATATACAGGATAGAGTCTGGGAATAATGATGGATTGTTTGCCATTGACCCTATTTCTGGCATCATTAAACTTGCCAAGGCCATCCCCTCAAATTATGGAGACATTGAAAACTCTGTCTATTCACTTAAAATAACAGCAACAGATGGCAAATATATTGCTGATCCCAACACCGTAACTGTGCATATCACGGGCAAGGGACAAGGTGCCACCACATATTGTGAGGAGACCGGAATTTCTAGGCAGTTGACAGAAAAGCTTATTGAATCATTTAAGCCTTCTCTCATTGTCAAAGAGGAAGAGACTGTCTCGGATGTTCACACTATTAACCACAACTCTCCAAAGTTTTTTATGGGCACACCAAGCTCGATTGACATCAGGGAAGACTTTGCTCTCAATAAATCTTTTGTGCAGTTTAATGCCACCGATAATGATTCTGGGTTTAATGGAAAGCTTGTCTATGCAATTTCCAGTGGAAATGAGGACGGATGTTTTATTATTGACATGAACACAGGGGACCTGAAGGTAATTTGTGCATTGGATCGAGAGCAAAAGGAATTTTACATTTTGAACATAACAGTGTACGACCTGGGATCTCCACAAATCTCAACATGGAAATTTTTTGCTGTTAGTATTTTGGATGCAAATGATAATCCACCATTATTTTCACAGCCAAGATATATTGTAAGAGTCCCTGAAAACATAGAGACTGACAAGAGCATCTTAAAAGTCAATGCATTGGATTTTGACCTTGATGACAATGGAGCATTTACGTATTCCCTGTTAACCTTTACTGATTTGTTCAAGATTGACAAAGTCACAGGGGTGGTGAAGGTAACTGGCCATTTAGACAGAGAGACCTTTAGTAGATATGACCTAAAAATTGAGGCCAGAGATCAAGCAAAACAGGACTCTCAGCTTTTCTCATTTGCAGATATAGTGGTTGTACTGGATGATATCAATGACAATCCTCCTAAATTTGTACCCAGAGTCTACAGGATTAAAGTTCCTGAGGATGTTCCTACTGGCACAGTGCTGTTATGGGTGGAAAGCTTTGACTTGGATCTTGAAAGTGGAGGTCTCATAAGCTACAACCTGAAGAACAGTGAAGCTGGAACGTTTTTTCTGGATACGTCCACTGGCTGCCTGACTCTAGAGCGTGAACTGGACTTTGAAAGACAACAGTTTTATAACCTAACTGTTCGAGCTGTAGATCACGGAGAGCCCCGATCTTTATCATCTTCATGCTTCATTGAGGTCGAAGTGCTTGATGTCAATGAAAATCTGAATCGGCCTATCTTTCCGCTGTTTGTACATAATGCAGCAGTTATGGAGGATGCTAAAATAGGAACCTCAGTCTTGACACTGACCGCTGTAGATAATGACCTAGGTCGAGATGGTGTAGTCAGATACTACATGCATGATGGCACTGGGCTTGGCATCTTCACAATTGATGAAGAAACAGGTATGTTTCTGCTTACAATTTTTAGAGTATGCTTCACTCAGGCAGAGGAATTACCTTGTGGACATGTCTGACCTTCTCTTTTACCTGCTTTCCACATGTTGGGTCAATATGTCATGTTCAAACATGTACAGATCAATAATTTTACATACCATTTACATATTACGTACTGTCTCATATCTTACAGTTCAAGATTTTAGGCATTGCTAAATCCCATTGCCACAACATCTGTTACACTACATGCAGATAACATAACATTCTTCTTCAATTACATAATTATTGGGTTGAGTGTTGCAGTACTCACACACTTTAGGTTATGAAGTGCTGGAATGATGCTAAAAGTCAAATTGTGGGCACCTCATTTCAGAATATAAGGACAGAAAACTAATTTAAATGATGTTTGGATCAATCAAGGAATCCAGTCACATGGATGGTGAACAGTAACTTTTTTTAAGTAACTTAAAATAAAATAGAACATAAAACAAACACACATGCACTGCTGTGTGCGTCTCTCTCTCTCTCTAACCGGCTCCCCTTTATCTCGCTCTCCCTCTCACCTTTATATTTTATGTTTAGTTTCCTGCTGAACAAACTTCAAAGTGGTTTCAGAATGAAAGAATATGCTTTAGGCGTATGAAGACAAAACTGTCCTTCAACACACTTCTTATTGCATTCTGTTGACATTTCAGTTATTTGTTGCTTTTTCCTCTCCACTCAAACATAGACTAAAGAAAGTGAAAGCTGCGTTAGTCAATAAAACCAGAGTTATTATTGTTTCTAATTTTATTATTATTTTGTATTTCTACTTCATTTTCAATTTGTCCTTTCAATTTATCTTAGTTTGATCTAAAATGATCCCTATCTAAAGAAATAATATATACCGAGATTTATTTTTGTATTTATCAGCCGACTGGTTTGGGGAAATAATGAGTCAACACAATAATAATTAGCACTCGTTGAGAAGTTACATGACTGACAGGATGACATAGAGTGCCAGTGCTAAGTGCATGACATCATTGCCATGGTAACCAGATACATTTAAGCTAATTTGCTGAAGACTAGAATGAATGTATCGTCAAATCAAAATTGATTGTCTGCAAACGATACCAGAGACAATAGTGTGAAAGACAATAAGGAGATTTAATTTAAGAAGAAAAAAATCAGTGACCCTATCAAAAACTGGGACGGTCCTGTGTAATAAACCGAGACGTCTGGTCACCCAATCTATAATTAAATTATAATCAAAATATTTTGCTGCCCAAAATAACGTCATATTTCATTGTGTTTTTTATTGTGGAACACATTGTAAAAGAACATATTTTAAGCAGCTCACCAATGCTTTTAAAATGGAAAAACAATAAATAGGTGCTGTTTATCTGTTTTTTAGAGTTGCAGTCTGCTTTAGCAATAACAATTTTCCCCAGACTATTAAAAAGTTACGGTTAATTAGGACCACTCAAACTGACATCAATTCGTGGACCACAAGAGACTACAGATGCCTAAATATGTGGATACAATATTAATAATATTTTTCTGAACTTAAATTTGTATATGTTGCTTTAGTAAGCTGTAAGAGACATGATGTAGGTGGCTAAACCATGGTGAAACCACAATGCGAGCACCGTCTTGGCTGCACAAATGCTGCTTGCGTTTTAGCAGTTGCCAGGTCCTGTGCTGTGCGAAACTCCCTTGTAGTTTCTAGTACATTGGCTACATACTTGTCTTTATGTGTTCATCGTGCCAGCCACCTCAGTAATCTATGTTATACAGCAGTCTCCATAGTAACATTCAAGCGTATTGGCTGACTGAGTGTGCCACTCTGCAGGTGTGTTTGCTCAATGCGGTGAAACAAACTTTGTCTACGTCTACGACATCAGGGGGTGCTACTGCTTGCAGACAGTGTCCATTTATTTCTGTTTTGCTATTTTTATTTATTTATGTTGTTCATTGCATCACAAATTTCAAATGCCATGTACTCAGAAAAGAGTCCCAAAGGCTCGAGTCTTTGGACTCGTGACTTGGAGTACGAACTTGAGAACCCCAACTCAGAGAGAGAGAAGAATTTGCTCGTCGGCTCCCGGACATGCTATCGCCCGGACCTTAACCCCTCTTCCGCCCTTTGGCGGACGACAGCTCGCTCCGCCCTTTGGCGGACGACAGCTCGCTCCTCCCCCGGTGGACGACAGCGAGTCCTCCGGCCCCTGGTGGATGGAACAGCTCCTCCCCTTCTTTGACAGATGGCAGCAGTTTCTCCAGCTCTCGGCGGCTGGCAGTGGCCAGGCAGATGGCCGCGGCTGCTCCCCTGGCGGATGGCAGCATCGAGGACTCCGCTATTGTGCATCCCTCCTCCCACCCTGGATTCGGCACCACTGTATCAGTATAAAGATGGGCAAGAAGGAGGTGGGAACCGGCTGAATAGTCAACGTAAAGTTTAATGGTATAAATAAACTTAAACCACATGCGTCTCTCTCAAACTGGCATCTACGGCTCCGCTTTATCTCGCTCTCCCAATGATCAGCTGATTCAGTGCTGGCCGTGCAGCCTCACGGCCTGGCCATGCCCTCCTCCTCGTCACATGAACATTTAACACAACTGCTTGTGGTTACTTTATAAAGACAAACATGCACGGTTGTGACATTTTTCAGTGTGGCGTGCCATATTGTTGCCACTTGCCTATTGTCGTCTCTTCTTGATTTTTAATTATTCTATTTTGCAGGTGTAATCCGGACTGCAGGCCCTCTGGATCGTGAGGCTGTGCTACACTATTGGCTGACAGTTTATGCGAAAGATCTGGGCATTGTACCACTGGTGTCCTGGACTGAGGTCTATATAGAAGTTTGGGATATTAATGACAATCCCCCTGAGTTGTCCCAACCTGTCTACTTTGCCTCAGTGCAAGAGAATCTGCCAAAGGACAAATCTGTGCTCAAAGTATCTGCCACAGATTTGGACAAGTCCTCTCAAGGGAAACTAACTTTCCAGATCCTTGATTCTCAGCGTATATATTTCACCATTGACCCTAAAACAGGTAAACTCTTCTTCAAGTGGTCCTTTAGAAAGTTCTCATTTGAAAGTTTTTATTTGAAATGCTGAAAAAAAGGCTATTGATTTAACATGTCTGTGCACAAGTTTTGTTCAACAGCAGTATGCCACGTGAAGGTCACAACAAGTAGAGTCTCCTGTAACTGTGAATACTGTAGTCCATCCCATCCATCTTCAACCGCTTATACTGTAGTCAGTGTGTGTAATTTTGGGGCAAGGGTGCAGATAGTTGTTTAGCAGGCCCAGAGAAGTGCACAGTCACAATACACAACACCTCTGGCCATTTTTGTAGCTTAACCTGGCCTTTGAACAGTAGCTAGTCAAATTAGAACTGCATTAACCAGCATTGCAAGCTTGCACTTTTCATTACTAATCTTGTCTCTTTGTTATTGCATCTGCCCCACCCTGAACTAATGTACAAGAATTACAAAGAAGGCAGAGGGGGTTGGGGTGCATTATATAAAGGATATATTTTAGACTAAAACCTCTAGAAATTTGTTGGTGTTTGAGAGTGGTCAAACATATTATGATAAAAGAGATAGAGAGCTCTCTATGAATATTGTATGGATGTATAGTGTAGGAGGATCAAGGAGAAAATTTATATAAAAGAGTGATTAAAATCAGTGCTACATTTCAAGAGCCATATCAGCAGCAAAGACAGCAACAACTCACACTTCAGTGCTGTTTAGCTCTCTTCCCCCAGGGCTAAAGGGACAGAACAAGACAAGCAGAGATGACTCATTACTAGAATGAACACTGTGACTAAACTAACCACCTTAATGGCTTTGCACCACAAAACTTAATCCCAAATGTACCCTTTGATTTATCAGAAATGAACAATTTTCTGTATGGGCAATTAGGTAAGTGTAAAAATTTAGGAAAGGAGGAAGCTTGGGCTGGCTTGCCAAAACACACAATAACGCACTGCTTCACACCACGTTATGCTTTTCAGCTTCACTACACATAAACTCTGTTGGTCTTTCAGCTCATCATTGCGCACACAATCAGCTTTGTGTGTCTCTCTTTCTCGGCTGCTGCTGTATCCTTTCCTTAAATACTCCTGCCACTCCTCACTGGAATGTGAGACCAGTGTGGCGCACACAGGTGGAGTTACTCGGCTAACAACCTCATCTCTTTCCATGGTCAGAGTTATCAGCTGTCGACCATTGGTTTAAAGAGAGTGAGAGGGTCTAATAGAGAGCACTAATACTCTAACATTCCTCTCCACTGAGTACTGATCATCTGCACCTGTCCCTCGTCACTGCATCAATCAGCTCCATGACATAAAAGTACGATCCTCCTTCCACTCTTTATCTGGTCTTGACTAAGATTAACTTACATGCTGATTACTCCCTAAAGACAGTCCCTTGCTCTCTCATCCTGGTTCCTGCTCTTTTGATGATTCCCCAAGTTCTGCCTTTGTTTTATTGACAGTAAACATCACCGCTGGGTTCTATGCTATCTATGAGTCTGGGTGTCTGTTACAATAGGAATAGAGACAAAAAATATTTTGGTAACATTTTTGTCTTTAGAGCAGTGATTCTTAAAGTTTTTTTTTTTTTTTTCATGGAAGACCACTTTAAGAGTAAAACCAAAAATTGCTGATGACCTAAAACCCAAAACTAATTCAGCTGTCTCATTCAACATCCTTTTCAAAGATCCTGTCTTAAGCCATCGATCCATAATTTTCTAGACTGCTGTTTTGCTAGACTACAACTTTTAGCTAATGATCCTAAATAAACCTTATGCACTCTGACACATAACCTTACATTATTGAAGTGAGACAACAGAAATACTTTATTATAAAGTTAATGTTAAAGGAATAATTCACCCAAAAGTGAAAATACTGTCATAATTTATTTAAAATCATGTAATTCTAAATCCGAATACATTTATTTTGCCAGAACTCACCTTGTGTTTAGCGCTAAACAACAAAAAAATGTTATGTAAATATGTGTGTCGCCTTAAATGAGCTTCTCTTATACAACCGTTGTCACGATTTGCATTGAAAAAATTAATTTTTACTCCCTTATTTAAGCTGTATCAACTGCCCTTGTATTGAAAAGTCAAATGGTTACATTTATTACAAAATATTCTTTTGTGTTCTACATAAGAAAGTAATACATGTTTGGAACAGAATGAGGGTGAGTAAATGATTACAGAATTTTTATTTTTTGGTGAACTATTCCTTTAAAGGTGAACTCTTTCACTCTTTCTTTGAAGTGTGTTAAAGTGGGTTACATTTTCTTATACTGACACCTAGTGGCCTGGATGCTGCATCATTCAAATACATTAGTTTCAGTTATCAATGCCACAGTAGAAATTCACTATGTACAACCAGGATTAATTTAATCAATGAATGAAAGTGTCCAATAACATGGCAGTTACTGAGATTAAGCGAGTAGTGTTCAGCTGGCCATGTGATGCTAATATGGCTGCCCCCATGAGGTGCCCCTGTCCCATGTAAAAATAAAATAGCTTTGATAAGGTTTCTGATGACTATGATGACCATATGACAAAATTGCTATATATTTATTTTGAGGCAAAACTTTTTAAATGAGGAAAACAATGCTGAGTGATCCTTTAACACAATCTTTTAAGTAACTGTTATGAGCTGATTAATTGGTTAATTATTGGTTGTCAATTATAATGTATTTATTTATTTTAGGAATGTTTTTTAATCAGCCAGTCAGCTCACAGACCACTTTGAATCCTTCACAGACCACAGTTGAAGAACCAAAGTTTCAGAAGTTTTAAAGACATTTTCAAAATCCATGCATCTTGGTGAGCTTTCCCATTGTACCATGCACAATAGGGAAGTAATTCCACAGATTGGCATTAATGTCAAAACCACACTTTCTGGAATTGCTCTTGCAGGATCACCTGCCTAAATACAAGCCATCATAACAGCCCAGCATGGATTGTTTTGAGTGCTGCGCAGGTTGAAAAAAGCCTGCCTCCCTGCCAGTCATCTTCCACTGAAATGACACTCTCAGGTGTTTCTTGCAATGGTGGTAATCTGCTGTCTCCCGTGCATTTTGTCCGGTCTTAGCTTGAAATCTTCTGTAGAGCCATGGAGCACACTAATCAAAACCCTAACACTCGGTTGTGAAAAGGTTTCTTCAAACCTCTCATGCTAATTCGCAAAACAGTATTTTTCGCACATCCCAAATTCACTGGGAATGCAGTGCCAGTTTCTCCTTGGCATCTGGGAAGTCTGGTTGTTTAGTATGCATCAACAGCAGCTAAATCCTCATTGACACAGTCGTAAGTAATAACTGCTGTTCCCACGGCATACAGTTGAACCAAGTATAAACTGTCGAGCAAAACAAATAAAGCTTGAAAAATAAACCTGTGGGAAGCCTGTGGGAAGAGAAAGTAAAATCGACAGCCCTACAGTGAATGAACAGGTGTTCCGCCATCTGAGGACACTGTCATTGATCAGCCTGTCTGTTCTTCCTCTGTGTGTTTGTTTAGGTGTGATCAGCACCCTTGCTGCTTTGGACCGGGAACAAAAAGCTGAGCATATCATTGAGGTTGGTTCAATGGCTTCGTTCTGTTTTTTTAAGTCATCAACTGCAGGCCAGAGCCTTTCTCTGGTTGATTGCTGAGAACATATTACTGTTTTTATTTACAGTGTGTCATTGCGTATCACAATCTTAAATGCTTTGTGGAGCACTTGTTTACTAAAAAGACTATTTTTTACTGTCATAAAATGTAATCTTATAGGCCCATTGAATAGTTCTGATTTTACATAAAAAATGTGTCCATGGATTTCAGCTGTAGTTATTTTGGATTTGGTTTTATGAAGGTGATGCATTTAATTTTCTTGATGATACTTTCCCCTATCTTAGCTTAATATGCGGGTTTTCTTTCTTTTTTGTAAAATAGTTTGTGCACATGATGTTCATGGCTCTTGTGCTCTCCTACTCTTTTGTTTAGGTGATGGTATCAGATGAAGGTTCTCCTCCATTAAGCTCCACAGCCACAGTAGTCATTGAAGTCCTAGATGAGAATGATAACAGCCCACAGTTCAGTCATAAGCTTTTCCAGGTAAAACTGCCTGAACGCCTAAGCTTGACCAAGCCCCAGGACATATACAGGATGGTGGCCCGCGATGATGATGTTGGGCCCAATGGCATGATCACATACAGCCTGGAAGACACCATTGAGGATCGTTTTAATATTCATCCAGAGACCGGGGTGGTGACAGCTAGAGGAGAGTTTGTTCGAGGCAACTACAGTATTCTGACGGTATGGGTTACCATCATTCAGTTTGATTTAAGTTATTAAAAAATACAAAAATATATATTTGACTAGTACAGTATATTCCAGTACATCTACTTATAAATTACAGTAGCTATCCTCCTCATTTCAAATACCTGGCATACTGGCCATTGAATATTTTATTTTCACATAAAAACAGAATTATTAAATTTTTGTCATGTAATATGCAGCAATGATCATAGTTTATTTTATTGTTTGGGACTGAGGAGGATAAAAAGATGCAATTGGATGTATTTTGAGAGTTAACAGAAAGGTTCCGACTTCTTGCTCTATTTCCTAATACAATATACATAGACAAAAGCAACAGACCAAGGCAACCCTCAAAGAATATCTAAGGCCCGTTTGCATGTCGAATGGCTGCCCCAACCTGAACCCAGCTCTGAATTGCTGGCTTTTGATGAGCCCCCCTTCAATTACGTGGTCATGGAGACAGATCCCGTCACAGACATGGTGGGAATCATCCGAACAGAGATTACCAAGAATCTGCTCATGTTTGACATTATCGGTAAGACAGTCTCTATCATTTACCATTCCAATGCTGCTACTTGGAATAAGCATAAACAAGATGTCTGGATCTGGCCCATAAAATATGGAGATAAAGCAATGAAAAAACACAGATAGTTGAAGTTGTGGATAATGCATGTCTGAGTTAATAGCACATTGAATAGCACTGTGTCTCCCTCATTGGTCTATTTTTTTTCTGACATGTCTTCTGGCTCAGCCAATGATTCCAACAATGATAGGCAGGGTGACAGAAGAAGTGTTTGATCATTTTTGTAATTCCATTTGGTGCCACTAGTGATGGAGAAATTACACACTTGACCTTTAATAATGGTTTTGTAATAGAGTATAAATTATATTTTAATTAATGAGATAAAGAATGAAATATAAAGAAAGAATATGAATGAAAAACAAATTATTTTACTAGAGCCAAAGGTTAAAGACACTGAATAATAGTGTAATGTTGGTTATCTTCGGCACATGACACAGTACAGCGTAGATGGGGTCTGGTGTCACTGTGATACAATAGCTTTCCTCACATGTGATAAGTTCTGTGCCAGGAGGCAGATCTTAGGGGAGAAACATTTTCTCAGATGACAAGCCAGAACACCTGAGAAGCTCCCATCCTTACCACTCTGCCATCAGTCTCTTACAGCCTGCGCAGTGCATATTCGCCTCCTGTGAAGGGCTGAGCCTAACCTTCACTCTGCTTTCTGCATTCTTCCTTTCAGCCCTGCAGTTTCACTCAAAGAGAAATGTGTTCCAGAGGAAATAAATCAAAAGCATTTTTAGTAGAGAAATTAATTGCAAGGCACAAAGTTCACCTTTTGGCTGTAGAATGTTTTTATCTCTGCATGGAACCATTTATAAATGATCATACTTTTATATCTTCAAAATTTGTCATGAAATATTTTGTGAATTAGATTAACGTAGAAATAAATGTTGTACATTTGGGAATTTCTAACCAGAGCCAGACAGTTAGAAGTTTTTTGATTAAATAAATACATTAGTAATGACAAACTATTAAGTTAACCCTAAAGCCTTTTTAATTAGGAGACATAGCAATAGTAATAATAAAAAAGTTGAGTATTATTATGCAATCCTGAATTAAAAGTATTACGAATAGTTGATTTTTTCATTAAAAAAGTTATGCATAATATTCTATTTATATTAGGCTAAAACTATATTTGAACTCAAGCAATACTTTATAAAAACAGCCAGCCACGGAACAGCCAGCCAAAAAAGGGAAAAATAATCAGTTTGCTAAAACTGATGCAAAAGAACAGATACAGCACATAACTTATTGCAAATCAGCTTCAAATAACTAATCCATCAAGTGCTACATATTTCAAAATTTACCAATACCATTGAAGAAAATGTATTGGGAAGAGCAGATCAGTGGGATTGCCCTAAGATCTATCATGATTCTTGAATTTTCATGTGCATTACCATAAAGTCATCACAAAAGAGTTATATTATAGTGAGTAAAGTGAGGTAAATAACATCAATTTGACATAAATAGTCAAAATGATGTATAAGGTCCTAAGTTAAAACAATACATGAATGACTTTAATCTAAGTTCACTGTCACACAATGGCATCGAACTGTATATAATTCTCAATGTTCATCTGTCAAAATCCTTTCATTAAGATCATTAGGAGCAGTGGGATAAACAATGTTTCACTTTTAACTTTCTCTAATGTAAAGTGACTGATTAATTGTTACCAGTTTCCCTGCCTGATTCTGGCACAGCTGCTGCTGCTGGCACCTCAGTCTGTAGCTCATCTTTGCTACCCTCTACAAAACCATTTAATCAAATCAAAGTGTATATTTAATACAAACTAATATCACAAAACAAGTCACACATTCGATTTATGTTAATGTTTATTGGTTATCCTTAGAGAAAACAACACCTGAATACGCTGAATATTTTCCTTGTTAATATTCAGTGTGTAACCGCTCCGAACGGGACTCGAACCGACGTCTTCGGCGTGGGAGGCGGGTGCGTCAACAATGAGGCAAAAAGCTACACTCCACAATCTTTAAGTCCTATGTCTATTTTTACAGGCTGAATGCAGCATGTGCAAAGCCTAAGCGCAATGAAATAAGGCAACTTATGATTTCGGGGGTTTACATAGGCTATTATCCGGTTTCATATTTGTCAGTCAACTTTTCAAAATACATTCGGGGCTACACTCAAAACATTAGGGGCTGAAGCCCCGGCAAAATCGGCTGACGCCGCGTCTGGTCACAGACACTATCGCCCTTTCATTCATAGAGGGAGCAGTGTTTTCGTGAGGTAATGACAAGAAAAAAAACATCTGGAGTTATTTACACTAAGTAATGACAAACCTAGATATGACATGTGTTATAATTTATACTGGGCTTGTGTGACCATACAGGTTTATTTAAATTCAGGTGTTAAAACATTGGCAATGATCTTTAATCCTCGTTAATAAATGATACCCTCATGAAAACTACCCATGGATTTAATGTTGTAATGTTGTATTAGCCATGGCTAGTAACCACGGCAGTACATGTTTTTGTGTGTGTGTGTGTGTGTGTGGCCGTAACCAAGGTTTTGATACATTTAACCACGGCTTTACTACAGCACTACTGTAGTATCCATATGGTAACATGGTTTTAGTAATTGTAACCGTATGATATATTTATGGTTAATTTTGTGGATTTATATGTTTCTTATACTTACACATTTTTAAAAGGTAAACAAAGCAGCCTAATCATTTTCTGCTTAAGACCTATATATATATATATATATATATATATATATATATATATATATATATATATATATATATATATATATATGTATATATAAATTAAGTAATAATTTGCTCCAAAGAATTCATAAAAATGTAATTCAGTAGAGGTATCAGTATTGGTATCGATATCAGCGATTCTAGCCTTAAAGTACATGGTGTATTGCCCATCCCTAGCCCCTGCCGCGCTCAAAGGTCTCCCGGACTTTGGTACTTAAATGTTGACAGGTATGCTACCATGTGGGTTTCTGTTTTCTCTTTTAATCGTTTAATGTAATTTGGAATACCCATGGTTTAAGGGGTGTGTACTTGTATGCTGGGTTGGAAATCTCAAGGAATAATAATGGCATTATCCTTATTACATCACGTGTTGCTCTGAAAGCAAAAAGAAACTAATGAAACACGGAATGTAGGCTGCAGTGTTGCCAGATTAGAAATGTCGAAGTATCGTACCAAAACCTCAAAATTATCGTTTTTTAAAAAAAATTATCGTACACAAACCAAACACATAAAATATAGTTATTTTCCAACAATTTTATTTTCCAAATAATTTTACAGCCAATTTGAACAAGCTGTATAATACGCTCACATTAACTGGAGGAAGTCTGAATAACTTTTTTTTTCCAAAGTGCAAAAGATATGCCGAAAAAAAGTGCACAAAAAAGAAAAAAAGTGCACAATTAACACAAAAAAGATTCAAATTCGATCTCTAAGTCGCTGTCATCATCGGATGCCAAATCCACTTGTGCTGTCTGTGTGTGTGTGTGTGTGTGTGTGTGTGTGTGTGTGTGTGTGTGTGTGTGTGTGTGTGTGTGTGTGTGTGTGTGTGTGTGTGTGTGTGTGTGTGTGTGTGTGTGTGTGTGTGCGTGTGTGTGTGTGTGTACGTGCTTGCGTGCGTGCAGGCGAGCCTCAGTGTTGCCAGATGTACGATAATTATCGTATTTGTACGATAATTTTGACCTCTGTACGATGTACGATCAATAATGAAAAAAATCTCATAATGTACGATAATTTCAGAGTTTTCAGTCGTTCGTCCAAACACACATCCTACCGCTGCTCTCTCGGACCCCGAATCATTTCGCAGGCTCGCCTGCCTGCACTCAAGCACGTGTACACACACACACACAAACACACACAGCACAAGTGGATGTGGCATCCGATGATGACAGCGACTTAGAGATCGAATTTGAATCTTTTTTGTGTTAATTGTGCACTTTTTTCTTTTTTGTGCACTTTTTTTCGGCATATC
The DNA here is from genome assembly GCA_032164185.1 of Moxostoma hubbsi. Lineage (NCBI taxonomy): Eukaryota > Metazoa > Chordata > Actinopteri > Cypriniformes > Catostomidae > Moxostoma > Moxostoma hubbsi. Next base: position 12,321,930 of record JAVLUX010000016.1, on the reverse strand, counting down.
ATTTGCACTTTGGGAAAAAAAAAAGTTATTCAGACTTCCTCCAGTTAATGTGAGCGTATTATACAGCTTGTTCAAATTGGCTGTAAAATTATTTGGAAAATAAAATTGTTGGAAAATAACTATATTTTATGCGGTTGGTTTGTGTACGATAATTTTTTTAAAAAAAACGATAATTTTGAGGTTTTGGTACGATACTTCGACATTTCTAATCTGGCAACACTGGCGAGCCTGCGAAATGACTCGGGGTCCGAGAGAGAAGCGGTAGGATGTGTGTTTGGACGAACGACTGAAAATTCTGAAATTATCGTACATTATGGGATTTTTTTCATTATTGATCGTACATCGTACAGAGGTCAAAATTATCGTACAAATACGATAATTATCGTACATCTGGCAACACTGGTAGGCTGTCATCCGCGCAGTCTGACCGAAGCAAAGATGGCGTACTTTACTCGTGCAATTAACAGAAAGTGAAGCGCTACCTGCACGATTCAAAACAAAACTAGAAAACCTTCAATAGGTGGATTTCTTAATAATGACCATCCGTTAAAGCAAGCATGAATTTACCCCCACTGAGTAAGTTTCTGCATGTGCCAAATGTTTTCCCTTTAACAATAGTGCTGATCTCACGTACACCATCTCATGTATTGCCCTCCTGATGTGTCATTGTTTTATGTCATTAATATACAAAGCTGGGCATAACAACAAAGACTCATGTGGGTTTTTATAGAGAATTGGTTGCCATAATTGAAAATGTGTATAAAATCTATGCTGATGCTTTTCATCGATTTGTTTTGAGTAATGGCTCACACAAGTTTTAGAGGGTTGTACATGGATTATAGTTCACCTATATCTTACTGTCCCAACATAGTACTTACTCAGCCCTAAAGTAATACATACAGGTTCACCAAAAAAGGTTTGCTAAGGTGTCAATGATAAACTGTGAGGTGTTTGAGGCATGTTATTCTACCCAATATCTGGTGTCATATCTTAGGTGGTGATGAGGAGCAGGACTTCTACATTGAGAAGAACACAGGGAGTATTGTGAAAGCCAGACGTCTGGATGCAGGCAGAAAATCTCATTACAACTTAACAGTCAGAGTCACAGATGGATTTCAGGCCATAACCACTCAGGTATGGGCATAAATTCAGAATGCATTAGAGATTGAGCACTAATACATTACTAGCATTCACCTTTGCAAATATAACGTCAAATGGAACATTTACCATTGTCATCAAGGCAACCATTTAACTTCTCTCACTGCAAGCTAATTGACCAATGTTTTGGTTTGTCTGTTAGGCATACATTCAAGTAGTGGATATAAATGAGCATCGGCCCATGTTCTTGAAAAGCCTCTATGAGGTGAGAGTGCCAGAGGACACAGCACCATGGAAGGAGATCCTTCACATTAGTGCCCAGGATGCAGACGCCAACATTGGGCTGTTTTACACCATTCAAAGCAGCCTTCACCCTGATAGCCTTAAGTATTTTCACATGGAACAAAGGAGTGGAGTGCTTGTGTTGAAAGAGGAGCTAGACTACGAGACTATCTCCACACATACTCTGATTGTGATGGTAAAATTGATGCTTGACTAAACTAGACTCTTGTCTCAGGGTCGTATGTAAATTATAATAATATGCCTATTGCCACTTGAATCTGTTACTATTACCGAAAAGCCAGGAAAAAATTATACTTTCATTAATCGCATTAAATGTCATATGATAGATGTCTTGTTACTCTTTCAGTTAAGAATCAAAGCGTATTGGAATGCTTTTCATTAACATGACTCCCACAATAAGATAGAGGGGTCAGAGCAAAGGGAAGGCCATAAATCCACAATCCTTTGACAACCCTGACCTTTACTACAGTGCCTTACTGAAGGGGAAAATATCAGTGATTAAAAGACTGAATAGACTCTATAAAGAGAAAGTCCACCAAAAAATTTAAACTGTCATCATTTACAGTTGTACACACCTTCATGTCATTTCTAACTTGCAAAACTTTACTTTCTTATATTTCCATTACATAGAAAGTGAATGGGTTGAATCTATATTTTGGGGTGAACTATACCTTTAACATTTGATTTACCCATTGTTGGCTAGTATTTAATATGATCTGGACTCAAACACTCAATCACTCAAGCACTTTATCTTTTCAGGTCCGAGATGAGAAGATCCCAATAAAAAAGAACTTTGCAAAGGTTGTTGTTTATGTAGAGGACTGTAATGACCACATCCCCACCTTTATGAATACTCATTATGAAGGCACCATAAGTAATTTGGCACCCACTGGCACAGAAGTGCTGAGAGTCAAAGCCCTGGATAAAGATACTGGGAGCAATGCGGAAATTGTTTATTCCTTTCACTCTGGTAAGACATTTGTCTGCAGCACTATGTGAACTTTTGCACTATTATAAAACAAACAATTAGCATTCACGGCAAAGCACAGATATAAATGAAAAGTTTTGCCTTAATATTTTATTTTAATGTGGCATTTTTTAAATTCTACTTTCTTTATACTTTGGTGGCAATTAAGAAATTATAATTAGATTTAATCTATTTCTGACATTTAAAACTAAATGCTCTTATAGTATATTATCTCCTTTTTTCTTCAGGTAGGAATGTGGATGGTGCCTTTGATATCGACCAGGTGACAGGAAGCATCCGTGTGGCTAATGCATTAGACAGATTTCCTCAGGAGCAGTATCACCTCACAGTTAAAGCCACAGATCAGGGCTTTCCCCAGCGCACTGGCCTTTGCCCAGTTACCATCAATGTAAAGCTTTCTGAATTCACACCACCCAGGTTTTCCTCCGATGAATACTTCACTGAGATAAGTGAGGCCAAACCTCCCGGCTACCCTCTGTTATCTGTCTCTGCCAGCTGCCCGTCCTCAGTGCTGTATAGAATCAATGATGGTGACCCCAATAGGACATTCTTCATCAATGAGAATTCTGGACTGCTGTCCATTCAAAAAGCACTTGATTTTGAGACACATCCTTCTTATCGTCTGCAAATTAGAGCTACAAATACAGCAGGAGTCTTATCTGATGCTGTGGTAAATGTATATGTGATAGATGAAAATGACAATGCCCCTGTTTTCTATCAGGACACCTACTATGGCCAGATCAGTGAGTCTGCACCTGTGAACAGCATGGTGACTGGGGAGAACAACACACCATTAGTGATTAAGGCATCCGATGCAGACAAAGACACAAATGCTCTTTTGGTTTTCCAGATCCTTGAGCCTGCAGCTCAGAAGGTGTTTAAAATAGATCCAAGCATGGGAACCATCTCTTTGAAATCAACAGTTGACTTTGAGTCAACACCTGAATATATCTTCAGTGTTCAGGTCTGGGATTCTGGTGAGCCCTCGCTAAGTGGTTCCAAGCCATGCAGAGTAAATATTCATGTCCTGGACTTTAATGATTGTCCTCCAAAATTTGTTTTACCTGTATATGAAACTTCCCTAACCTTACCTGTTTTTGAAGACATGAAAGTAATCCAAGTGATGGCTCACGATGCAGATACAGCAGTCACTTACACAATTTCAGAGGGTAATCATAAAAATGCATTTAAAATACACCAATCGATTGGAATCATCTCATTAAATGACTTGTCTGAGCTACAGCCCCATAATGAGTTAAAAGTTGCTGCCTCTGATGGGCTATACAAAGACACTGCCATTGTGAGAATCAATATCACTGATGCAGCAAAGTCTAGTCTGAAATTTGAAGAGAAGATGCATGTAGCCACAGTACTGGAGAACACTACATCTGTAACAATTTTAACCATCTTAAGAGCAAAAGGTATCTTTCTAAATGAGCCTTTGCAGTACACTGTACTAAACCCACAGGGGAAATTTGCTGTGGTTGCATCATCTGGAGTTCTGCAGACCACTGGAGATCCTTTTGACCGTGAAGAACAGGATGAGTATGATGTAGCTGTGGAGGTCAGAGACACAAGACATCCACCACGTGTAGACGTCACTCATGTTAAGGTCTATATAGATGATATCAATGACAATGCACCCAAGATATTAAATTTGCCTCATTCTCTGATGATATCTGAAGAGAGCGAGCCAGGGGATGTTCTCTTCCAAGTGTTGGCAACTGATAATGACTTTGGTGAAAATGGATCTATAATATTTTTATTGGAGGATGATTTCAGTTTTTTCAGAATTGACCCTTATCTTGGTGATGTGTCCCTACAAAGACCTTTAGACTTTGAGTCTTTGAATAAATATGCTCTCACTGTACTGGTATCAGATGAGGGTGAGCCCAGTCTATCAGCCGCTGGAACACTCTACATCCAATTGCAAAATCGTTCTCAACCAATATTTCAAAACCTGTTCTACCTGTTGCAATTACCTGAGAATATTGCTCCTTTTACAAAGATCCTGCATCTTCAAGCAAGAAACCCAGAGGGATACCGCCTTATCTACAATCTTGAGGAAGAAAACGCCTCCAGATTTTTTCACATCGATTTCAAAACAGGAGTCTTAAGAGTCACTGATTTCCTAGACTTCGAGACTCAGACAAAGCATATTTTGACTGTTCGTGCAACAGATTCAGTGACTGGTACTTTTACGGAAGTCAAAGTAGAGATTGATGTGGAAGATATAAATGACAATGCCCCAGTCTTCCAGAGGCTTACTTATGTGACAGATGTGTCAGAGGGCCTTCCAATAGACACATATGTTACACAGGTCTCAGCCGTTGACAGAGATTCTGGTAGGAATTCAGATTTAACTTACAAATTAATTGACAAAGAAACCGATTTTTTTGAAATCGATCCACTGAGTGGGATATTGGTGACATTGCAAGTTTTAGACTATGAAACCACACAGCAGTTCACTCTGAAAGTTAAAGCCACAGATAAAGGTACACCCCCACTCAGCAGTGTGGCCCACGTCATTGTTAATGTCATCGATGTCAATGACAACCCCCCAAATTTTAGTGAGCCATCTTATCGAGCCACCCTTGATGAAATGGCCACCTGTGGCCACATAGTTATCAAAGTTCAGGCTTCAGACCCTGATAGTAAGGATGACCTTCAATATAAGATACTATCGGGAAACGAAGGCAGATATTTTTCTATTAATGAATCATCTGGACTTATATCGTTCTCTAATGTGTGCAAGAGAAATCTGGATCCATTTTACAACCTCACCGTTGCTGTTTCAGACAGCGTGTTCCAAAAGACTGCCCCTGTTAACATTGACATGACAAAGGGCAACAAACACAGCCCCTATTTTAGCCAGAACATTTATGAGGCTGATCTGGCAGAGAACGCAGAAGTGGGAACCCGTGTTATCCGACTCGCTGCTATTGACCCGGACGACGGGCCTTATGGCAGTGTCGACTACACTATAATTAACAAGCTGGCCGATGAAAAGTTCTCCATCGACGAAGATGGACAAATCATGACTTCTCAGTCTTTGGACAGAGAAAATCCTTCACAAAGAGTGATTGCGATTAAGGTCATGGCTAAGGACGGTGGAGGAAGAGTGGGCTTTTGCACTGTAAAGATTATTCTAACAGACGAGAATGATAACGCCCCTCAGTTTAAAGCCTCAGAATATCAGGTTTCCATTCAGTCAACGGTGAACAAAGGCTCGCCGGTGATTCAAATAATGGCTTATGATGCAGATGAAGGCAGAAATGCTGATGTCACTTACACTGTAGAAGAGGCGGAGGAAGTTACAGAGGACATAATTGAGGTCAACCCTTTTACCGGAGTGATCAGCGTTAAAGAGAGTCTGGCTGGGTTAGAAAATAAGATTTTCAACTTCAAAGTTAAGGCTCGGGATGGAGGCAATCCTTATTACAACTCATCTGTGCCAGTACAGGTCAAGGTGGTCCCACCCGAAGTGACACTGCCAAGGTTTACCGAGCCACTGTACTCATTCTCAGCATCCGAGGACCTCCCTATCGGATATGAGATTGGCACCATCAAGGCTGATGCTGACATGCCTCTGATATACAGTTTGGTGAATGGCAACACTGTGGACAGCAACAAAGACGATGTCTTTGCTGTTGACAAAGATAGCGGTACAGTTGTGGTGCAGAAGAACATTGACCATGAAAAAACCAAGATATATAAGATTGACGTTATCGCTCAAGGGAATCACAACGGCACCGATGTTGTATCTCTTGTGTCCGTTCACATAGAAGTTCAAGATGTTAATGACAATCAGCCGATGTTCGAGGCTGACCCCTATAAGGCTTTCCTGGCAGAAAATATGCCTCCCGGCACAACAGTTATTCAAGTGACAGCTAATGATGCAGACACAAACATCAATGGAGAAGTCTCATATACACTTGAACTGGAGTCAGATGATGTTGATGACATGTTTACCATTGATTCACAGACTGGCTGGATCACTACCTCTAAAGAGGCTGACTCTGAGACCAAACAGCTTCATAGATTATATGTGGTGGCCACTGATCATGGTGACTCTGTCAAGCTGTCTTCTTCAGTTCTAGTTGAGGTGACCATCACAGATGAAAATGATAACCCACCTCAGTTTACAGAGGAGCTCTACCAAGGATCCATCCTGGAGAACAGCAGGCCTGGAGAACCCATTGTTACTCTGACAACCGCTGATATGGATGTTTCTGCAGATAATAGGCAGATTGTATGTTACATAACAGGTAAGATCAGTAATTGATGAAGCTCTTTTATAACCTGCAGAGATTATACTTCACTATTAATACAATGCTTAAATGTAAAGTATGTAATTGTTTCTGTTAAAATGCTTTCTCATACCCCAGTTTATGTACTGAGACAAGACCGCAGTTAGTCAACCATTCATAGGATGATTGCCCCCAAAAGTACAAACACATTGGCTCTGTTGAACACATTGGTTTTAGCATTCCAACCAGCCCAAAATAACAACATTGGCTCAGCAAATGATGGGAGTTTGGGGTGGGGTTAGTTGTTTGGCTGACCAATAATTCTTGTCATTTATTTTTTATTCTGTTTGATGATGATAGTGAAGCAGAAACTGTACACTTTTTACCTTTAAAAACTATTCCTGGAATTTATTCTTGATAGTTTTGCAATTACTTTTCTGACTTAAAAGTTCATCTTTGACATTTTACCTTAGCCCTTTGTAAATAGAGTTTTATTTGGTCTTAAATACTCATGGTGTTGTTTTATTGGTAACACATTACAATAAGGTTTAATTCGTTAACATTAGTTAATGCATTAGGTATAATGAAAAATAATGGACTATATTTTTTTACAGCATTTATTGATCTTTGTTATTGTTAGTTAATAAAAATACAGTTGTTCATTGTTAGTTCATGTTCATAGTGCATTAACTAATGTTAACAAATACAACTTTTGATTTTAAAAATGTATTAGTACATGTTAAAATTAACATTAAGATTAATTAATGCTGTAATGGTATTGTTTATTGTCAGTTCATGTTAACTAAGGTTGTTAACTAATGTTAACAAATGGAACCTTATTGTTAAGTGTTTCCTTTTTTATCTTAAGATGGAGATCCATTGGGACAGTTCTCAGTCACAGAAGCAGGGGAGGAGTGCAGACTGATTTCCAAAAGTCCACTAGACAGAGAAGACAAAGACAAATACAACCTTATGATAATGGCCACAGATGGAATGTTTCAAACCTCTACCAATGTGGAAGTCCATGTTCTTGACATAAATGACAACAGTCCTTTGTGTGAGCAAGTAAGTCGTACATTCTCCAGAAGACAATTCTACTCTGTGTATATATATATATATCTATATATTTTTTTTTTTAATGTATTGCTCACGAATAGCAAAACAAGATGAATTTGGTGTTGTTTCACAAAGATGGCAACATATTTCATTGGAAAATATATTTCCCATTTTTTTCAGTTGCTTTATACTGAAACAGTAATGGAAAATTCCCCATCAGGCTTGTTCATCCTAAAGATAGCTGCTTCTGATCCCGATATTGGAACAAATGGACAAGTTTCATTCACTCTTCATGGCCCTAATGCAGACAAGTTCCATCTTGACTCCAGAACTGGTAATTCTGATCTCTAGATTGTTTGTCAGGTTTCTAGTGGCATGCACTGTTTGAGATGGTTTTTGTTTGATTTCAGGAAATAAAATAAGTAAAGATAAGAGGCAGGTTTCTCTGGCAGTTTGAAATTTTTCTAATTTCTTTTAAACAATGAGTGTATTTGATTTATGATACACTTTATTTGACGTACTCTATACCAGGGCATCTTATCTAGAAACATCTCACAAAGACAGATATTTTGGGTTACCTTGATGTATGAATCCAATTTTTTGGGTAAATTTTGGAAAGAAAGGATTGTGTCTAATTGTAAAGCTCTGTATCGCTAAGTTCCTGCTACAGCAACTTGTAAATGCCTGTGTTTTTACAGCCACATTAATGAAATGGTCTGAAACCACTAACTCCAAGTAAATAATCATATGTGTCACATGTATTAAACCAATAACTAGTCTTGGCTTGTCTCAGATACCATACTTGTTAAAACACAGTGTGTAACCCTCCCCTGTCAAAGTCAAACATTTCACAAAGAAATTGTGTAACTTTGAAATCGGTAATATTTTGCGAACTGCTAACTTTTACACAGAAAGAAATAATACTAGTAGAATAGTATTTTTGAAAAACAATGAACAGAAATGTAATATGAGTGCATATTTATAGCATTTGCTAATATATTTTGGAACAGGACAGCTATCCACTCTTGCTGTCTTGGACAGAGAGCAGGAATCAGAGTATGATGTTGTTGTCAAAGCGACTGATGGTGGTGGACGCTCTTGTCAGGCTGACATCACGCTCATGGTGCAGGACATGAACGACAATCCGCCACAGTTCTCCACAAGCCATTATGAGATCACTGTTTTTGACAACACTACGATTAGAACACCTATTGCTGTCATCTACGCCAAAGATCCAGACACAGGTATGGGTTTGGCACTATTTCCGTGCACACATTACAATGTCACAAATGACTGCTTTGAAGCAAAACACATTCACAACTTTCTGCTCATACAGTCAGAAAGCATAAAAATGCCCCCAGCTCCTTTTGCTTTGACCCAGCACATAAAGGTGGAAAACTAAAGGTATGCAGTGTTTGATGTGGGATTGAGAGCTGTGACAGAGAAACATGATTTGGGAGGGATAGACCACACCTGGAGATGTGTGTGAACATGCAGAGTATACACACTGCCTCCCATCATGGGGAATCTTGTGAATTTGAACCGCTTTGCCTTTTTCAAACTGAAATATGGCTGTAACAAGTGATTTCACTGATTACATCTAAATAATTATATGAATAATTGATCTAAGCGCAAGTATACACAAATGCATAAAATCAAAGAACACAGTGTATGTTTGCTTTTATCTCACAAGTTTAACATTATTTAAAATTGTTAAAATTATCAAATTATTAGTCAGCACTATTAAACTTATATTTGGATTGCTTTAATGTTGCTTTTGCAAACAAGGTGCAAACTGTGCTATTCTGTTCTGACTGTAAAATACTGAGCCATTTTTATTGTTACATAACTCTTCCAGGTATAAACTCAGAGGTTAGGTACTCTCTTCAAGGAGCCGACAGTGGCTTCTTCTCTCTAGATGAGATCTCGGGCATTCTGAGACTGGAGAGATCTCTTGCCGATGAGACCAAGTCACCCTATGAGATGAAAGTGAAAGCCACAGACCGAGGCCTCCCTCGCCACCTATTCTCCATTGCCACAATTACTGTACATGTGGTCATGCTGAGTGATTACCAATCATTGTTCCTTAGTCCGGAGTACTTTGTACAGATCCCAGAATCATCTAAAATAGGGTCAGAGGTGATAAGTTTGTCGGCACTTGCCAAGGATGGCGCTGAAAATGAGCCTGTGCGATATACTGTCATCTCTGGCAATGAGGATGGCAGATTCCAGTTAAACCCCATGACAGGTAAGGGCTTTTGATTTATGTTTCCCTGTTATGATTGTTTGATAGTTGTTTGGTTAGTTTTGTAGTTCTAAACAGTGGAATAAACAGTTTCCTCCGCTTAAAAATGCATTAGATAAAATATAATCTGCAGCATCTGCAAACAAATGATGCTAGACCTTTTCTTAGAACTACCTTCACTTCTTAATTTTTTTTGCAAATGTTTTTTAACCAAATGGAGTCTATGTGATTTTAGTGGATGTTTGAATCAGTTCCACAAAAACTCTCACAGTTCATCACTTTAACTATGTTTTATCACTTAAAATTTCACAAACTTCTTTTTACGAAATGCTTTGCTTGAAAATAGAGCTTGTGGTATCTTTAAAATAAATGCTTGTTATTTTGATACAGATCATAAGGAAAACAGACTTATTTGTATATTTAAATTGCTATCAGTGTCACTCCACAATATAATGGCGTCAATTAGGTTTTTGATCCATGTGCATGTATTACTGAACATGTACTGTAAATGTGATATGTTGGACTGACAGCATAAGCATGATGTCCATTGATCCTCTCCACCAAAGCTTATTCCTATAGCGTGAGGCAGGAGTCTTCTTTAACGTGAGTAAATGTTGAACTGAGGAACCTGTGCCGACATGTTTTGAATCCACACACAGGCATTTGTCAGCTTGTTTATTCCCATCCATTCATTGCACTTAGTCTCCCCTCTCTCTCACTGTCTGTCCTCTTATCACAAATCCTCAGAACCTTCATACTGCTAGAATTTCATGAGGGATTCAGCCAAACTCTTTATTAGTTGTCAAACAACACACAATTGTGAGTTCTACCTGCTAGCAGGCATTCTGCAAAAATCAACTGGCTATTTAGAGGTAATTTCATTCTAAAACCTAGAAGCCAAATTTATAGCTGCTTCTACTCTTACAGCAAATTAAAGTCAAGCTCAGTTCTGCTGGGTATGCATTTTGCAACAGTACTTGATTTTTCACTTTTCGTCTGGTGTGATGATTTATTTTATAGTGCATTATCTAGAGAGTGTTTGATGCGGTTAATGAATGCAAAGCATACAGGTGATACATTGCAGTTATTTATTGTGTTCAGAGGGATTTCCTTCCAGGAACAGTGAGCTCTTTTGTGAACTTTGCTTGATTTGACCTTATTATTTCAGGTTATTTCAGAAGGAATGTGACCTGTAGCCTCAGAACTGTAGTTAAAGTAGTAAAGTGAAACTTCAAAAACTTCTTATCTTGAACATTTATCACGAGCCCAAATCCCCTTTACCTAACAATGTAATAGCTAGAGGCATAAACACATTTTACAACTATATTAACCAAATGCTATCTGCGTATGCAAATATTTGAAGTGATGTGATGTTAAAAAGAAATGAAATTCTGGTGCACACATCTAAAATGTTTGTTTTATGTACAAAAATAATTTATGTTATCATTCATCTTCGTATCAGGTAACTACCATAAAAAAGCTCATCATAATATGATTAAATATGTAACACCACTGACATTTAAAAATAACCTTTAAATCACAGGAGGTTTGTAATGGCATTTCACAATAGTATAAGCCTGTGGACAGTCACCTTGTGTTTATAGCTCACTATGCCTTGATAAGCATAATCATTGGCCTCAGGAAAATGTTCCTAAGTGTTTTCCACTTTTGCATTTATTGTTGCAACTATACCACGAGTGACCCTTTTTAAATAGGAATAACTAATAAATAAACATGATTATTTTTATTACCTTCTCTGATTGATGGGCCTGCATGCATGAATGCATTGAAATTGTGAGGTGCCAACCAAAACCAAAAGTTTTTTTTTTTTGTGACGGCAAGTGACTTGGTATGTAGTAAACTGTAAGCAAATTAAAGGAAAAGTTCACCCAAAAATGAACATTCTCTCATCAATTAATCACTCTCATGTCATCCTAGATGTGTATGACTTTCTTTCTTCAGCTGAACACAATTGAAGATTTTTAGAAGAATTTCTCAACTCTTTTGGTCCATACAATTCAAGTGAATGGGTGCCAGAATGTTGAAACTCCAAAAATCACACATCGTAAAAGGTATTCATTTGACTCCAGTGGTTAAATCAATGTCTCCAGAAGCGATTTGACAGGTGTGGGTGAGAATGTCAATTTTTACTATAAATTCTCCTCTCTGATCAGTCAGTCTCCACTTTAACTTTCACATTCTTCTTCTTATGTTTTTGGTGATTCACATTCTTCATGCATATGCAAACATTTACTTATATATTGATCTGTTTCTCACCTACACCTATCATTTCACTTCAGAAGATATGGATTTAACCACTGAAGTTGTATGGATTACTTTACAATGAATTATGTGATTGTGAGGAGGAGGAGTGCATGGCAGGGCCGTGATGGTGCACCGGGCGAAGTGCATCCGGAAGCCGGCGAGCTTCTCTCTCCTCTCTCTCTATCTGTCTCTCCGCTCGCCATTTCCCTCTCTCCACGCCTCCCCTCATCTCTTCCCCATGTTCACATGAGGCAGGATGGACCACCGGCTGACGGAACGGCCGGAAGGGCAGCGTAAGTCAGTACGGTGGCACCCCGGCCTGAATCAGGCGGGGGAGGAGTGTGATGATGAGGAGGGCATGGCCGGGCCACGGTGGTGCACAGACGGCACTGAATCAGCGGGAGAGTGAGATAAAGGGGAGCAGGTGGCGCCAGTTTGAGAGAGTGGCCGTGCTGCATGTGTGTCTGTGTTCATTTGTTTTGTCATGTTTTATGTTGTTTTAAGTTAATTTATTTAGTTAAAGATTATGTTGACTGTTAAGCCGGTTCCCGCCTCCTCCTTGCCCACCTTTACCTGTTACAGTGATTTTTGGAGTTTATGTGAAATTTTGGCACCTATTCACTTGTATTGTATGGAACTACCAGAGGCAGGGCCAGAAGGGTCCACTACAGTGTTGCCTTCCAAAACGGTCAGAAATCTAGGGGTAACCATTGATGACAAGCTAAATTTCACAGACCACATCTCAAAGACTGCAAGATCATGTAGATTTACACTCTACAATATCAGGAAGATAAGACCTTTCCTCTCTGAACATGCCACACAACTGCTTGTTCAGTCACTTGTCATAACTAGACTGGACTACTGTAATGCTCTCTTTGCAGGCCTTCCTGCATGTGCAATTAGACCTCTGCAAATGATCCAGAATGCAGCAGCACGTCTGGTCTTTAATGAACCAAAGAGAGCTCATGTTACACCACTCTTTGTCTCTCTCCACTGGCTGCCGGTTCATGCACGTATTAAATTCAAGGCCCTGATGCTGGCATACAGAACAATCACTGGGTCTGCTCCAGCATACCTAAAAACATTTATGCAGAGCTACACTCCCACCAGAAGCCTGCGGTCGGCAAATGAGCGTGCCTTGTTGTACCAAAACAAAGAGGCACCAAAACACTTTTCCGGACTTTCAGCTTTATCATACCACGTTGGTGGAATGACCTCCCCAACTCAATCCGTGAAGCTGACTCACTCTCTATATTCAAAAAACGGCTAAAAACACATCTTTTCCAAGAGTATTTAACCAGCCGCTAAAAAAAAAAATAAATAAATAAAAAATTCTAAATGTATTAACAATTCTTGTTGCACTTAAATCGGTTTTGTATACTATTGTGATGATACTGAAACTTTGTAGTATGGCACTTTTCATACCACTGTCTCCTTAAGATGATTCGCTTATGTTCTTCCTCTTTTGTAAGTCGCTTTGGATAAAACCGTCTGCCAAATGAATAAATGTAATGTAAATGTAAGGGTGGCACTAAAAATGAGCTCTGCCACCCACCCAGGGCTTTACCCATCCATGTCGTGCATTGTGCATAACAACTTCATTAATTTGTGTTCTTCATTTTTGAGTGAACTATTCCTTTAAAGCATTAAAATAATTTATTTATTTTATTTGGGCGCAAATTTGGAAAATAGACGGAGCAATTTGAGTTTAGATGTACTTTTCATGAAAAGTGAGATGAAAAAGAGAAGTCTTTGGGACATTATAGATTTTCTTGTGATTTTTCTTGAGCAGCTGTGCACATTTTTTTGTCAGTTTCACATCTGTCAGACAACTACTTGGCTGTGACAATTCAAGAAACACCTGAATCGTGTAAACCCTTCACATTGCTTAAAGATTTTTATTTTATTTTTTTTCATTTTCCAGTTTTTGCATTTTCCAGTAGAGGTCATAGTTTTACATATTATTATCCACAGTTCAGTGTCACACTGTATCTCTCATGACAAGATCAGTGGGTGGTGATCACTGCACTGATACCTTTATATCTGTCATTCCTAGCAACTGAAAGATAGAAATAGGATATAAACCTAATGCTGTTGTCTGACATTGATGGTGTTTGAAATAGGATTGTGACAGAGCGGAGGGCGGGGCTGGGTCGTGATTATACACACCCGGTCCCTTATCGGGCTAATTGAGCCTCGGAGAGGGATAAAGGCCAATTGCGGACGGTGGTGCGGGAGAGAGAGATCGTTTACGGACATGAACTTCATATGTGTGTTTTGTCTTTTGTTTGTTTTTCATGAAAAATATTATTTATATCGTCAAGCCAGTTCTCGCCTCCTCCTTTCCATTGAACTGCGTTACAAGGATAAACCTAATGCTGTTGTCTGACATTGATGGTGTCCATTTGCAGTCCATGTGGACTTGTTTTGTTATGAATGATGAGCCATTTGATCCATACCAGCCTGCGTCACTCTCCATCTTAAAATAATGATCTACCAATAAACATTTGTGAGCCACTCATGGTGAAATGCAATGCGCTTTGAAAGCGAGCACTGATGCATCTTCAACATACTTGACGATGACAAGGTTTCCTTTTTTTAGACCAGGCACACTTACTATTGACATCCATTCTTCCATGGAACACAAGGTCTTTATGTTCAAACAGAAGCACAAACACACCTTTATTGACAGACCATGCACCAACGACAAACACAGTCCTGTTAATAATACAGTGTTGGGTCTCTAAGAGAGCCATTAAGTGACACAACATGGGCCTTGATCTTTAAAATCAATTAAAAGAAACATTACAGAGAGGAATTTTGCACTTGTTGGAAACTGGATTCTTGTGCAAAGCAGGTATGCTGCCGTTTGTTCTGTGGCATGGCAACATGTCAAGTGGCATGTTTGTTGTTCTGTGGCACCCTCTCCATGTAGAATTAAACAGCTTTTTTAAGGTTACTGGCATGACTGGTGTCACTTCATCTCATGTCATCATTAATATACATATGTTTTAAAATTGCATTTAATTTCTTTTGGATTAACATTTTTTAATGGAGAAAAAAAATCACTGAGTGCACTGGGCAACACTTGGTAATTTATAAATTGTATTGCATTACATAACAAAATATGCTAATTGGCACCTGCAGTAAAAGATGCAAAACCTTTTTCATGACTAACTTCACGTTACCATGTTTGCAATTACTTTTTACTGGTCCCAAGGTCATTTTAGTGGATGCATGAAGTCCATTCCCTTAAATTCAATTTCTATCTTCTCTTCGATCTATTTGTTATTTTTTAATAAGGAAGCACTGGTGTTTTTATATTTTATGTTTCATTCATTCATGTCACTCATGTGGTTTAAGTGTCAGAATACTTTATGGGCCCACTGTATATCCAAGAAAGTATATCTTAGAAAATAAATTTAATTCAAAAGCTCTTATATTCAAGCAAAGCTCAGCTCTCTCCATGCCATTTTGAAAAGAACACAGCATGCCCGACTATGATTGGATGTAATTTTGTTGCTCTGTACTACAGGTATGCTGTCTGTGAATGCCACGTTGGACTTTGAACAGAGCCGTGAGTATTACCTGTCAGTGGAGGGGGCGAGGGGCAAACCATTGCTCAGTGACATCGCCACAGTTCTCATCAATATCACGGATGTCAACGACAACCCACCTGTCTTTAAAAACAGTAGCTACAGTACAGTGATTGCAGAGGATATATCACCTGGGGACATGGTTCTGCAGGTATCACAAACTGTTCCCCTTAACTGTCACTGCACCTCTGACGATAACAGCTTTTAAAAACGAGGTCCAATCTAGCTCAGTTCTTACACAACCCTCGGCATAGGTCTGATTACTTCATGGCAGATTTCCTCACTTCATATGTAATTTGTCTCAGACATTCTCCACAATACTTTCTATGGAAAATTAAGCAAAGTAAAGACAACTGTTCTCAATCTGGTGACTGGATTCCAACAAACTATTGTGGCAGGTGCTGAGTAAATGATTTACTGCATCTGTCAGATAAGTGATCAGAAAAACATTTTGAATAAATCAGTCAGCTAATGGTGATTGCATATCAGTACTCAAAGTCTGCTCAGTTCTTAGTTGTGTCTTATGAAGATCACTGGGTTAGAATTTGCCTTAATTCAGAGCCTAAAAGCTATGCTTAAGGACTCCTTGAAATCGCTTGACGAGTGCACATTCTCTGCTGAAAAGACCACGTTGGCTAATCCCTTTTTGTAAAAAGCCAATTGGTTTTTGCTAACATCATAGTAATGAACCATGATTTGCTACTTGCTAGTCGATCGAGATATTATAGCATTTTGATTGTACACAAATTTGTGCAGTCAATCAACATTTTTTGATCCCAGAAGAGAAAAATTGTACATTTTAAATGCACATATCTTTTAAAAATGTATTTAGTCTAATCATTTAGTTTTGTAGGAGTATGCTAACATATAGATGCCTTCAAAGATAACAGACAGACTAAAAGCTACATAACATAAATTTTTATTTCATGAGGTCTTTAACAGTTTTGGGGAAGTTGCTCAAAAACAGTAATACGCTACAAATTACAAATTAATTATCTAAAATGGTAATCAGATTATTTTACTAATTACTTCATGTAAAAGTAATCACATTACAAATTTCTTTACTTTTAAGTTACTTTCTAAAACAATGTCACTTAAAAAAAGTCTGCTTTTCTGTAAATCATTTCATCCCTGCCTTTTCAGCTGCCACAGGAACACAAACAGACAGACATATTATGAAAGTAATTCATGTTTTAAGTGCATTCTACATAAATAATATTATTTTAGAAATGTGTGTAACCCAAATAATGCACTTAAAAGCAAATAACTTGATTGAAAGTCAGGAAAATTTCACAAATTTAAATAGTAATGCATTGCACTACTTTTGGCTAAAAAGGTAATTAACTCATAGTAACTAATTACATTGTAATAAGATTACACCCAACTCTCGTCTTTAATACCACTGTCTGTTGTTCATTGTGCATCAATCTCAGGTCACAGCCGTTGACTTTGATGGGCCCCCAAACAATTTAATCATCTACTCCATTGTGAGCGGTAATCCCAAGGAGCAGTTTAACATCGACCCTCGCACGGGTCAGATAACAGTGCGCTCCATGCTGGACAGGGAAGAGGTGAGCATGTTCTGTATACAGTTTCGAGAAGTACAAGAGCAAGTCTAGATGGCTTTCCTAAATCACCAGCCATAACACGTACCAACATGTTTTATCAGGGATTCAGTTGTGTCTGTGATGAAACCACTGATCAGGGCAGAGCATATTAATCAGTACTGTGCATATTTGACTGCTGGTATTGAGTGTTCATGTCAGGATGTACATATCTTCATAATCCCACTGATAAGGTCTCTTCCATTTCAGATAACACACCACTCATTAACTGTGCAAGCAGCTGATGAGGGTGATGTCCCGTTATCCTCTGCTGTACAGGTGACAGTGACTGTATCTGATGTCAACGACAACCCACCAATGTTCTCACAGATCAATCACAGCCTCATTCTTCAGGTAAAGATGCTTGCATTGGCACAGTTTAGGTTGTGTCCGAAATCGTAAGGCAGCTGCCTTTTAGCCTCGCTGCCTTTAGTCAGTCCACAACTTTACAAACAGTGTTTTTGTATGAAGGTAACTCCTTATGAAACTAGTTTCAAACCAATGTTACTATTATTAATGAAAATGAGCACAAAGAACAAAACAAGCAATGAAAAAATATGTTCATTCACTAAAATAAAAACCAAAAAATGCAACAAAAAATATGAATGTTTGCGCAAAAGTGAAAATTAAACAAAATGAAAACATGCTCTGCATTCTAAATTAAAACTAAATAGAATCATAGAGAAAATTTTCTTTTTTACATTTGTAGGATATTTGGTATGCAACATTTAGAAGGGAATTTTAAAGTACCCTCATTCTCACACCATTATATGTAAGGATATTTGGTATGCTAAATTTAGAAGGGTCTCGAAATACGTGAGCTATGAACTAAATTAAACTGTCCTTATTGTACATTATTAAGTAATGAAATGTATAATGGAATTATTCATGTTCGACAACCATTATAAATGAGATAAATTACAAATAACTAGATTATTTGTCTGAATAAATTCTCCAACATTAATAATGTAATACAATGTATCCGCTCACAATTTCTACTGTAAGGAATTCGCTTTAATAAGTGAATTATGATTAATTAACTTACTGGAGTGATATTATTCTCATGGCTTATTGACAATAATTGATTGACATCACACGTATTTAGGTACAGCTTTGAAGCGGAATCTTTTAGAAACAGGGATGAGATTATTTATCAAAATATACCACAGTCAAATCATCTTTGAATACAGAAACTTTATTGCTATTATAAACACTAATCTAATCTAAGACATATATGCATAAGACAGGTTGGTGAAAAGAGTGACAGAATGTGAAATAAATGATCAGTACTGTGAATATGAACTTTATGGAGTCTGTTGACAATGCCTTAAAAACCTTAACCTTAATTGAGTCTACATCGATTTGCTATTAGATTACCCAAAGTATTTTAACAAATGCACCAGCACTTTGAGCACAATATTGGAGATGTACTTGCATGTAGATGTGTTTATATGCATTCTTTGTGTTGCTTGGTTCTTGGTAGAAAGTTCATTCCGTCGATTTTTTGGACCTCTGTAAGATCGAAGTTATTGTCTGTATGAATGATGAGGTTGGCTTTGAAGCGGGGCCTTCTCATGGGTATGTGAACTGCAGAGAGTGACAAGCTTTCTCGGGACCTCACATGACATGGATCAGGTTCCGACGAGATTCAAAGAAGACTACAAGTGTAGTCAGAGTCAGAGCGATGTTTGAGCAGTCCGAAGATCAGGAGAGACAAGCAGTGAGGGAAGATGACAGAAGAGGAGAGCAGAAGAGAGTGTTCTTCATGTTTGGAAAAATTTGAACTGAAATTGGCTGCATCCCCAAAGGTGTCCTGCGCCAATCAGAAATGACTTTTCAGAGTCACATGGTCAACTGGGATGTCTTTTCCGACAGTTGATTTATGGTCCTTTGTTTCAGATTCTTACAATTCTCCCACTCAAAATAGTGCATATTTAATCATGAACTTTTATATCTTGAGAATGGTACAAGAGACATGATATTCATTGTCATCAGCTTTCTCTACATATGCCACCGAACGCTTACATACTAAACATGATTTTTTTTCATGGATATTATACGTGTAGGTAACAAAACATGAAAATCCCTGTGTAACCAAGGTTACCAATGAGTAACAGAGAAAAAAATGTTATTGTTATTAATATAATAATATAATAAGGGGAGAATTATTGAAAACTATTCAATAGAAGTAACATCATAAAAGAAAGATATTAATTTCATACTAACGTATATTTTCATTTGGGTATTACTGTGACCAATGGTGATGAGTTTTGAACTAGAAATGAGCCAATGCGAGTGCAGAATCTGGCGCAGCGGAAAAATTGATTTCCGGGTTTTTGCACGAGGTTTATGCGAGAAGTTAGAGGCAGTTCTCTTTCTCGTGCACGGATGCCTGATGAGCGCGGTGTCACAACGCTCCGGGAAACAGAAAGAAAATAATCTTCTAGATGAGTTCTGTCGATGGGTTGATGGTAAAGAGAACGATTTAAACGGGATGTGCTGTACCTGCACCACTCTGGAATTTTCTGTGAGTTTAACGATATCCTTGGTCAGGTTTTTTGTTTTGTGTTGTTCTGTTCTTTTCCAAATTCGATTGATGTCCTCTATCTGATGTGATGCTGTGTTGGTGCCTGTATTCTGGAATTGTCCTGGCCTTCCAGTGGTTCTGAGGAGGTTTTGGACTGGCGAGCCTCCCTTGAGTCGATTCTTGGATCTGTCAGTTGAGGAAAGACAAGTCTTTGCACTGATTTAAACTGTGACTGGTAGGAAAAAGATTAATTTTCCTCATCTTTTTTTTTTTTCTCGGATGGAGACCTTTTTCATCGTCAACAGATAAAGGACAACTAATTTTTCTACGGACTTTTCGACAAACTCTTTTCACAAAGACTGAACATTTTGATTCTATTCAATTGGGAAATCTTTGTTGTTTAATTGTCTGTATATTGTTTATTCGAGGTTTTGATAATTGATACTGATTGCTTACCAAAGACACAAGTGTGTACAAGTACAATAAGTGAGTTTATTTAACCCTGATAGAATAAGGGAACACTGCAGTAAGCATAGTGAGCTGACGTTATCTTGTTAAAAAAAACAAAAAGGAAATAACCGCAAGATTTGGGAAGTTACATTCTTGTTGGGAAAAAAAATACATATCCATAATTTTATTTTATTTTATTTGTTTATCAATGTAATTCATCTGTTGAATTGTCATACTGAAAATACACAGTGTGTGTTCAAACGAGTGTTCACTGTTGTTGTGGCATCTTTCTCAGCAGCAAATCTGTTTCTTCTGAAACGCTGGTCCATAGATTGGCATATAACAAGTTATTTATTATTCTACTAGTTAATAGCCAGAGAGTAAGTGCTACACCTGGGTACAAATCATACTGGCTAATTCCGTGGTTATGGTTATGCCACAAGGTTAAAACTTTACACACATTTTAAAGAGGTACATCAGTCTATAATCATTAACTTGTCAGTTATACAAGTTACCACAGTTCAAAGAAATTTTCAGAATTACCTAGCAGGACTAGGCATTGTGTGTGGGTCCATGCGGTCTTGTATATTTTATAGGATTGACTCAGCAAAGTACTGTGATTTTGTGTGAGATGTTTCTGGATTAAGGAATGTCCTTTTAAGATGCTGTTTGCTGAACAATGATCACAATGTCACGTGATCTGATGAGCCTAAGTTTAGCAAACTGGTTTATATCGGAGGAGAGAATCTTGTGTGTCCCAAGTCTTTCGGGAACTCCAAGAGTGTGTGTTCTGTCTTTTATTGCTTTGACCTTTGAACTTAGGGCTTTTTTGCAGAGAAGTTTTCAAATCATATGGGATCAAGACAAGTCTCTTTGTTAGTTTATTGGCCAGATTATTACATTAGTACATGCCTTCCAAATGGTAGCGCTTTGTTGAAAAATGCAGACAGAGTGATCAAAATCTCCATCTGTTCTTACTGTTTTTTCATTTCAGTAGAACTGGACTGTAGTGTTTGTTTAACTTTGATATTGTGTTTGCAAAAAATCTAGAAATGAAATGCTGGTCGTGTTACAGAAATACGCTATTGATTTGACAGAGCCAGAAATGGCTAGAAACAGGCATACATCAGGGCTTATTGATCATGGTTATTCACTTCCAACCATTTTTATTATTTACCACTGTCTGCCATGACACAAACTACTGTTGCTACAGTGATAAAATACAGTAATATCTTGGAATGAACTCCATGGTAACCAGCGAGCATGTCCTGTTTGAGCAATCGTCTTGACAAAATAAACAACAGACCTATGTTATTTGTTTGTCTACTCTCAAGTAAGTACAGCTACGGCTTTGTTTTACATCATACTTTATTTTCTGTGCATTTGTGGGTTGATTAATTATGTTTTTATGACAGGAAGGAGAGGCTGTGGGCAGTGGAATTTTGCAGCTGCTGGTTACTGACAGAGATGCGCCTCAGAACGGCCCTCCCTTCTCCTTCCATATTGTCTCAGGAAATGAAGATAAGAGCTTTCACATTGACCAAGGAGGACTGCTGTCCATAGCCTCCCCACTGAGGAAGACAGGCAAGCCTCAGCATCTGCTAAAAATCCAGGTGAAACATTTCATACAAACTGCAATTACAAGCAACATATGAAATGCTCATTTGGAGTTCTGTATGCTTTTACTCACCTTCATATTATTATAAGCTTGTATGACTTTCTTTGTTCCATGATACACAAAAGAAGAAGTTAGGTGGAAGGATTTATGCTGTTTTTTTACCATACTATTACAGTAATGGTGTCTGTTGAGCTCCAAAAATAAACAAAAAAGCATCATAGTAGTAGTCCATGTAAACCATACACTATATTCCAAGTCTTCTGAAGACATTCAATAGTTTTGTTGGACGACCAAACCAAAATTCATGTTTAAATTACAGAAATATAGTATTAATACAGAAAATCTTGCCCTCCATAGCAGGCTCTCAAATCACATTTGTGTGCGTATCCATTCAAATATGGTGCGTCAAGACGTCAGTGATAGGTGCCATACACCATTAGATCTGGCAAGGTTTGTCAAGCTGAATCGTTTGTATTGCATTTTATTTTAGTATGTGGCTTCTGAAGACTTGGAATATATTGCACAAGTTGGATGGAATTATTTTATTATACTTTAATGGTGCTTGTTATTTTGAAACTCACCAGCCCCAGTCCTTATCCACTTGCATTTTATTGAAAAGGGCATCTCCTGTTGTTTTGCGGATGACAGTCATACAGGTATAAGTGACATGAGGTTGAGTAAATGATGACAAAATTGACATTTTGGGCTGAATTATTCCTTTAAATGTAATGATATATGGTACAGTTCTCACAATCTGCCCAAAACACAGTGATCTTAAATAACATCTTAAATTATTTAAAGTGACTCTTCAAAGGTCGTTGTATTGTTCAAACTTCACATAAATATATCAATCTCCACAGGTCACTGACAGCGGGCACCCTCCGCTTTCCTCTATATGTGTGGTGAAGATCAACATCACAGAGCAGAGTAGATATCCACCCACTGTGACTCCACTAGAGGTGTTCATCACCACTGCTGGGGGGATGTTCTCGAAACGGGTGATCGGCAAGCTACACGCCACCGATCAAGATCCACATGACATCCTTTCTTACAAACTCGTCTTTGATGCCCTGGAAAGAGGCCTGTTCTCTGTAGACACAGTGGATGGAAAGATTATAGTAGAGAAGGACCTGGATCCAGGCCTGTATCACCTAAATGTGAGTGTTTCGGATGGGAAGTTTAGTGTCTGGGCTGGGGTGAAGGTTCACGTTTGGGCTGCTTCACAGCATGCTCTGGATCAAGGATTCACATTGCAGTTAGCTGGTCTTTCGGCCGAGGAGTTTGTAGCTGATCACTGGAGAAGCCTGCAACGCAACCTGGGCTTGGAGCTCAACATACCCAGACAAGAGCTGCACATAGCCAGCTTGCAACAAAAGCCAAACTCTGTCAACATGGAGGTACTGTTGGTCCGCAGAGCTCAGGATGGCTCGGTTCAGCCCGTGCCTGCTCACCGTCTGACTGGGGTCCTCTCAGCCGTGGAAGATTCACTAGGTTTGAATGTTCTGAGACTGAAGCATGATGGTTGTGTGGGTGTTGGGTGTCCACCACTGGGTTGCAGAAACTCAGTAGTGATGAGAGAGGGGAGAATGAGTAACTATGCCACAGCACGAGCTAACTTCATCACACCACAGCACAGCTGGGAGAGTGTTTGTTCATGCAATGGTAGGCCACTAGATCACCATCTTATTATGAATTCCAGAAATAGACTAACCCAGAGGCCTTGAATATTAATTCTACTTTGACTGTTCCTTAAATAGGAGTAGTTAATTCCAAAGTGAAAATTCTTCATTTACCCCCAGGTTGTTCCAAACCTGCACATTTTTCTTCCTTCCATAGAACAAAAAAGGAGAAGTTTTAAAGATTTTCCAAACTGTCCAATTTCCAATATAATGGAGGTTGGGGTGGTCAAGCTCCAAAAAGGACAAAAAAGCACTAAAAATTATATTTCACTATATTTCAAGTCTTCTAAAGCCAAATGCATACATTACTTTTTATCCAAATAAAATCAGAAATTTTCCCATCCGTCCTATAGAGGAAATTTCATAACTAATTTTCGCTAATACAGATGTAAAATTGGCTCTTTAAAACATGTCAGTGTCGCTAAATGCCAGTTCTCGTGTATTTCATTAACCAGTTTGAATACAGAAAAGCATGACTGAGATTTGGCCACTGGCTTCTTTTATTTTATGGACAAGAGCAGCTTGAATATTTTGATAAATATTCTTTTGTGTTCCACAAAAGAAAGAAAAACACAGATTTGGAACAATGAGGGTAAGTGATAATGACTTTTAATTTTTAGGTGAACTATTATTTTAATCACCAAATCGAATATACTGGGTTAAATAAAAGCTAAGGTCAGTTGATAGTATGTGTGGCATAATGTTGATTACCACAATAAATCATTTAGACTTGTCCTTTTTTCTTTAAAAGCTGTCAATTGAGCTTAACCCAGAATACTCCTTTAGGGAATGAGAAAAAAATATGATTTACAATAATTTATGACTGTAATACTGGGTACTTAACCTAATTCCATTAATCATTTAACAATTAAGCCGGATTCACATTTTACCAAATGCATTAACAATTTATGCTTGCTACATTGCAGAATCTGCTGTGAGATTCGATGGCAAGGGTTATCTGAAATACCTCTATCAAATGGAAGAGGACAATCAGAACTTCCATCTGTCTCTTCGACTCAAGACATTGGATACTGAAGGCACAATAATGACCACCAATGCCTCTGACTGGGGAATATTAAAGGTACGGCAGTTTCCAGTTAACAAAAGAATAAATAAATCAATATTATGTCTGTGACATTCAAGCACACAAGCTCTAACTTACTTAGGATGTGCATGAATTGATGTTTAAGCAAGTTAAATACAAAGGCAAATATGTTTTCAAACCTGATAACAATGGACTGATCACTGCAAACTTTATTCAAACCTGTGACAAATTGGAGGTTCATTAAGCACTTTAATTTTTTCCCAGACGTTTGCTTTAGAAACATGTTTTATTTCTCATGAATGATTAAATGGGAAGACATGTTAACCTTTTAAGAGCACAATTTCTAGAAAGGAATGAAAAGAACTCTTGAAGTGGTTTTCAAACCAAACTTTGAGCACATCAGTGATGAATCAGCCTGTTTATGTGAAATGAGTGTTATGAAAAATTCATGGCAAAAAAAAAAAATATATATTTTCCTCCATTGACTCAAAGCCCAATGAAGTTTCTTTTTGAGTATTTGTTTATTAAACTGGTCTTTTTTTTATTAAAGATTGATGCTTTAGTTACAACA
Organism: Moxostoma hubbsi; assembly: GCA_032164185.1. NCBI lineage: Eukaryota > Metazoa > Chordata > Actinopteri > Cypriniformes > Catostomidae > Moxostoma > Moxostoma hubbsi. Next base: position 12,296,635 of record JAVLUX010000016.1, on the reverse strand, counting down.
CCTAATCTAAAAATTGCTAGATTCCATGTATTGTGAGTCATACTGTGTAAGGAATGTGCCAAGCACCACTTGAAACTGCGACCTCTACTTCAAAATCCCATGACATCTCTCCCAAAGATGCCTCATTTATACATTATAATAGAATATTTAATTTTAAGTTGCTTGCAACATCAGAAGTGCAGTGCCCTTTTTTTCAAAGCTTTACAGTACCTCTGGGTTTTGAAACTTTGCAAGCTGGTCCATATCATTATCGAAAGACAAACAGACCCAAGAGCAGAAGAACAGATCAAAGGATTTTTTAACAGTGTAATGAGCAGTCACTGGGTTGAGGAATGTTGAAAATCCTGACACTGGCTGCAGCAGCGGGAAGCGATCTGGCGCAGTTCAGTATTTTTCGAGTAGGGACACAACATTTCTCCTCAGATCCATAACCCTCTCAGTCAACCAGGTATCGGAACCCTCTGCCGCTCCACCTGACGTTGATCAGTCTCCTGACCATGTATGTGGAGAGCCATCAACAAGATGCGGAGGAGGTGATACGGGTGTGGTGGGGTGTAATTTTGGTGACGTGGAAAATTGGGTGAATACGCTTAAGGTAAGGAGGTAGTTTGAGAAGGACCACCACTGGACTAATGACCTTGGTGATTGGAAATGGCCCAATAAACTTGGGAACCAGCTTACGTAAGGGAAGTCGGTGCAGGATGTCCTTAGTAAGCTGTGTCCTTAGCCCGGTGCCGGTCCGCCGACCTCTTAACGTGAGCGACAGTCCATGTGACACAAATTGGGGATCTCCGTCAGAAACCACATTGACTGGGAGGTAATTTAGGGCGAGGAATAAAATGAGCTGCCTTCAAGAACCATCCACTACAGTAAAATGAACGGGGAGACCAGTTACGAAATCCATGGCTATGCACGACCAGGGTCTTGAAGGGATAAGCAGCAGTTGGAGAAGCCCGGCTGGGGGTTCACAGGACATCGTATTAATTGCACAAATGGGGCAAGCAGCAACGAATCAACATATGTCCTGCACTAAATATGGTCACCAGAATCGCTGTCTAATGAGTGTCTGAATGCGAGTCACCCCTGGATGACAAGACAATGTTTTTTTATCTGTCCAGACCACGAAAGGAACCCTCTAACCAATGATGCCGCTCAACCAAGGCCAACCAGACAGCCAATAATTCTCAGTTGCCAGCATCATAATTCCGTTCAGCTGGTATTAAGTGGTGCGAAAAATGCACACGGATGTATCTTCGAAGGGGAGCGCTGCGTCAAGACTGCTCCAGCACCAACCTCAGACACATACACCTCCACCACAAACTGACTTGCACGATAGGGAGTAAAGAGGATGGGTGCTGTAGAAAACCACTTCTTTAATTTAGAAAACACTGTCGCAACTCACGAGGACCAAAAAAAGTCAGTGCTTGTGGAGTTAAGGTCCACTATAGGAGCAGCGAGCTGACAGTAGTTCCTTATAAACCTCAGATAAAAATGAGCGAACCCCAGAAACCTCTGCAGTACTTGCGAGAATCTGGGGTTGGCCAATCGGAGATGGCTTTAAACTTAGTCAGGTCTATGGTTGCAGTGCAAACCAGCCCTCAGGTCATGGTATGTCAACGGTACTCCGGATAAATCCACCGGTTCATTCTGCAACAAAACACAAGACTGGACAAGGTAAACAGCAGAGTTAAGACAAACAATAAGGTCTCCAAGCAAGAACATTGTTGGTTGACCAATCTATGTGTGGGTTTTGCATTACCAACACTGCTCCAACACTACCGCTGCCATTGGAGATATGATAAGGTAGAAGGACAACTGCTCTGCATGATTCCCAGAGATGAAGGTGACCAGCTTTGTGGATTGAGTGATGATGGACATTAGCATGTCACTTCGGGTGTGGGAGGTGATTGGTCTATCCAATTGGACCATAGGAAGTCACCACTTAAAGTCTAAGGGTTTTGTCCAAAGATGTTATGCTCCCCAGTAACCCTTCATTTACTGATGAGCGATGTCTTTTACTGGACAGGAAGCAAGAGAGATGATAAGAAGCAGCACAGTAAAAACATAGTCCATTGAAGAGACATCGCTCTTTCTCCCTGCGTGAGATTTGAGTTCTAGTGACTTGCATGGGCTCAGTGTCAGGCAATTATACTGGCGAGTTGGCTGGAGAGACAGAACGGGTAGGAGGATCAGTCACCAGGGTAGGTGGAAAGTGCCGTTGACAGTGGTGACGGTGTAGGGTCAGGCATTGATCGACTCGGATAGCCAGATGCACCAAGTAATCGAAACGTGGAGGCAAATTGAAAGACTATATCTCATCCAGAATGTCATCGGAAAAACCATGCAGAAATCTATCCCACATAGTGTGGTTATTCCACTCACAAGTAGCAGCCAGTGTGTGAAATTCAATTGCATAAACTGAAACAGTCCAGATAAAACCTTGACCTTGAGCCGAGCGATCAAAGAGAGCTCTGTGGTAAAGGCATGATAGGAAGTGCAGCAGAGATATCTTTTTTCTCCCATGGCAGTGCCACATTCACCAGCCCTTCCGGTGAGGAGTGTAATAACACAGGCCAACTTTATCGTATCCGAAGCGAAAGTGGAAGGCTATAACGTGAACAACAGGGGACACTGCGGAAGGAATCCGCTGCAAGATTTAACCTCACCTGAATACAGGGCTGTAGGGGGGATGTGGGCTTCAAAGTGTCCAGTTGCCAGAGGAACCACCAAAGCCAGTAAAGAAGCTTCCTGAGATGGGCCAGCATCAAAAGACTGAACAAAGGAGGTAAGCTCATGAGCTGCAAAGCCATCATCACCAAAGTCCAGCGATTTGATCCTGCTGATGTCCCAGCAAGACTTCCTGCTGAGAGAGGGTGGAGCGAAGAGTGGATTCCTCCACTTGGTCCATACTTGGCTAGATTGTTCTGTAACTAATGATAGTGAGACAAACAGACCCAAAAGCAAAGGAACAGTTCAAAGGATTTATTAACAGTAATAATGAGCAGTCACTGGGTTGAGGAATGTAGAAAATCCCAACAACGGCTACAGCAGCGGGAAGCGATCTCCAATGGCGTGCTTGTCATAGCCGCGCAAGGGGCAATCCGTGAAGAGTGTGTTCATAAAATGAGTGTGTGCTTTATGGATGTCAGGAACAGATATGTAGAATCCTCTCTTGAAGCTAGTGAGATGTAGAACAATGCCCAGCAGAGATCAGCAAACTTAACTCCCGACACACAGGCAGAGGCAAAGTATACTCCGTGGAAGACCAGCTGACATGCAGCAGTACTGGAAGGCAACCACACACCCGACACATGGGCAACCAAGAGATACATGAGACAGGACCAACTAGGCAGAGAGAGTGAGGTTAGTACTCAACATCAAACAACAATCTAGCAAATAAGCTGAGAACACGACAGGCTTAAGAAGGGAGTGAATTAGAGGAGAACAGGTGTTTCTCAGTACGCTAATCAGTGGCATGATCAGCGTTCCCCCGGGAACAATTAATGTTCCCATGGAAACGCCGACCATGCATGCTGGCCGTGCCTGTGAGACATGAAGGAGAGAAAATGACAAAACTGACAAACTCACCGGAGCCGTGACAGAGCTTTATCCCTCTGGGGTTGACGGACGCACCGGCGGGTCCTGCTGGATTTTTTTCGCCATTACAGTGGAAACAACATAAAATTCTCTGTCATTTTGGGGCATACAGATAAGTTTAAGGCATCATTAGAGACTATAAAGGGTCTACTTTTATTTGTGTACACTCACAATAATAACAAAACCTTGTGCTTTTGTAAAATAAGAGCTGTCAGCAGTCACTGGGTTTGCGAGCATATATCTGAAACACATCACAAAAATGAACAGAAACTCAGCGAATACTTATCACACAAACATAAACATATGTCTAAAGAAAGCTTAAAATGTCTACTTTTAATGAAAACAATTCAAATTTAAAACAAATATTCTCCTGCAATGTAATCTGCATGCAACAAAGCGATGTACAGTTTCTCCTGGCTCAGCTAATTATCTATAATGTGATCACACCCACCAGCAGAGCGCGCTATTCATACGATAATGTGCTGCGGCAATCAATGCAAGTGGTAAATGCCCCCAACTGTGCCGTAAAAACAAGTTCATTCACTTTTCTGCACGTTTGAAAGACAGCACGATACACAAATGAGAAAACTCCTGGATAGTGACGAAGAGTTAAAATTTTCCTCAGAAGAAGAGCAGGACTCCAATGAACATTTGTATTTTGAAGAGAGACTCGATCCAGACGCTTGGCTGGATCGGCATACAATTTCAGATGAGTAAGTAATTTAGTTTTCATTAGTTGACATGCTATTTTATATAAACATGTACATATTTTACTAGTGGGACTGTTTCCAGATAAGATTTAGTTACATTTAAACGCTGTTTCGGATAAAGCAGGCATTTATATTGTATGCTGTATGATATGAATATGAATATGTGATATAAATATTAAAATATATGAATGTTTAGATAATATTTTAACTAGTGTTTATGCTGCCTCATTATCATCAACAAAGCTTGTACTTGCAAATATGTGTTCAGGTAAAATGAGTAAAATGCACTTTAAATATGCCCATATTAGAAAATCTGCATATTATAATGATATATGAAGTATCATGTGACACTGAAGACTGCAGTAATGATGCTGAAAATTCAGCTTTGATCACAAATTGCATTTTAAAATATATTCAAATAGAAAACTGTTTACAATATCACTGTTTTTACTGTATTTTGGATCAAATAAATGTAGTCTTGGTGAGCAGAAGAGACTTTTTTTTTCAACGGTAGTGTGTCTTTACGTAAAGAAAATGTATAGTCGGATTACTTCTTTTAACTTAAAACTTGATTTTGATCATTGTCTCCTCACATTCATTCTCTTTCTGTCACATTCCTCATTGATAGACCCAGGTGAAGGGTCTTTGTCTCCTCAGGTGTGAATTACAATCAATATTCATTATAGTTCATGCCTCCTCGCATATGACCACTAAAAGTGTCTTACAAAAGTTCATTTACTACATTGTTTTGTATGAATGAGTGATCAGGATGGTTTTCACATCATTTTGTAGCAAAAACTCTAGGCTACAAGATCCAGTTCTCAAAAGGCTTGTGGACAAATGTTTAGTATGTGTTATGTGGCTTTATTTCAATGACTTAAAATTTTTGTTTTTTCAAAAGCCATGCATAAATGTTATTTTCTCAAAAATACAAACATGTACACACATGTTGCTCACATATTATTTTAGCCCAGTTTGTGTTGAATGCAGTTTTATCAGACTTTAGCCATTAATATGTTTTTAAGCAACTGAAAAAAGCACAAACGTCAAGGCATGTCAAAACTTCTCCAATGTCCAAAACACCCTCAGACCCCAGAGGGTTAAAAGGAATTGTTAAACATGGCCATTCAAGAAATCTCCAGTGCATATATCTTAATGCACTGCATATAGATACTGTACATAACACAGTTTATGTATGTGCTTCTCTAGAGATTTAACATTCTGGTGCATCATAGCAAATTCCTATTGACTGAAGTCTCATCAATATTTTAATTGGAGAGGAAAGACAGCTCATACTTTGGGAACATGCAAAATTTGAATTAACTTAGTCATAAACTAATACTTTTATCTGTTTTCTTACCTTTTAAGTAATTTATTTCGAATGGAAACTGAGCCCACCTCCTCTGACAAGAGAAAGAGAAGAATAGGTGACTTGTCAGTTAAGCAGCTGTAGCATTTATGCATACTGACAGTTGCAATATAATATTGTTGAGAGAAACAATATCTGCGGCATGATAGATATGGTGAAACTGATACCCTTTAATGCATTGAGAAGTCAGAGCATGGAGCATTGATGGCATTGATTGCAATAATTACGTTTTTCTTCTAACTTAATTTGCATCAGGTCCATTTATTTAAATTTAAAGTGTGCTGTCTCTCTGTCTGTTTTGTTTTCTCTTTGTGTCGGTCTATACTTTCTAAACAGAATTTATAGGAATGTTCCAGTTTAAATACAAGTTAAGCTCAATCGACAGAATTTGTGGCTGAGTCACGACCCGGCCCCGCCCTCCACCGTGCCACAGTGGCATAATGTTGATTATCACAAAAATGTATTTGACTCGTCCGTTCAACTTTTAAAAATGCGTCTCGAGACCTTTTCATCTTGTTTCATTCATAACGCTGTTTTTAAAAAATTTTTTTTTATGCAAGAACACCTTCGGTCTCAATGGTGCCTAGGCAGCTGCCTATGTAGATAGGAGATAGGACAGAAGGAAGCTCATTAGGGTTTGCTTCTTTAATGACATACAATGTCAGTTCTGTTTCCCTAATGATAAATGGGTGGGAAGGGAATTTAACTTTTTTAAAAGATACTTTACTTTGCTTGCTCAATGACAAATGTTTAGTTAGCTGCTGTTTTGTAGCCCATTTACAAGCAAACAAAAGTCATGTGCTATATGCTTTTTTGATGTGGACTCTGGAGGATAAACAGCCTTCTTACCTGTCCAAATCTCAAAGCATTGCCCCCAAAGAACCAAATCTCAGATCGAACATTAACCACCAATGAGCTCTCCTGGGAAAAGCTGTTCTTCCTTTTTGTGCTCATCTCAGAATCTCCACCACCACCAGAACTGCACACTCAGCTCACCCCAGTACTGCCAAATCAAACAGCAGCCCTGTCCAATGAAAGCAAATGAGCAAATCCCATGGGCTGTCTTGTATCAGATCAGAGCAAAAGGCTCTGTGCTCGTCTCTCACATCGCAAAACCCTCTGAAGATTCTGCCGCGGCAATTAAGAGGCTGGTGTAAAGGAGATGATGCTTAATAATGCATACTCTTAGCATCAGTGTAATACTTTCAAATTTGAAGTACACACAAGCAAATTATTTTTAATGCACCGAACAGGAAACTAATACATGAATATGTGAACCATTATTTGTTGGTGAAACGCTGAGGAAGCATAATGTCAGCGTGCATCCTAATGCTCCTGATTGGAGTGCGCCTTTGCATACGAAGTTGATGGTGAGGTTTAAAGAGAGCAAACTCTGCGTTCTCCCTCAAGCTCTGTCTTTCACAACTACCTTCAGTGCTCAAAGCACTTCTTAACTCCCACAGAGCAAGCGAGGAGAGCACACACTTCCCACTATCCAAGAACATAACCTATCTAACCCACCTCAACAAAGAGCCTTGCATCATTCAAACGCAAAAGTTTTCAGTTACTGATTCGATTGTAGAAATTCACCATTCACTGCCAGCCATGATAAATTGAATCCATGAGTGAACATTATACAATAACAGGGCAGTTACTGAAGTTAAGCAAGTCTCTTCGGCTGGTCATGTGATCCTAACCATGTTAACCATGACCCCCATATGTGGACCCTCTCCATGTAGAATGAAACAGCCTTTATAAAGTTACTGATATGACATGTCTTCATCTCATGTGAGTGGTCATGATTTTATGCATATGTTTCAATATTCCAAATCATTCCTTTAGGAATAAAACTTTTGTATTGAGAAAAAAATTGGTAGCACTTTATTTTACAGTACTGTTCCACATTTATATACTATATAATTACAACAACTACAGTAATTAACCCTAAACCTAACCCCAACCCTAACCTTAACCTACATTAAGTTAGGGTTAGGGTTAGGGTTAGGTGTAGTTGGTCAAATGTAATTACTTAATCTTACACAATAGTTTCTTGGGTAAGTACACTGTTATATGCTGAAAGTAGATACTAGAAGAAAGTAGTACTGTAAATTAAAGTGCAACCAAAAAATTACTGAGTGCACATTTGAATAAAAAGAGCCAAATTAGCACAATTTCCAAGATGTCATTCAAGACTGCAACTGAAAGTGTTGCCAAATGTATTTGTGTTTGTTTATCCAGTTGGTGGACAAGGAGCTGCGGTTCAGATATAGATGTGGCAACATGCTCCCTACCAGCCTGCATGTGGCCAACCACCCTGTTGCTGATGGCCGATGGCACCATGTCTCTCTGGAGGTCAATGGCACAACACTGAGACTAACCATAGATGCCAGCCACACCGACTCCATCGTTCTGCCACAACCTTGCAAGCTGACACAATCCGGTGGGGCCCTAGTGCTGGCCAGCTCTAATCCAAGCACAGATGCACAGCGACTGGGCTTCACGGGCTGTTTGGAGAGCTTAGAGTTCAATGGAGAGACAATGAGAAGAGAAGAGGGGGTGCCAGGAACTGGCCCACAGAGTGGCAGACTCTTTGGAATCTACCAGTGCTGCTCTGATGAAATGATCTGTGCCAGTAATCCTTGTGAGAATGGAGGCACTTGTGTTGAAGACTCCAGTGAAGGTCGGAATTAAATGTTACTTTTAAGAGGGAATGTACTAAAAATTACTTGTTCCACTGTCTACTGATAGCATTGTTTATTTACATGCACTGACTGCATTGTTTTAGCAACGATTCACAAAGGGAATTATATACCGTAGTTCCCCATTGTGCAGGCTGGTTATGAGTGCTAGATTGAGGAGTATGCAGCAGACTACCACGATCTGTTATAACCAACATTACTGGGACTGCAGAGTATCACTCCACCACTGCAGTCCAGGCACCTGAAGTGGCTCTTTAAAATGCATAAAGTGTGCATATGCCCAGTTATAATGCTCTTCTCCATAATTTTATAATTTCATGAATTACTGCTGCCATGATTACTAGAAAATCAACACAAACAGATTGAATTATGTTTAAAAGTGATTTAATTAAAATATGTCTGGTGCATATACAGTGCCTGGTCAAGTTGGAATGCGGATGCTTAGTGAATAACATGGTGTCTGAAAAGCATGTCACACCTGCAGGAGATGCTGAAAAAAGCAAGATGTGTGGTAGAAGACATAGACATCCGTCTTGCACATGTTTACATTGGAAAACAATTGAACAGCACAGATGAATGCAAAAATGCAGGCTTTCAAGCTGAAATTGTGCATGCTAAACTTGTGGCACTGTTTAGTGAATTCACCCCAATTTATTTAATGCATTCAAATTTTCAAATCTTCTTGCATCATGTCATAAAAGTGTAAAGACGGGAACTAATTTTAGTACATTAAAAAAAGTCCCTTAACAATTTAAGAGAGAACAAATTGAGAGATGGTGTCAGAAAGATAAAACAGAAAAATAGCAATATGTCATTGGAGTATATGCATGAAAACTTGGCAGCACTACACATATATGGAAATAAAGCCAGGGAGATAATAATCTCAGTATCTCCATCCAAAAGACTTCCCAATGCATCTTTGATCTCAGCTCAAAAAAGTTCCTATCGAGAAATCTTTGCTAGCCTGACCATTTCTATTGCAGAACTATAAGACTTATGATTTTACGTTTTTTCAACCAGAGTTTCGCTGTAGCTGTCCATTGCTGTTCTATGGCTCTCGCTGTGAGAAGGACTCTCTGACTCTCAATCCTTGCACATCCCAGCCCTGTTCCCTTGGCTTATGCGTGCCAAGCACTCAAGGTTACACCTGCAACTGTTCCAATCAAATAGCTGGAAACAGGTGAGACTCACATAGAAAAGCTCTTGTGATCACACTCACGATCCTCCTCATGTCCTTGGTGAAGGCATTGAGAATCAGTATAATTTGTATGAGAATTAATGTTTGTGTATTCAGTCCTTTCATCTCTTTCATGAACACATGTGCACAAAGCTTACATGCGTTAAGTGCATTTTGCGTTCAGCTGGAACGCGCTGTGTGCTGAATTAGCATGTGCCTTTGAGTTAACAAATTAATACATTATTGATTGGACCGTATTCATATATATAACCCCAAAGCTTGTACAAAATGTCGTTCTGTGTGTCTATCTCCATAAACTTCAAATCATTAAGCCAGACTGGGTCTCAGTTTATGTATATTCATTATTGACAACTGAGAAAGGATATGCAGGATGACATATGGGCAAACTGGCATATTTGAAAGGGATAGTTCACATAAAAATGTAAATAATTTACTCACATTATTCCAAAACCATATCACTTACTGTCTCCTGTGGAAAACTGCAGTTTTTGATGCACTGTAAGTAACAAATGTCTGGGGCTAATATTCAGCCTAAAGTCAGCTGTGTTTCACTGAAGAAAGAAAGTCATATGAGTTTTGATTAACGTGAATGATGACATCATTTAAATTTTTAGGGTGAACTATCACTTTTTATAACATTTTGCTAATTATTAATCGTGTAATTATTATGCATGCAGCTTTGGCCTCATACTAGTTGAGAGACTACATGGATTATTTGTAAATGTATATGTAAATATATTCAAAAATGTATTTGTCTCACTACAGAACAATTTACAATGAACTAGTGAAGCCAAAAAAGTGATAACAGAGAAAAACTTGTTGACAAGTGACAGGATCTAAGATATCTAGTGTTATGCGTTAGCTACCAATGAGACATTTTCAATAAATGGTAATTCAGTTCTGTTATCTATGACTCAGTTTCAGAACATCTAGATCAATATGGCCCACATGCCTCCTACATTCTGTCAATTGTTTTTGCAGATGTAAAATGGATGCATGTACTCCAAATCCATGTCTCGCCGGTTTTGCCTGTTCATTGGCAGAGAACTCAATCCACTGTGAGCGCACCACGTCACCTCCTTACATGGAGATTGCTGAGATCTGTGCAGGCATATTGGGGCTTTTCCTTCTGCTTGTGGCCTTTGTGTGTTTCCGAAAATGCTATGTCAGAAAAAAGAAGCACAAGTCAGGCTGTGTGCAAGATTCCAATGGTTACTTTCCAACTTTACCCAAAAGCGTGATGAAAGAAACCGAGATCAGCTCTCCAATGGAGACCGGCACCCTTATGATTGGATCAGGAAGTGATCTGGACCACAGCCCTTTCCGTTCACTGAAGCCTCGTGAGCAACGAGAGCACACCCCACCAGTAGGGCCTCGATCGCAGAGGCCTCAAGGTCCTGTGATTTGCAGCGTGGCCCCCAATCTACCCCCACCACCATCTTCCAGCTCAGACAACGATTCTATAATGAAAAACAACTGGGAGCATGACTACGAAGGTAAGGCTAATTTCCCAGCTTCTACAGGGTCTTCAGTTAATTTGGAATTTATAAAAGATGAGACAGGTGGAGGACAAATCACCCGGTATGCTTGTGCAGGTCAATGGAAAAATATGTTTGTGTCATATTCAATTATATTGAATATATATTTACTGTATCTCTCCAGCTCTGCCTCTTTTTATAACTATGGCATAAGATCTGTAATCATCACATTTGTTATTGTGAAATACTTAAATCTCAAGGACAATTTTGCATCTTAAACACTCCAGCATTTCTTAAATAGTTGAGAATAAAATTACATAATAAAGGAAGCATGAAATAAAATAAATGCAAAAATCTTGGTTACAGTGTGTCACTTACAATGGAAATGAATGGGGCCAGTTTTTAGTGGCTTGAAAGGCAGAAATATGAGTTTATCATTTTATAAAAGCATTAACATTGATTCATCTGTTAAAACTTGTGTATTATTTGAGCTGTAAATGTGTCTAAATCGTCATATTTACAGTCATTTAAAGGTTTGTCAATATTACATCGTTATGGCAACATAGTTGTAATATCGGGTATAACTAAGATTAGTAAGTGATTTTATCAATCTACAATCATGTTGTGAGTAATAACGGTCAAACAGTGAGTATTTTAACATTTACAGATTAGCTCCATTCACTACCATTGTGAGTGCCTCACTGTAACCCAGATTTTTTTCTTTTTTAAAGAAAAGGAGGGGCAAGTCAAAAGTAATTTTTGTGGCAAGCAACTTTATGGCACAAATGCTGACTATTGAGCTTAGCTCGAATTGAACACGGAATATTCCTTTAATGACCCTATACACTTTTGATGAGTATATACTGTATATATATATTTTCATGGTTATATATATATATATATATATATATATATATATATATATATATATATATATATATATATATATATAAGGGTTAAAGTGACAAATAAAATCTTTATTTTTTATATTTATATTAAAGGGTATTTACATTAAAAGGTTAAAGGAACGGTTCGCCAAAAATAAGTATTTTGACATAATTTACTAACTCTCATGTTCTTCTAAAGCTGTATAGGTCTTTTTTCTTCCAATGAACACAAAAGTAAATGCACCATTCACTTTCATTGCATATTTTTTGGTAAAAAATGGGGAAAGAGGCTAACATTTTTCCTTATATCTTTTGTGTTCCACTGAAGAAAGAAAATCATACAGGTTTGGAACATTATGAGGTTTAGTAAATGATGACAAGTTCTAGTTTTGGGTCAACTATCCCTTTAAATAAACTGCTTATAATGTATATCTATAAGAGCAATACCTTAATCCCTTTAAATTCTCATTTACAGTCTATCCAGCTGATCCTGACTACTACGGTCGACCTTCCGTTCAAGCCGTTCAAGAATTCCCACAGTTTGACATTGTGGAGAGCACGTACTCAAACACTTCAACCGAGTCCCGCAGAAACTCTCGTTTTGTAGGCTTCCCATTCCCCCTAGAGCGAGCCGATCGCCGTGCTCCATTGCCCCCTTGTTACAGCAACCAGAACTTAGATGACTTCCTGGGGCCAGATGGGCTGCCCCTGCCCAGCTCTCAGTGCCCTAATGAGTACACTGCCATAAGCTACTACCCTACTAAGCACACTCACAGCCTGGACAATGTTTCCAGCGGCTATAAGAGACTCAGTGTGCGCTTGAGCGTGGCCCAGCCTTCCTATGCAGACAGTAGTGGAACCAATCAGGCTGGATCTGCCAAAAGGACATCTCGCAGTTATGCTGGCTCAGATATGGTAGAAAGTGACTATGGCAGCTGTGAGGAGGTGATGTTCTAGGCAACAGATTGAGGACTTCAATGGATCAAGTGGCCGGAATGGCTTAAAAGGTCTTGTGTGAGTGGGGTCACAGAGGGGAATGTCATGTCGTACATACAGTATAGAATTTGAAGCTCAATGGCCAAACGCCACAGAGGCAATGAGACTTTCAGTATTAATAGTTATATTCAGGGAAAAAACATCTTTAAAATAAAATATTTGTTTAAAATCAAGCTTTCCTGGTTTGCCCTATCCACATCTCTATAATTATTGCATGACCTAAAAAGTCTACAGTATGGTTATAAATGACATTGTCTAGAGATTATGCACCCTCAATTGGTATTACAGTATGTATCGTCACTTCAATCAGACCCCGTTCTGTTCTTTTTAGAATATATATATATATATATATATATATATATACATTATTATCAGCACATTTATTAAATGACTGATTGTAGTGTTGCATGTCATTATCATATTAAATGCACGCTGAGGGACAGCTGATTATTTCTGTAAGCATAGCCGAGGTATGTTTTTCTTCCAGCCCTGTGCTCACAGAAACCAGTGTGCAATGAAATTTGAACAGTTTTAAAACATGCCAATATGGTATGTGCATTTTTGGTGGGTGCATGGAATCCAGACCACATTTTGCAACAACAAAAGTAGCGGTTAAGTGTGAAAATGTATGCGTTTGAAATTATATCAGTGGTTGTTGGAGAATTTATTTTCTGGCACTTCTGTTGAGATGTGTCTAAATTGCAGCACTTGGTGAAGTAATTACAGTAGCCTAATGCGGTAATTTATCATTTGAATTCTACACTGATTTTAGCTTCTAATGCTGCAGAAGTTACGCAGTGTTAGAAGTTTTCAGTGATCAAAGCCAATCAAACTGAAGCCATGGGATATCCAAATGCAGCTTCTTATGGCTCAATTATGCTTCTTGACAAACTGTCACAATGCTTACTAATCATGAGAAAGATCAAAAAAAATTTGCCAAAGTAGGAAAAATCATCTAGGACAGAGAGAAGCAATTTATATGTGTGAACATTAAACACAACAGCTGAGTTTTATGTTCTAAAAAGATGCCGTCTTTGATCTGTATTCATAAATGTGATGTGGTTTTTAAGGTTCAATATTCTGTTGTTTTGATTTGAAAAGTTCTGAATACGGCTTTCCATTACAGCAAAGTCGATGTGAATGCTGCTGGCACATGTGTGATTCATTTTAAATCTCTGACAGCGCACTGGCCATGTCATCAAATTATATTGCATGTGCTCAATGAAACTGCACCCCTCCTTCATTGATTGCTACTGTATTGTAGTGTTTAGTCTGTAGTGTTTCAAAATTGACATAGTTCAGTGTTTATGTATATTAATGGCAGCTGTTGCAAGTATTTGTAGAGACTGTGATGTTCATGGCCTCTGTACCATTCTCTGTTGTTATCAACTGCCAGTTGTTTGTGTAGTTTGGTTTTGTTTGTATGGTAAGTTGCAGACGTGAATGTAACTTTATGTGTATTTTGTTAATTCAGTATGGTACACATTCCATGTTTTAAATTCCTCTGTGAGAGAATTTGTGTTGTCTTTGCCATTTCTCATCTCTGTAGAAAATACCATGAAATATCTTAATTGAAATAAAATTATGTTTAATATACAGAATGCATCCTCTGTTTTATTTTGATTATGTAAGGTATAGCCTTGGTTTTGCATCATCCTGGCATACACTATTTTTAGTGGGGCATGTGCAATACATTTAGTATGAAAAGGCATAGAGTTCGCTATACATTTGCACCTCACACCCACACTGGAACAGCATTTTCCTCTATCGAAAACAGCTTTTTGAAAACGAAAGAAGTGTGGATGTGGCCTACACAACACATTTTCATGTTTTACATGGTATTGGAAATGAATGTGATCAATTGTTTTTTGTAATTTATCCATCAGAGTTTTAAGTTTCTCTGAATTTGTCTTTCATTTGCACAATAAAATTGGAATGGTCTTATACACTCCTCTTGATTTGGGTTTTATTTGACTTTAGCTGAAGATCATCAACCAACTGTTGCCATCCTGAAGTTTAGAGATGAGTGAGGGAGCTTTTTTAAGTGTATCCACTTCTGCATGCTGAATAAAGAATAAAATGTATTAGAATAATGGAAGAACATAAACAATCACGGTCATGAATCAAAGACCGGCAACACAGGGGAGCACTGATTCAGCTCACCAGGGATTTTACCACAATTACTGTTTCTTAGCAACTTCTCAAGATTTATGCACGAAAGTTAAGTCTTCGAGCAATGGAATTTCACAGCTGATGTCCTTTGGTTGTTTTCGATAATATATAAGATAATAACAGTACCGAATAAAACATAACTCTCACAACATTTTATAAACAAGACATTGTAAGACACATGATGGATGATAACACATAACAAATAGGAAGTAACTGTTTGGCATTTGCCTTCAGATCTCTCCTACACTACCAGTCAAAGAAAATTGAAGACACCTACTAAATCTGTATTATTATTATTTCCACATTTTAGATTAATAGTATAGTCATCAAAACGATGCAAAAACACAAATGAACGTATAGGAATTTTGTAGTGACCAAAAATGTCAAACAATGTGTCAATGATCATAAGACTGTTGGCTGCTTTTTCTTCAATGTGCAGTCCATCATAATTAAATAAAATAAAAATGTAATAAAAACGTTTTACTTTTGAAGAATGCATTTGAGTTATTTCAAAGAATTGTATATGTAGGCACAATTTATATTTATCTAAAAAAAACTACATTTAGACATGAATCCAAATGTTTTAGGATGAGGAGCAACATAAAATCCAAAAAAGTGTGTCCAAACTTTTGACTGATGGTGTGTGCACTAAGAGTTGACTAGTTACACTGTTAAACAGAGCTTAAGATATCATTCTGCAATAATCTTATCCAAGGATAGATGCTGTGAAAAGAGTATTGCCGACCATGCTGATGCTTCTTTGAATGTTCTCTCAAATTAAATAGCAAAATTGAGCAAAAGATCTCATATGATTTACTGCAAAAGCTCACCAGAGTGCCAACTCATCAGAGTAATTGTGTCACCTCACACTAACCTACTGAGCACTCTGCTGTGACCCAAAGGTCTGCAATCAGCACAGTCACTGAGCATTACTCTGCTGTTAGTCAAGTTCCATTTGTAAAACACCACTCCCCAAACAAACACTTGAGCATAGTGGGAGAGCAGAGCCATCATTTTAAGGGATACAAGTGGACAACCCCTTAATCTCCATGTGACACTCTCATGCAGCATGATAAACAGTCTTGTGGGTCTTCTCTCACATCTGGATTGTTAAACACTAGGGCTGTTGCACACTGTGCGTTGTTTTGCATTCATCTATGCACTGCAAACAAGAAAAACTGGTTATTAAAGTGACCTTCAGCTGTTTCTGGGTCAACAGAAGGAGGGCATCAGTTGTTTGTGTATTCAGATAACTGCATTTATAGTGCTTTTTGAAAAGAGGGGAGATGAGAAGTCACGTATGAAAACAAATATGGAAAACAGAGGACTGTCCACTAGGGACACTATCTATTTAGCACATCATAGATGATGCTGAATATGTCAATAATACATGGCACCCAATGTTGCAGTAAAACACATCAGAAATGTAAGGGTCCATGACATTAATCGTGAAAATGTATTGCGCTCATAAACAACTTAGTTCCTACAAGTAGTTAATTATGCAATTCTGATATTTCTGATAAAGTAAGGTATTGTCTCTTCAACATGAAATCATTGTACAGTAAGTTGTCATTGAGCACACACGCTCATGCCTTGACACTGGTTTTCTGCCATAAACTTATCAATAAAACCATTTTTCAATATGCAACCCAATGCAACTGACGTTGCATTCTATGTTCATTCTGGCATTACATTGTAATGTACCCTGCTGGGTTTTCAGTTAGCTACTGTTTTTGTGTATTTGCACTTGTGCAGAGCTGATTTTGTATGCTCGAGTCTAATGCACACCTGCTGACTGGGACATGACAGCATGCTCTCAGCTGCACGTGCTAAGCTGGAGTCATCAGGTGCCCCCCACATGATCAGCGCGCACATTTTCAGCATCCAGATTCACGCGAACGCATAAACGCAACAACTCAAGAGTCCACGCGGATATAAATGAGACAGTTCCGGACAACGGATATATCTGGAGGCGTTTGGCGATGATAATGAGGGAATTTTTAAGTTAGGGAGTTTCTTTTATTTATTTCCCGGCGGCTTTGTGAATAAATGGCGTACGCTGAAGCGTTGAATGAACATGACTACTGTATTTTATGTGCAGATGAGTCAGATTTATGAATGGGCGTCTTTGACAGATGCGTCTCATCCTCTTGACTTGACTTGACCAAAGAGCCGCTGGATTGTATCATTGAAACCGAAATTTTCATTCGAAATAGTAAAGTTTTTAATGTATTTACAACTTAAACCTACCAGCGGACAACTCTTCACGTTATGACTGAACTGGACTATATATCCTTACAATTTTCAACGAGCAAAAATATGGTAAATGGACGTTCACACCGAAAGCGTCTTTGCGTCCTTACCGTCCACTCTGTTTTTCAAAATGTAAACATGCGCAAGGCTGAACGACTTTGACCGTTACGCCGCGTCCAGCTGACTTTTCAGAGCTACGTTTTATAGACGCCGTGTCAGGTAAAAGAAAGAAAGAAAGAAAGAAAGAAAGAAAGAAAGAAAGAAAGAAAGAAAGAAAGAAAATAAATAAACGTCAGCTTTTAAACAGTAGTTTCGAGACTTATGCGTTCTGTTTATTTCGTCTCGTTCGTGAAATAATTCGACATTTAAATGTCGCGTGCTCTCTATGGCGCGCATCAATGTGGAACTCAAGCGGCAGCTGTTCGGTGTCTGAATGTACGAGCTGCTCGAAAGATACCCGTGGCACGGAGGACTGTACCCTTCACCGATGTCTCATGATGATCAATTGAGGATGGTGGAAGGAACGGACGCCCCTTTGCGAAACATTTCTATCGGAAATTGGGACAGCAAGTTTCTCTCTTTTCCCTGGGTGGTCACTATACTCTCCAGCGTCCTGATCACTACTATAATAGTAGACGTACTGGGCAACCTGTTGGTCATTGTTTCAGTCTTCAGAAACAAAAAACTCAGGAAGGCAGGTAAATAACTTCATCTTCATACCACCATGCCGATTATTAAATATCCATATGTATATTTTATTTCCAATGTCTTCTGATGTATGGGATCTCATTATTTACAATTTGAGCCTCATCCAGTCATGGACTCATAAACAATTTCCAGCCCATCAGCTGCCACAAGATCAAATAAAGTGTAATTTTTAAAGACCAAAGCGTGCTGTATGAATGCCTCTACATGCAATCATGTTAACATTGTCTGGGGCATGAGTTGCACATTTCAATCAGCTACTGGCCAATGGGTTTATCTCATGGACACAGAATGCAGTCTTACTGTCTTCCAGTAAGACATTCCTTTGGAAATGTAAGCTTTTTAGTGGTTTTAAGGTGCATTTTGTCTGACAAAATACCGATTGACCATAAAAATAAATATAACACATGAGAAACAGTGGCGTCAACAGTGAAGTGTAGTGCAACAAGTGTAGTACATTTTAGAAAAGAACTATGAAATCACTATGTAATTTGGATCATCATATTTCAAAAATATACGTTTGTGTTGTGTTTCTACAATTTTGTTGATTATACTCCCTAAATTATACATTGCTAAACAAATTGTCTTTCAAATGCACCTCATTAAAAAAAGAAAAAGAAATGTGCTGGCAGAGAGAGACAGTGAAGGTCCATAAAGTTTTGATGCATTTTAAAGCATTTTTGTTTTTGTGTGAACTACCCCATTTAGAATACAAAAATATGAATATAGTGGTAACATGCAGTACAATACTTTGGTGACAAATGTGCTATCTAAGACACTAGATAGCTATATTTATGTCTTTATGGAAATGCTTTTAGTTGAAGCTGCACTCATCTCTTGTCACTCAGCAGAGTGGGGCAGATCCATCAAGAATGAAACTGGTTATTTTAATTGTCATGATTTATTCCACCGCAGGTCCTGCAGTTTCAGTCTGAGTGACGCAAAATGAAAATTCAATTTGTGTCCCACTCCCAATGTACAATTTCGAACACATTCAATCAAAATCATATTTATCAATACCCAGCAAGTTAATTTACAGAAATTTAATGTATCGATATTCTTGACCTTCATTTTTGAGACATTGAAGCTGACATGTGTCATATACATGGGCACTTTGAGACAGTGTGCACTCCATGAGTATATATGAAGAACAAATTAGTCAAAATCTACTTTTACTGTTATCATATAATGGAGAAGAAAAAAAAAAAAAGGAAAATTACAGCACAGTGTTGTGCTTGTAAATCTTTATTAAATCAACTCAACACTTTAAAGACTTTCGGCAGCTGTTTAAATGCATATAAATACATGTGGCAAATGTCAGTGAGATAAACTACTTTAATCACTTATCATAACTAGCAGCACAATGCTGGGCATTCAGTGAATTAAAGGGATAGTTCACCCAAAAATTAAAGATCTCTCATCATTTACTCACCCTCATGCCATCCCAGATGTGTATGACTTTCTCTCAGATTCAGATTTTTTGAATAATATTTCAACTCTGCACGTCATTTCAATGCAAGTGAATGGTGGCCAGATATTTGAAGCTCCATTATTCAGATAAAGGTAACATTAAAGTAGTCCATTCCACTCCAGTATTTTAATCAATGTCTTCTGAAGTGATCCAGTCAGTTTTGCTGTTCATCTTGCCATTGCAATCTCTAGGCACGACCATGATTTCAAGCTTGATTACACTTCCTAGTGTTTGACGTGTGTGCAGAGCGCTAGATAGCGTAGTAAGTGTAATTGAGCTTAAAATCATATTCACCAAGGAGACTGCTGTTAAGATTTATAGTGAAAAATAAATAACATTTTTCTCTGTTCTCTTCCAAAACCTATTTGATCATTTCAGGTTGCATTGATTAACCCACTGGAGTCTTATGGATTACTTTAATGTTGCCTTTATCTGCTTTTTTGTAGCTTCAAAAGTCTGGCCACCATTCACTTGCATTATATGGACCTTCAGAGCATTCTTCTAAAAATCTTCCTTTGTGTTCTGCAGAAGAAAGAAAGTCATACACATCTTAGATGGCATGAGGGTGAGTTGCCTAAATTATGAGAATTTAGTTTTTTTTGGTTGAACTAACCCTTTAATTGTGCCATGCTACCTGTGTAAAAACATTTCACATGAAAACAGTTTACCCCAAAATGTAAACAATTATATTTACTCACCATCATGCTGTTCCAAACCTGTATTACATTTGTCTTCTTCCATGGAACACAAAAGGAGATGTTTGGCAGAATGTTAGTTTCAGTCACCATTCACATTCATTGCATTTCTTTTTTATATACATTGAAAGGAATGGAGACTCAAGCTTTCATTCTGCCTAACTTTTCCTTTTTTTTGTTCCATGGAAGAAAGAAAGTCTTATGGGTTTAGAATTTGAGAGTATGAAATTTATGACAGAATTGTCATTTTTGGGTGAACTATTCCTTTAATAATGATTTCTCATGTAAATTGAAATAATTTGTCCAATTTGTAACACATTCAAGACTGACAAGATTTGTGCATCTTGATCTGCAGACACTTTTCCACATCACTGGATCTATATAGCTGATCAACCAAAGTGAATCAAGCAAACCAGCCCCTAATTTCTCCACCGTTGTGCACAGAAGCACAATTAAAAGGTGAATTGTGTAATTGGTCGCCAATACAGATCCCTTCCAAACTCACACCATTAGACAGCTCCATTGAACCACAGTGTTTACACTCTACAGGAAGCTAACTTTTGAATAACTTACTTATATTAAAGGGACAGTTCACCCCAAATGTTTGTCATCACTTACTCACTTTGATGTTGTTCCAAAGCCGTGTAACTTTCTTCCATGGATAAGATGTTAGGCAGAATGACAGCCTCAGTCACTATTCACTGTCTCTGCGTCTTTGATTCTATACAATGAAAGTGAATGGTGACTGAGGCTAACAGTCTTCCTAACATGTTTTTTTGTGTTCTATGAAAGAAAGAGAGTCATGCAAGACTTCAAGAAAATGAGGGTGAGAAAATGATGACAGAATTTTCACTTTTGGGTGAACTATCCCTTTAAGCATGGATAAAAGAAAGTATTTTAACATCTTAAAAAATTCACATAACCTAAAAAATCGAAAGGTTTTCAAGACCAATTTCACTGAGTTTCTTTCAAAGGCAATACTGCCTCTCACATCAAACACAGCAGTGACATCAAATAAATAAAATGTTTTGTGAGTCCATAATGCTGTTGATTTAATGCTGATTGGTTGAGTTGACAAGAAGGCAATAACCAGGAATAAGGTAGTCTGGCCAAAGAATACCAGTAAATTAAATGGGTAAAACATTTTGTGGTATCATGTACTCCTCCTGCACTACAGCTATAGAGGAGTGTGAGAGTCATTTGCTATCACAGTGTAGCTCACGTACAAACACAGCAGACTTGTGATGGATTAACACGATTGGATGTGAGACGTGCACTCAATAATTTACAGAATTAAATGGATTGCTTCCATTCACACAGGTGGACGAAAGTGTCAGTTTAGGCACATTTGTATTTACAGAGCATCTGTGATGATACCTGAAGCAGTGACGTGTACAAACCTTAGTAGGAACAGAGGCGGAAGGATTATAAAAGGGCACTGATTTATTTTAATTTTTTTTAATGAGTAGTAATTATAAATACTTAATGAATTTCTTTGCTTTTTGAGTATTTAACCATTTTCTTGTATATTATGTACATAATCTTTTCCATTTTTCCTTTATCAGAAATAAGAGCCTATTCTGTTATATTTCTCACATAAAGCACCATGGTAATACACTTGTTTATTTATTTATAATATTTATATTTCATCGCCTCCTCATGCCGCCCCTCGCAACATGAAGCCCTGGGACTAAATTTGCCACTGCAACCCCATGTTTATGACATGTGTCATAGTAAAAGTTTTTTTAAGTACATTGGAGTATCATGACAGTATCAGTAAATATGAACATGATCAATCATTCAGTACCATGGCATTACCCTGGTAACGTGGTGCACGGTGCGAAGGTGGGATGAGAAAGTGCAAGCGCGATGGGGATTGACTGTGTTCCGTGAATGCTACAGGGTCCTTGAATAATGTATAACATGCGAGTAAGGGCAGACGGTGGAGTTTCTGGTGCCCCCCTAGAGTATGATTATGCCATTTAGGGAGTTGTTGCCCTACTCAGACTGCGTAATATGTGTATATGGAGCTGCGGTACTGTGGTAGCCTAATGGTATTTTTCTGAAAGTGATTAGTCTAATGTCTTATTAGTTTCAACAAAACCAGACTCGATTTGGCTGAACTTGACAGCTCCTTCGGTTATGTCAATATTCTATAAAAGACGAATTTAATTTATCTCACTGAATGCACCGCGACCATTCCCATTATAATTAATAAATCTGTCTTCACTAGTGGTATGTGATGTGGGAAATGCGGTAGCAATCGAGTATTATAATTTTGAGGAACTTACAACCAGAGGTGGCTAAAGTAGCCAAAAACTCTAAGTAAAAGTACAATTACTTCAAAAACATATTTACTCAAGTAGAAGTAAAAGTACTAACATAAATAATTACTTAAGTAAGAAAGTTTCTAATTAAAAGATTACTCAAGAAGTAACATAATAGAAGTGACATAATAGACGTTTACTCCCCTATATTCCATTACATAATACACATTTAACTACAGAATTATGATTATTATTAATGGAAATTCTGTCATCATTCACCATCATGCTGTTCCAAACCCATATGACTTTCTTTAGTGGATTTATTAGTTTGCCTGAGTCACTATTTACTTTCAGTGAATGTTTTATATATATATATATATATATATATATATATATATATATATATATATATATATATATATATATATTTGAAAGTGAATGGTGACCGAGACTGTCAGTCCCTAATATTCTGTCTAACATTTTGTGTTCCACATAATGCAAAGCCTCACACTGATTTGGACAACATGAGGGTAGAGAAATGATGACAGAATATTAAAAATCACTTTAAAGAGATAGTTTACCCAAAAATGAAAATTCTCTCATCATTTACTCTCCCTCATGCCATCACAGATGTGTATGACTTCCTTTCTTCTGCAGAACACAAATTCATATTTTTAAAATAATATTTTAGCTCTGTAGGCCAATTGATGCTCCAAAAAGCACATAAAGGCAGTATAAAAGTAATCCATAAGACTCCAGTGGTTTAATCCATGTCTTCAGAAGTGACAAACAGAGAAACAGATCAATATTTGTCATTTTTTGCTAGATACTTAAAAACTGATGCCATAAGAGTCCAGTTACAGAATCGCCCTGAAAATGACCATCTCATTTCACAGAAAAGCCCACGTTAGAATTAGAGTCAAAACTTACCTCAGCGTGCTGTCTGAAGTTGGATCTGTGACTTTAATCTTTAAATATCAGTTTGTCTTGGTGTTAATTGAAGGCATTGCATGATGAAACTATTCTTTTTTTTTCACTGTGTGGAGTGAAGAAAGTGTTTCACTTTGAAGAGTTTGATGCTGCTGCAGCTGTGAACTTCCGCTCTTGTAAAAGTCCTATTCAGTAATCTTTCAATAAATTACACATAAATTCAAATTAAACCCAATAATGTAAAGACAGTAATGCCACACATTGTAAAGAAGTAAAAGTAAAAAATATTAATTAGAAATTTACTTGAGTGAGAGTAAAAAGTACCTCCTAGGAGTGGACTTTTTATCTAACCTGTTATTCATCTGAGGTAACGGCACTTCAGTGTTCCGGGGCGAATTCAAAACTGCATTTTTTGTTTCCTTGAAGGACACTACTGTGGGAGGGGATGCCACTCGAAAGCTCGTTCAAAACGAAAGTGAGAAAATGTATCTTTTCTTGGGCCCTTCCATAAAACTGTTAGTGAAGTGTACATTCAGTAATGCCATGTTTTCTTCAGAGTACTCTTGGGCTCTGCAGATCGGTGTGAGTCTATGGCATAGGGAGGATCACTTGCGATTGGAATCTTGCACCCCTGCTGCTCCCTTTCTGTGCAAGTCAGCGACCTAGAGTGTCAAAAAGTGCATTTGAATACATAATGAAATTCAAAACAGTCAACATTTTATTTTAAAAGTAATCTATCCTCACTTGGAGATACAGAATCACAGAAGCGATAAATGAAAAAGCCTCATGACTTCAAAGTGCTCCACAGGCACAGGCATGATTTAATTGTTTTGTCATGACTTCATAAGCCAATCAATGTAATTGGCACAAGCAAACGCTTGCTTTAAAAATGTATTTGAGAAAAGGAAAATTTTGGTGTTATTATGTGTACCATTTTGATAATGTAATAGAGCACCTTCTTATAAACTACATATGAGAAAATTTGAATGAAGTATGAAGTCATTGCTTAGAAAATACACAATCCAATTATACCATAAAGGTCATTGTTTTGAACTCCCTGGATTTGTCTACACATAAATCAGTATTAATATTTAAAGCACATGAGAGTTGTTTGTGACTAATCAAGCATGTTTATTTGTTTTGGGCTTATCATGCACAGATTGTATTTAGTCTCTGGCATTTATGCAAAAAGTAGAGAATGATAATCTGCACTTGTAAAAATAGCATGGCTATTAATATCAAAGGCACCACAGAAGGCAATAAGAGATGGTAAAAACCAGGGCCGTAACCACAATAATCAGTCCCCTCCAATAATCAGATATAGCCAGATTGTCCCCGCCAATAATTGATATCCTTGTTGCTGTTCTGATGCAGTCCATTATGCACCACTGTCTAATTGTCATGAAGTTGTTGCAGGAATAACATAATGGTTAAAAAAAAAAGTACATTTTTAGCATGAACAGTAGTTAACTCCACTTGTCAATGTCATTTGATATAGCCAACCAAATCGATGAAGGCAGGACTCAAGATTAAGAAGTTGAGCGGGAACCTCCTGGATTATTCCAGCACAACGCAGCACGCACACATCAGTGTCAGCAGTTCAGGTTAAGAGTATTAGTGTCATGTAAGATGTCAGTATACTTATATAGCTATATATAGCTAAACATGCAATATTTCCCCACTATTTTATGATTGAAATGTTGTACAGACCAACAGTGATTTCCAATGGTGCAAACTATTCGCCATTTGGCAAAATTCGTCACGTACAGTACATGATTCGTATCTCATACATAATTTTGAATGTGAAAACATTAATGGAGCCATTTGCAGCATATCAGGCTTAAGACAAAGAATGAATGTGTGTATATTGTAAGGAAATTGAATGAATGTGGTTATCTGGCAAGCTTCTGAAGTAGCTTTTTAGAAAATTCACTTGACACTGTCTAAGATAATTATATATAACACACAAAGTAGAATGTTATCACCCTCAGATTAGAAATAGAAAATGGTAAAACTTATGACTTGTAGTACAGTATATTAGGTGCAGAGGAACGAAGAATTGCTAAGCAAGATGACTTGAATCCATGAAAACCCAACCTTTTAACCCTGGAATTCCTCAAATCTATAAAATTAAAGAATTAAAGATTGTAAAGATTGTAGCTTTAAGTACACCAGGCAGCAAACATTACAAAGGACACACAAAGCAATAAGCGGAACCTTCTGGAGGAATAACCTTGGGGCCTTTCCAGGCCTTAAAACTATGAATCTATACATTTGGTGTCAAAAGTCTCCCAGTTGTGTACTGTGGCGCACATTTACCGAACAAAGAAAGATCACATTCCCCTCGGGGAGTCCTCTCTTGGGAGACTGAAGCTCCTTTTAGGTTGTTGAATTGAGATAATTAACAAATGCAAAATTTCTGGTCAAGGAGACTAACCATTCTGCTTAAACAGCAAAACAGCATGATTTAAAACAAAAGGGTCATTGGTCAGAGAGGTCCCTGCAACCCACAGGACAGTGACATGGGGCTGACTCAGTATGACCTTCTAAACTTTTGACTATGCATGTTGGACAAAGCATACAATATAATTTTATATCCCAGGCTTAGCCTGACTATAGCATCTACAATAAAATATAATCAAGCATCACCATGCTCTAAGTTAATTAAATAACCATTATAACCTTTAATCTGGCATCCTATTTGGAGCTCTCAGTTTAAGGACAATGGAAGGGAGGTGCCAAACCTTTCTTCTCGAAGTTACACTCAAGAGAGTGAGATCTGAAGCTATGAAATTCCTAGACTGGATTTACTAACATTTTACCCTCTTAAATACATGGAACTAACATTGTTCTTGTCTTTCTCATATGTACATCTACCTTTGAGATGGTCATACTTCCTCATGTAATGTTGATCTTGCTTTAACTATATGATTTATACTTATTACTCTTGTAATCACTTATCATGAATGTTATTACCATTTCAATTGTTATTATTATCATATTTACTATCATTGAGATTCTTGCTGCATTTCAGGTATTTTTGTTAATTCATTTTTATATAAAATGTATGGTTAAAACATACTATTTTGAGCGAGAATTTTAAAGAATCCTTTACACAAAGGACTGCAAATCAACTGTGAAAAGAAAGGAAGGAGTTGACCATGTGACTCAGAAAAGTCACTTCTAATTGGCTTATGACACCTTTGGGGTGTGGCCAGTCCACATTCAAGACTCTGGTAACAAGCAAGAACACTTTCTTCTTATTTGCTCGCTTCTCTTGCTTTTCACTTCTTCTGCACCC
This sequence comes from Moxostoma hubbsi, assembly GCA_032164185.1. NCBI lineage: Eukaryota > Metazoa > Chordata > Actinopteri > Cypriniformes > Catostomidae > Moxostoma > Moxostoma hubbsi. Next base: position 12,269,907 of record JAVLUX010000016.1, on the reverse strand, counting down.
CTGCAACCTCCACGCTCTTGCCCTCATGGCTTGTAGCCTAATACCCCTCCAGTTCTGTACCTTGTAGAAGTCCAAGAAGGCTCAAATGCTAAGGTCTGGGAACTTCTGCTCTTCTCTGCGCTACAACCCACACACGTGATGGGATCCATGAGTCTTCTGTGCAGAAGGCCTCACTTCAAAGCCCGCCTCATCATCCATTGACACAACAGACAGCCACGATCTTAACAGCGGTCCAAAGCATCGATGGAACAACCAGAGCTTTCTACAAAGAGCAAAAGAACCAAGCAACTCAAAGAAACACAATGACGCATTACACATACTGGTGGCCTCTTTAATATAATTAGAGTTACCCAATTCCAAATCGAGTTAGACAGAATTAAGTATCAATGTTTCTCAAGGCATTGTCTACAGACTCCATAAACTTCCTTTTCTCTGTATAGATAATTTCTATTCAAGTAACTCTGTTCACTTTACTCACCAACCTGTTTCATGTTTGTATGCGTTAGATTAGTTTTATGTTTTGATTAGCAATAAAGTCTTGTTTGTATTCAAAGTTAATTTGACTGTGGTATATTTTGATAAATAATCTCGTAACTTGATTTTAAAAGATCTTGCTTCAAAGCTCGTATCTAAAATATTTGTGATATTATTTTCAATAAGCCATGAGAATAATATTACTCCAATAAATTAATTAATCCTAATTCTTTTATTAAAGATAATTCCTTACAATATAAGTTGTCAGTGGATACAATGAGCTGTTGTACTACGATTTTAATGATTGAGAATTCTATTTAGATAAATAATCAAATTATTTGTAATTTTTCTTTCTTATAATGGTTGTCGAACACGACTAATTCCGTTGGAAATTCCTTACATTATGACGTGGACATGTGGACAATTTAATTGAATTCCTAACACACATACTGTTCCTACATAATGGTGGCGGTACACAGGTACTTTAATCCATACCGTGTACTTTTACATGAACCAAATTTCCATACAGACTTGTGGTTTCCACAGAGTTTTTAGGTTGTGGCAAATATTGCAATGCAATACTTATGGGTAATAATTTAAAATCAATTTAAGGTTTTCAAAATATTTCTTTATGTTTTTAATTAATTCTGAATTTTGTACAGACACAGTGGTCATCTTGTGTGAACTTAAAAGAAAAACATGTGTCTTTTCAAACCAAAAATGTAAAAATGTTTGGGTTTTTATCGCATTTAAAGCCTTTATTCAGAAAAGTATTGCATTCAGCACCTTTACTATTTTAAAGGACCAAAGTGGACAATTATATTTGTGACCTCAGCACTCATGACCCCCAATGAGCACTGACATAGCAATCTTCTTATACAAAAGTGTGGCACGGTGGAGGGCGGGGCCGGGTTGTGACTCAACACGCCCGGTCCGTATTAGGCTAATCAAGCCACCGAGAGGGATAAAGGCCGACTGCAGAGGGCGGTGCGAGAGAGAGAGATCCTTACAGACATGTCCGTCGTCCTATGTGTTTGTCTTTTGAGTTTTCCATTAAACTATCATTTATATGTCAAGCCGGTTTCTCGCCTCTTCCTTGCCCGTGAGCGTGAACTGTTTTACAAACAGGTTTTCTCTTTCAGATGAACCACTGCTATGGTGGAGCAACAGTTTGAGGAGAAGCTTGCAAAGTTAGTTAAACTCAACCTGTTTATAGATAGCTTCCTGAATAATAATACATGCCGTTTAATGGCACAGACATCTGAAGGAAACTCTATCTCCCACTTGAGAAGCTTTTGTTACCACTACAGGAACACAAGAACACATGTTAAAGACTCAATGAAATCAAAATTCTAATCTTGGCTTCAGGTCCAGTCGTGTTTAGTATACTCCTAAAGGTGGACACAATTCACTTTTAGCTGTGTAAAGGGTTTAGACAGGCAAGGAGGAGGCGAGAACCGGCTGGACATTATAAATAATATTTTAATGATAAACTTAAAACAAAGGACAAACACACACATGACGGACATGTCCGTAAATGATCTCTCTCTCCCTGCACCACCGTCTGCCATCGGCCTTTATCCCTCTCGGAGGCTTGATTATCCTGATACAGGACCGGGTGTGTATTGTCACGACCCGGCCCCGCCCTCCGCCCTGCCACAAGCTGATATACACATTAAATCTGCTGGAATGTACTTTATGAAAATTATGATGACTCATGTTGCTCTTTATAGATTTTAAATACTCTTTAGAATGAGAATGTCCCTCCTCCCAATTCCACCGAACACAAATTTATGACAATGCAAAATCATACAATATCACACACTCTTCCCTTGTCCCATTATAAACCCTCATATTTCCTTTCTTCTGTGGTAAACAAAATGTATTTTACAGTTAAATCCATGGTAAGGGGCTCAACTTTATGGTTTGGTTTAGGTATGGGGTTTGTGTTCATGATTAAAATTAGGAGAAATCTCCTAAACACGTGTTCGTAAGCCAGATGTTTCTCTTTCTTACGTGGTTAAAAAAAAAGGGGCTTTTTACATTAATATCATGGTTATGTTTAGGGTCTGTTGGACTTTTTGTTAGGTTTAGGTTTGCTTTGAATACATTTTGTGTACCACGGAAGGCAGGAAATATTGGCAGTGATTTGTTGGTCTAAATGTCGCACGATATCAACATCTCATACAACTTTCATGAGATTGCGTTGCACCACCAGTAACCGACTATAATGTAGCAAATCAATAGCCTTTTGGCTATCAAAAAAAGGAAGTGTGTTGAAAAGTCCCACTCAAATATCCCGAAATATGTCAACACAGGAAATAAAACTGCAGTCGTCAAGCAATTTCATAGGCTGTTTAAGCATGTACAATGGGGGTGTGCACTTTCAATGTGTTGGCAAAGCATTCACATCTAAATTTGAGTAATTACATAGACTGTTTTTGGCATTATTTGTGATGTTTCTAGAAAATTGTAAACTCAATTAGTATCCTATCCTAACTACGCATGAAATATCTATTAACAGTGTTTATTTTTTCCCCTCTTCCTTATAGGTAATGCTTTTGTGGTGAGTTTGGCAGTAGCGGATCTGGTAGTGGCCATCTACCCTTATCCACTAGTGCTAACTGCCATCTTCCATGACCGCTGGATTGCTGGTGACATTCACTGCCAAATCAGTGGCTTCCTAATGGGGCTCAGTGTTATAGGTTCTATTTTCAACATCACAGGTATCGCCATCAACCGCTACTGTTACATCTGCCACAGACTTAAGTACGATAAGCTCTTTTCCAACAAGAATACAGTATGCTACGTCATACTGGTCTGGGCGCTGACTATCCTGGCCATTGTCCCAAATTGGTTTGTGGAGTCTTTGCAGTATGACCCACGGGTCTATTCATGCACATTCGCCCAATCGGTAAGCTCACTCTACACCATCACTGTGGTGGTGGTACACTTCATCCTGCCCATCTGTATTGTCTCGTACTGCTACCTGCGCATCTGGATCCTTGTCATACAAGTCCGCAGAAGGGTCAAGCCTGACAGTCGGCCCAAGATCAAGCCTCATGACTTTCGGAACTTTCTTACCATGTTTGTGGTGTTCGTGTTGTTTGCCGTCTGCTGGGCTCCTCTAAACTTAATTGGCTTGTCGGTGGCAATCCACCCTAGACTGGGCCAAGCCATACCAGAGTGGCTCTTCACAGCCAGTTACTTCATGGCATACTTCAACAGCTGCCTAAATGGAGTTATATATGGAGTGCTAAACAATAACTTTCGAAAAGAGTATAAAAGGATTGTACTGGCAATTTTCCAGCTTCACTGTTGAGAGTTTTCACTAGGAGACAAACACTGTGTCTTTCCTAAGGTACAAAAGCTATTAAAGAGTCACACTTACATTGGGGAGTATTGGTGCATATATTGTCATAATTTTATTTTTTAATTATTGAATTTTGTCATACCAAATATGTACATATTTTGACTAAATGTATGTGCTTACAATAACAGTATGATATATGAATCTATGGTCTTTATTTACAATATAGTTTTACACATTAAAAAGATTTTGTACAAGCTATGTACAAGTATCCAAAGGCCATTTGAAATGTGAATTACTATTTAAATAACTAAATGAAATATCCCAGGTTCAATACAAGTTAAGCTCAATCGATAGCATTTGCGGCATAATGTTGATTATCAATAATGTATTTAAACTCTTCCTTTTCTTTAAAAAACACAAAAATTTAGTATATTGTGAGACACTTACGATGGAATTGAATGGGTCCAATTTTTGGAGGATTTAAAGGCAGAAATGTGAAACTTATTATTTATAAAAGCACTCACATTAAAAGGGATAGTTCACCCAAAAATTTAAATTTGCATAATTTCTTCACCCTCATGCCATCCCAGATGTGTATGTCTTTATGTCTTCTGCACAATATCTCTGCTCTGTTGGCCCTTACAATGCAAGTGAAGACCTTTGAACCTCCAAAAATTCCACAAATGCAGCATATAAGTAATCAATAATATTCCAGTGGTTAAATCCACGTGTTCAGATGATAGGTGGTGTTGAGAAACAGATACATTTTTAAGTCCTTTTTTTTTACCATGAATTTCCACTCTCACTTTCAAAATGTAAAAGAATGTGAAAGTGATAAAAGTAAAAGTTTAAAATGGAAAGAGAGTAAAAAATTACTTAAATATTGATCTGTTTCTAACCCACATATATAATATAGCTTCTGAAGATATGGATTTAACCAGTGGAGTCTTATGGATTTCTTTAATGTGGCTTTTATGTGATTTTTGGAGCTTCAAATTTCTGGTCACCATTCACTTGCATTGTAAGGACCTACAATATTCTTCTAAAAATCTTTGTGTTCTGGAGAAGAAAGAAAGTCATACACATCTGGGATGGAATGTGGGTGAGAAAAAGATAAGAGAATTTACATTTTCTGATGGACTATACCTTTCATTCTGTTAAAACTTGTGTATTTGAGATTCAAAGCTGTTTAAATTGCCATTTTTGCAGTGGACTACTGTTCTAGGTGGATAAACGTATAGTTATTTGTCACCAACGATACGTTGTCTTAGCAACCAAGTTATAAAATTGGATGTAACTTTAATGAGAAAATGTTAGTAAGCAATTATATCACACTAAAATCATGTTAACATGAATATAGTTTTTGTCTTTTGGCTATACTTTTGAAACTTGTATTTTAACATTGACAGATTGGCCCTCTTCACTTTCATTGTAAATACCTCACTGTACCCTCTATTTTGTTTTTAAGAAAAGGAGGAACATCTCAAAATGAATTTTAATGTAAACAATACTATGCCACAAATACTGTCAATTCAGCCTAACATTTATTGAACCTGAAACATTCCTTTAAAATGTGCTTGATTTTGTGCTGAAATTACTAAAAATAATTAAATTTTCATTCACTTGTGAAATATTTTATTAAAGAAAAGGGTTTTCAAAACAATTATTGAATATTTTACAGTAAGCATTTTTAAAGGAGCATATCAAAGAATTAAGAGACACTTGAGGGGATATTTAGGTTGTAACATCTCATTTAATCTATAATGAGCTCATACTGTTAATTCAACTCATAATATATATATATATATATATATATATATATATATATATATATATATATATATATATATTTAAGTAATATCACTCGAGCAAGAGTGCTATATGGCCCTACATCAGCACTGCTGTGATTTGTCCACAGGCCGATTGCTGTAGGTAATCACAGCAGTGCTGATGTAGGGCCATACAACATGATTGCGAGTGTGATATTGCTTATATACAACAGTTCAATGAACATGTCAATTTAAAAAAATTAGGAAAAACTGAGTAAGGTCATAAAAACGCATTTGTGCAGGAAACTACTTTATTACGCAGCGGATCAGAATCTGCTGTTGCTGGTTCAAACCAAATGATGCGTCCAAACCTCTGTTAGTAATTCAAAAATGTCACCTCAGAAATAGTATCACAGCTTGTGAGTGTGTGTGTGTGTGTGTGTGTTAGAGAGTGAGAGAGAGAGAGAGAGATAGACAGGCATGTGTTATCACCTGTTGCCACTCCCAAGCAGCTGTCAGCTTTCTGAAGGTCAGCTTTCTCAGCAGAAAAATAGCATTCAAGCGGGGATATTTCTACCTATTTCGTGGTAGCCACGCAAGAGTCGATCACTATAGAAACAGCGATGCCCTCCGCCATTTTTAAACAGTGTGTATCCAATGTGGAAACTCGGTAAGCGCCTCGAGTTCTGTAATCAAACAGTCCGTTGTGTCTCTCAGCTGCAATGAGCCTTAATCCTGAAATTGTTCATTTAAAGCCATTTAAAACAATGTCCTAGCTTAAGTAATGTAGTGGTAATACAAACAATCATGGAGCGCTGTTCTATGTAAACAATGACATCACCAACTGGCTCATATTACACACAAAAATTATCCTTTGCCAACACCTGCTGGCTAACATATGCAATTTCAAAAATAAAGACAGTAACTCCTAACAGATAAATACGGCTCTTAAGCCTTAGTTTAGAATGGCATGAACACAAGTGGAGTGATATACACACACACACAGTGAAGTGTCTGAGTGCTGATCCTGTCAGACAATCAGTGCTCATGGAACATCTCTGGTCCAATCAGATTTGAGGACCGGAACTAACCGTTGTATATAATAATATATTATTGAGAATATATTGAGATTTTGAAAGATGTTTCATCTTATTTTGTTGAAGAAATGCATTTAGTGTATTACCTCAATTCTTTAAAAGAATGAACGATTTAGTCTAAATTATTTTGAGAAAAACTGTTTAAAATATAAAATATATTTTAAGACTGATGAAAATTAAATTCACGTAAAGCCTGTCTTCTGTCTTTCTATGGATTGTATGAGAGTCAAATCAGTTTATCAACCCACTTGATTGATCAACATGAATGTTGCAATGTTACTGTATATTGTTAGTGTGCTGCAATGGAAAGCTCTGCTTACATGCATCATACAATTTTTTTTGTGTGTTTTTGTGTGTAAATGTAGTTGGGAATCAAGAAGTGTATTGCTGTTATTTGAAGTCTCCACTCTGCACATGTTCTCAAATGAACAAATATTTATTAAACAATCTTATTTTTATATGTCAATATTCCTATGACTGCACTGGGAAATTGAGCATTATGTTCATTCTCAGTACGATGTTTTAGAAATATTTTAAGTCCTACTAAAATGTTATCACTGCGCTTAACTTTTAACTGTGCAACATGGAAAGAAATGTGTGAAATGTTCACTCCACTGAAGAAGTGGTTTTAATTATAAGTATAAAAAATGTATGATGTGTGGTTGTTTTCAAAGATGAACAGCAGAATTACATGTTCAACAAGACATATGTTGTTTTCAGCACCTCAAATGTTTTAAAAAAACAACAATAAATGCTTACCAGTCAACACAATTGATAAGAAACCAACACTTACTTGTTTTCTTGATGATGTGCTGCTGGTCATCATTATACATTCCAGAGCAGGTTTAGCAGAAAAAAGTAGATCTCTAACAGGGAGCTTTGTGAGTCAGCGAGGACAAATAGCTTGTAGATGGTAGATTTATGCCTTAGGGTTTGAGAGCAATATAAGGATATACCGCACAGATGCTGAGGCTCACCGTAAGCCTAATACACAGCAAAAGAATAACACTGTTGAAGATTTTCTGCTAAAAAAAGACTGTTGGTATGTTTTATCTCTTCTCTGATGCAGAAGATCTGTTATTGCTGGTATAAACTGTTCGGTGGCTGAATCTCACAATTTTCAAGATAATACTAATAATAATCTCTCAACTCTCAAAGCTGTCAAATAATGTTTGGGTCATATGTCACCCTACAACATAAGTAATATTCAATTTTGTCTTTTATTTTATTACATTTTTAAAAAAAGAAATTAAGCCTATTATTAAGTCTTTAATATTTGTATTGTCCTTACTATGACACTTTCCCATGTCACAGTACTACGAATAACTTTGCGATAATATTCTTTTTACAACCCCAATTCCAAGAAAGTTAGGACAGTATGGAAACTGCTAACAAAAACATGATTTGTAAATTACATTCACCCTGTGCGATATTGAAAGCATTGCAACACTTTATTTTTGTGTTTTACCTTCAATTTTATTTATTTATACTCATTTCAAAGCAGATGACTGCAATACAATCCAAAAAGTTAGAAGTATTTACCCATGTGTAACTTAATTACACTTCTTAAGCATTTGTCCTGCTGGAAAATGCAGGAACGTCCCTGGAAATCAGTATATTGCTCCAAAATTTTTTCATATCTTTCTGCATTAACCGTGCTCTCCAAATGTGCAAGTTACCCATGCCATGGGCAATGATACGACCCCATACCATGACAGACACTGGCTTTTGGACCTGACGCCAACAGCTTGGATGGTAATTTTCCTCTTTAGCCCAGAGAACACAATGCCTGTTTTAACCAAAACTTAACTCTTTTATTAAACCCTATAAGGGCAAGTTATCCCCTTAGATATATAGATTTTAACATGAACAAAACAATACAATAATATGTCCCTTGAAATACAGCTAACATGTAAAAGATATACATTTTACCTCAAGGTCAGCAGTTGTCTATGACATGCGACCATGTCAAATTTAGATAAAAATTGTGAGTTGATAACAGAGTTTTTATACAAAGTCACATGTCCTCAGTATTGCACAGACCCCCTTTTCAACATTCTTCACAGAAATTTGGCCTGCTTACTCAGTGCTCCTTTCCCCAGCCTGTCAAATGTTTGTATCCCCCAGGATACAAACTTATTTAGGGTTTACAAGTGTTATTAGAAGAAATTATGTTACACAGTGGTAAATAGTCAACTGTCCTCAAGTTTTTTGGAGCATGCTGCAATCATCTGATTTGAAATGAGAGTATAAATGAGGCTTAAATAAAATTATTACATTTAGGTAAAACATCAAATAATGTGTTGTTGTAGTGCTTTCAACATACCACAGGGTGAATAAAATGTACAAATTACTCTCCTTTTTTATTAGCATATAATGCCCCAACTTTTCCTTAATTGGAGTTAAATGTAACGTATAATTTATACTGGTGGCCAAAAGTTTGTAATAATGTACAAATGTTGCTGTTTCGGAAGGAAATTGGTTCTTTAATTCACCAAAGTGGCATTCAAATGATCACAAAGTATAGTCAGGACATTACTGATGTAAAAACAAAAGCACCATCACTATTTGAAAGTCATTTTTGATCAAATCTAGACAGGCCACATTTCCAGCAGCCATCACTCCAATACCTTATCCTTGAGTAATCATGATAAATTGCTCATTTAGTACTAGAAAATCACTTCATTATACCAAACACATCTGAAAGCTATTTGGTTCGTTAAATGAAGCTTAACATTGTCTTTGTTTTTGTGTTTCTCTATAAACTCATCAGTCAATCATTGTTTTGAGGAATGAAGGCTACACAATGCTTGAATACAAAGGTGTACACTACAGTCTTCAAAGACAAAGGACAACTGACTCTAACAAGGACAGAAAGAGATGTGGAAGGCCAGATGTACAACTAAACAAGAGGATAAGCACATCAGAGTCTCTAATTTGAGAAATAGATGCCACACATGTCCTCCGCTGACAGCTTCATTGAATTCTACCCACTCAACACCAGTTTAAAGTAGAACAGTAAAGAGAAGACTCAGGGGTGCAGGCCTTATGGGAAGAATTGCTAAGAAAAAGCCACTTTTGAAACAGAAACAGAAAAAGAAAAGGTTAGAGTGGGCAAAGGAACACAGAAATTGGACAACAGATAATTGGAAAAGAGTGTTATGGATCTTAACCCCATTGAGCATTTGTGGGTTCTGCTAGACTTTAAGGTGTGTGAGAAGTGCCCGACAAGACAGCCACATCTATGGCAAGTGCTACAGGAAGCGCGAGGTGAAATATCTCCTGAGTATCTGGACAAACTGACAGCTGGAATGCCAAGGATCTGCAAAGTTGTCATTGCTGCACCTGGAACACTTTGAAGTAGAAAAACCATACATCGTTTTCTATTTGTAATAGTAATTTTTCATGTTATTAATATCCTGACTATACATTGTGATCAGTTGAATGCCAATTTGGTGAATACCAATTTCTTTCCATAAGATCAAAACCTGTACATTATTCCAAACTTATATATATACACACACACAATACTGTGCAAAAGTTTTTGGCACTTGGGAAAAATGTTGCATAGTGAGGATGTCTTCAAAAATAATGTAATTTATCAATTAACGTCACACAAAGTCCAATAATCATAAAAAATCTAAATCAATATTTGGTGTGACCACTTTTGCCTCTAAAACAGCCCCAGTTCTCCTAGGTACACCTGGATACAGTTTTGCTTGGTTGCTGGCAGATAGGATGTTCCATGCTTCTTGGAGAATTCGCCACAGTTCCTCTATCTTCTTCTTGGGGGGGGGGGGGGGGGATCTGTCATCTCTTGCAGAGTGCCCTGTTCTTCAATTGTAATCTTTTTTATTTGCAAAAGAAATGTTTGGGAGTCTAAAATGTATTTTTCTTATTGCACATATTTTGCTCTTCTTACATGTAGTGAGTAAAAACCAAGGATAAACAATCTGAAGAACTGAGACTCAGTGGCAGTACTCTTACAAACATTAAGGCAGTCAATCTCACAAACTTCCAAAAAGCACAAACAACTCTTAGGGTGTGCAGTCTGCTTTACAAGAAAGACTCAATACGGAAAAGTCAACTGGTTTTCATTGTTGACATTCAGCAGACAAAGAACCAGTACTACTATATGTACAATACAATTATGACAATTTTTTTCATCTTCCTAGATGGATCTAACCCTGAAATATCCTCTTTATTGTGTACAACTCCAAAAATAGAGGAAAAGTTTCATTTAGAACAGGTTGAGCATGGACAAACTATTTACAATGTGCAGTATGTACAATAAGGGCAAAATCCATGAAACCACAAAGACAAAATCAATAACGCTGCAATTTCAACAACTGTAGTTAAGTGAAATTCGAAGTGATACAGTAAATTATTACAAAATAATAAAAAAAACCTCTCCAGTCTACAAATGTGGCACAGCCATCAATATATACAGCAAATTTGCAAAGCAAATAAATGAAGAAAAAAAAAAGTGCCTCAGGTAAAGTGTTTAACAACAGTATCAGAATTGAGTTGCCTTGTATATATAAACTTTTTTTGTTTCATGTGCCAAACTTCTTGACATCTGGAGTGAATTTTCAACCTAGAGGTGACAATTACTTTACATACAGTACAGCACAATGGGACAGGTCATACGTAGATTTTTATGGGATGGGTTTAAAAAAGAAAAAAAACTAGACAAATTAGGTCAAAATTCATATTAAACTAAGATAAGTCTAATGTGTTATAAGCACACAGACATACAGTAAATCACTTGCTTTCAGCCTTGGAAACAAGCCCTAAGAAAACTAAAAAACAATAACATGCAAAAATACTGTCTACGTCCATTCTTTTTCTTATAAACTTGAATAACAATTAGAATGAGTAAACAGAACCTGTTTGCCAAACTGGTAAATCCAAATAAAAGTGTAAACAAACACATGCCCGGTGAGAACAAATTCATGATATTGAGATTGTTCCATTGAGATTAATCGTACAATTGAGATAAAAGGCCATGTTTGATCCAAAGGTTTGTGTATAAATTATCTGCATTTTTACACTTAAACAAAACAGTTGAGAAACTGAAAAAAGTCAAAGACAAAATAACATTACATCCATGAGTCTAAGAATGCCCAGTAAAATAAATCCCAAGTGGAATTCAGCAGAAATCAAAGGACCATGCAGCAAGTAAATGATTCAGTGAGTCTATACACCCTATATTTAATTTGTCACTCTGTCAACATTTACAGTAAATGAAGGTGTGTAGTGTTGTGTCTGGCACTGCTGCGAGCGAGAATCTCCTGGATGGAAATGTAGGTGCCTGCCACAAAGCCCACCAAGCCAATGAGACTGATGGCAATATCCTTGACCTTCACCCAAACCTTCATGTCTTCATTATGGAAGGTCATAATCTGAAGCAGCGGTGGGATGATGAGGGCGAGAGCACTGCTGCTCACCGAACCCACCAGAGATATCACAAGGTCAAGCTCTGGAATCAATACGGCAAGAGCACCTGAGGAGAAAACACATAAACACATAAATTTTAACCACGAAGTTTAAAAGCAGAGATATAGAGGTTAAAAAAGTAGTAGGCAGGTGGCAAAAAGCCAGAAACAGAGACAAGCTTAATGCTGATGACTATGTTTCATGTTGGGGAAAGGACAGTGGCCATGCCGCGCAGGGCTTTGGGAATGGGTAATCTTGATCTGTTGCTAAGGGGATTGAAGTGGGCAAGGAAAGGCACTGTTCTCCACCAAACAAGTCGCCTCTGTTTTTCACAATGTGCATGGCAGAAACACAATGGAGATTTTAAATCATCAAAAGCTCACATTGCAAATTCCCGTCCGTCAAACATGAACACATCCATGCACACACCCACTTCCTGTCACTTACTTCTTTGTAGGGGCTGTGAAAGACTCGTCGGCTCTTCATTTATTTCTTATTTCACAGACAAGACTCTTTGAACCATAATCTGTCGCCAGATAATCTGACAAATTAACGTGGAAGGGGAAAGGATGGTTGATCTTTTGGACAACATGCCCCATGCTCTCGGAGACCTTGGAGGTGAACGGAATATTCTGCATTGTAATGTTGTTTTAAGAGGTCTGTTGGCCAAATTTTAAGCCCAAAGAAGACAAATAGTCTAAAGGGGCTGAGATGTAGGTCACTTTGAAGATTTGAGCTGCACACACCAAGGAGATTACAAAGAAGGCACAGGTGACAGATTCCCCTTGGGGACTGAGAGCAGAACAAGGACATGCACTGGATCAATTGATGGAACTACTAAGCTCAAACTAAATTGTTTGTGTCCACAGAGCAGGACTGATTTGTACCCAACCATGAGTGCGTTCACATGCAAACCAATACGATAAAACTACAAAACATGACAATAGAGGACAAGAAATTGCAGTGAAATTAGATATTATTGAAGAATAATGTTATGCCAATCAGCCTTATTATTATGAAGACAATGCATTCATTACCCAAGGTAATTATCTACATTATCTACAGCAATGTGCACAAATCCTGGTGCTGGTGTACCCCCCCAACACTACACCATTTTGGATGTCTCCTTAATCTCAGCTCAATTGTGGCTCCATGACTTGAATTAGGTGTACTAATTAGGAGAGACATACAAAATGTATAGTGTTGGGGGGTACTTCAGGAACTGAATTGGACAACATCGCACTGGAGTGAAAATGCTGACCTCTTTCTTTTCTGTATGAATTTGTGCCCTCTTGCTGTGCTATCCCAATTTTACAATCAAAAATTTAGAAAAAACACCTCAGATTCACACAGTGTTAGACAACAGCTGGAGCTCTACTGCCACATCCTCACATTCCTCTATAGTATTTTTCATCCATGTCCTTTTCCAAATTTCATAGATCAAGGCCAGCATTGTGTCAGGGATGACTACAATCTGGATTCTATGTACTCAGCCTGTCAAACTTTGCTGGCCACATCCCCAGTGCTGTGCCACTGGCACTAGATCCTTTGCTGCACTATGAAATCCAATGAAACGAGTGCAGAGAATGACGATATTTGATCAGACAAGTCCATCCCTCCCTATCATTAATTGGAAATCAAGCACGTTCACAGGTCGGACCAAGTTTCTATCATCCATTTAACAACTCACCTCTGCTAACCTTTTCACGGCACCTGCACAAAGACTTGAGTCAGCACATTTCTCCATCTTGGATTTGCACACACAGCAAGTTTAACAAAAGCACTATAAGGCAAATGTATTTATGTATTGAAGGGTATCGGAGAAGCCCAAATTGACCTGTAGAGGAACACGACAAGTGTCAAGGTGTCGAGCAACAGAAGATATAAAAGCTATTGCCAACACTTAGGGGTGTGCGATATACCCCAATAAACCGGTAGAAATTTGACAACCTTTATACATTTTGGATTATTGTCTCTATCACTGCACCATGTGGCAAGATGTTTGAAACTCATTCTATTCATAGTGCACATTCTACTGGAGAAATAAAAGGAAGTGGCTTCACGTGAGTTTTGAAAAAGACAATTGAAGAAACATGGACAGAGTTTTTTCAGGCACTGACAATTTTTTGGCAGCTACCCAAGCAAAAATTCAGGCTACCGAAGTAAATTCAATGGCATTCATCTCTCATACTTTATAGGCTTCTGACATGAGCAGCTGTGCTTCACGTGATTGTTGTGCACGCTATCACTAAAGCATGCAAGTGCGCACAAATCAAACAGGCTGTTTGTTCTCAGTGCAATGTGGTATCAGTCATGCTACTCAATCTGGTTCAAACATCACAAAACTTAGGAGACCATTTGAATTTGAATTCCATTTGAGTTTTTTTTTCCACTTAAAGTGCTAAGGAGGAAGTTAAACATAGCGAACGGCTAGAAAGCCCAACATTCTAACCACCACTGATGAGGTAAACAGTTAAAACAATGTGTCATATGGCATTAAACTACATCATCACCCTTAATTGAATTCAGTTCAAATTATGTTAGATATTAAGAAACAATCAGTCCATGTTTGACCAGATATTCAAATATTCTCTACAGAGATGACTTAAAACATTGTGTTTATTTTCGTTGCACATTTTTTTTTTAACTTGTGTATTATTTTCTTGTAGCATTGCTTTGAAAAGATGTCGAGTTTATTAAGGAAAGATAATAATAATAATAATAATAATAATAAACAACAACATCAGACTGAAATGTGGCATAAATGTGAAATTTAGCATTATGGTATGGTTGATTTAAAACAAAATTATTATTATTTTACTTTATGTTTGTCAAGTACCACATGAAGATCAAATGTACAGTATATAAGGGAAATTTATAAAGTATGTAATTCAGTATTTTGATTATTAAAAATATATTCAATTACAATATTTCAATATGTTTATTTAATATATGATCCCATTTTGATATGATAATGTATATTGTGAGATATACTGTTATCGTGATATACAATTATTCACATTGTGATCTAAGATTTTGGTCATCTCACGCATGCCTACCAACATTAATCAATATTAACCCTGGAGCACAACTCAGGAGAATTGTATTGGATTTACACACTGAATACATTGAGTCCTACGGGGTTTGAATAAAGATTTTAATATTAGACCATTTCTTAAAAAGTATCTTGAGATTGCGATATGCATATTGAATTTGTATGGGATTTTGTCAAATATATATTAACGTCATTTATATATTGCATTTCTTCAACTGCTGTGAATAGATTTAATGACATGGAAATGTACTGTATATGATTTATTTTATCTTTATGTATGTTTATATGTGTATACATTATTGTATGTTGATGGAAAATGTATCAAGTGACAGATATTATCATGTGACCTATACTATTTAAGATGGTGGTACTTTGAATACATTTTAAGTCTAATGAAGAGCGGGATGCTCGAAAGGTTACTAATATTAAAATCCTGTTAATGGGAATTTGTTTTAGGTGTGCGTCTCCTTCGTTTCTACTTTTGGAATTCGGGGGTAAAACATGACTCAAGGTTTCGTGAGAATCATCCACTGACACCCTGTCTACACCATGTGTCTAATGCAAGTAGATCCCATTACACATAATCGTGTAGCGCTAACAGTAAACGGATGCCCTGTTCTACTGCTAAGTAAAAAAAGGAAAGTTATCTTTTACATCTTATATCTTTTACAAATCTTTTACATGTTAACTATATTTTGAGGAACATTCTATGCTAAAATATTGTTGCAAGAACTGTATTATGTTTATGAATTTATTAATTAAATATTAAATGTTTCATTATCTAAAACAGAATGTGTACCTTAGGTGATACTTTGCCCATTGAGGAGCAAAAAAAGAAGAAGAAGAAAAAAAAAAAAAAGAGTTCAGTATATGAAGAGTGAATGGAGAAAGGCTGTGTTTTACAGAAAGTCAGTAAAATTTAACATTACCATCAAATGTTACATTTTAAGTAATTAGTACAAATGTACTAATTACCCCCATCTATTGTGAACAAAAAACCCCTTATACTACATTAAGTGGCAATGGCTAGTTTCAAGAATGATAACAATTAAGAAAAGTTGTTTCGGTAGGCGAATATTAGATGGCTAGGAAGTGAGAATCTCCCTCTTGCTACATTTTGATCTTTCCTGACCAAGCTATTCTAAATGCACCAAATTATCACCTTATGGTGTTTCAACACATGCCCTAGCAATCAGCATATTCTGTCATCAAAAGACCTGGGGACTCAAGTGGTCAGCTTGCGCTGTATTAGCCAAAGGTCTTTGGTCCCTAGTGATGAGCTCACACTGTACTTTGCCAGGCGTCCGGGGTTGTAGTGGTCAACTTACACTATATTAGCCAAGGGCCCTGGTGTTCAGCTTCCTTTGGCAGTCCTGAGGCTTTGGATACCCCTGGTAGTTTGAGGCCCTGGAGCACTGCTCCCACTCTTGTTCTTGATCCGTACCATGGTATCAGATGGTAATACCATAGCACTTTGAAAAATACTGTGGTATTAAATAACAATCGTCATCATATACCACAACATTTTCAAGATACTTTGTGGGTTTCAAAAGTATGCGGTAATGGAAAGTGCTTTTGAAATGTTACGTTTTCTGTGGTAGAAAACACTGTTCCAGTGTGAATGCAATACATAAATGCAGCAAAATCAACGTGTTTTTAAATGAAGACGTATAAGTGTGGACATAGCCCGAGGCTTAGGGGTGTGTTTAAATATCAGCAATAGTAACAGACAATAACCAATAAATTAATAAGCAAACTACATTATAAATTAATTAATTTATTAAATTAATTAGCGATTACCACATTTAGAGTAGGTTATATAATGGGTCTGTAAATTCTGCAAAATATGTATGGAAGACAATTAAGCTTTGGGTTAACATTAAGAAAGCCTTGGCTTTTTGTAGGAATTCAACCCCAGACCGCAATGCTAACAAAACTGCAGGACCTAGAATGTGCTAAAAGCAGTCTCAAAGCAAATGTATTCAATGCATTATAGATGTTACATGTCCTCAGCTTCTTAATTATCAATCTAGAGGGATCTCTGGGACACATTTCACAGGCATAAACACAGCAGGTATATGGGCATTACAGTACTACCCAGCACTTTGTAAAGCGGTGTGCCAAGGTGTTTGCATTCAAAGACAAAACTCCCCAGGGAGGCAAAGAGCAAATGTATGATCTCTGAGAAAATCAGCATAGAAACTTTCTTGCAAAGATACCATCTCCCATCCAAATGTGAAAGAATTGCCTTGTTGCCTTTCTACATCTGTTCTCACTCCTACTACCCCCCTCTCCGGTCCCTCTCAGCTCAAAATCACCTTAAAACACACATAAATCTTGTAGGTAACAAATGTCTAATTATATGTCTGCCTATTCATGTTTCATATCATTGAAAAGGTCTCAGTGTGACTGGTACAAATGTCTCATTACCTTAACTGTAAAATACATGATAACATAGTTTTGAGAATTTAGAGGAATTCTGACCAATTCTGGGGGTGTGCCTACCTCCATTATGCAGATATGGTGTCGACCCCAGGACTTCCAAACCTATTCATCCCCAAATTTTTATTGTCATTCCATTTGGTTGTGGTCTGGGTATTTCATGGAATTTAGCATATTGTTCATTGAAATTTTCTGTATTTTCTGTTTCCCTTTGGTGCTTAAACTACGTACTTTGTTGAATTCAGGTATGCATCTGTTACTCATAAGATTCATCTATGAGCATTAGATATTTTGTATTGATAATTTCTGAAATGATCAATTATGTAATTGGCTTGATACATTCTGAATAGAATCAAGTTTAACTATTTATTAGTCAGTTAAACTTGATTCTATTCTGACTCAATCTGTAATTCTTGCCTTTAGTAGATTGTTAAATCATTGTTGACACAAATCTGTGACTGGTGTTAGCACAAACTAACACCTCAGCGTTTATAGAGCATCTGGCATATCCTCTGAGACCTTAGCTTTCTGGCTAACTATTTGGTGTTAACCAAGTGTACCTAGACTGTAGGAACTAAATATAATCATAATTTAGAACAACAAAATGTTGGTCAACTCACCTAAATAATGGTAATCATCACCTCTGATTATGTTAACATTATTCCGGCCAAAGGTTCATACGAAACTATGGAGACAAAAATTAAAAGTACTATCTGGATACAGTAGCATTGGTCGGCATATCCAGATAAGTCACTACTCTGGTTGAGTAGTGTTATTTTAAGTGTATGCAGATCTAGGGGGACTAAACAAAGCTATTATTCAGATAAAAGTATGCAGGGAGCAACATGTCTGAATAATATAGTCAATTATATTACTGGATAACGATCCAAAACTGATTAGTTTGTGGTATGATCACATACCACCCGTCCGGTGCATAGACAATACTAACAGGAATCCAAATGAATGAGTGCTTAACTAAATAAAATAGTTATGACGCTACAGCCACACGTGCACGAAAAAGACAAACAAATTGCGAAGGCTAGATGACTGGGTCAGAGCTTCTACAAAACAGCAGGTCTTGTGGGGTGTTCCCGGTATGCAGTTGTTAGTACCTTCCAAAAGTGGTCCAAGGAAGGACAACCGGTGAACTGGCGACAGGGTCATGGCCACCCAAGACTCATTGATGCGCATGGGGAGCGAAGGCTAGCCCATCTGGTCTGATCCCACAGAAGAGCTACTGTAGCACAAATTGCTGAAACTTAATGCTGGCCATGATAAAAGGTGTCAGAACACACAGTGCATCGCAGCTTGCTGCATATGGGACTGCGTAGCTGCAGATCAGTCCCTTTCTGACCCCTGTCCACTGCCGAAAGCGCCTACAATGGGCATGTGAGTGTCAGAACTGGACCATGGAGCAAGAGATGGAGAGCAGGATGCACTATGGGAGGAAGGCATGCCAGTGGAGGCAGTGTGATGCACTGGGCAATGTTCTTCTGGGAAACTTTGTGTCCTGGCACTCATGTGGGTATTACTTTGACACATACCACCTACCTAAAGATTGTTGCAGAGAACATACACCCCTTCATGGCAACAGTATGGCCTCTTTCAGCATGATAATGCACCCTGCTACACTGCAAAAAAATTCAAGAAAGTTTTGAGGAACATGACAAAGATTTCAAAGTGTTGACTTGGCCGACAAATTCCCTATAAATGATTGAGCATCTGGGATGTGCTGGACCAACAATTCAGATCCATGGAGGCCCCACTTCACAACTTACAGGACTTAAAGGATCTGCTGCTAATGTCTTGGTGCTAGATACACAACAGGACACCTTCAAAGGTCCTGTGGAGTCCATGACTCAATGGGCTATAGCTGTTTTGGTGGAACGAGAGAGACCTACACGTTATTAGGTAAGTGGTTTTTATGTTGTGGCTGATTGTCAGTAACAAGTCCATTGAGACTTTCTAAATGGATCCTCTCAGTCTATTAAGAAGGACTGTTGTCTGTGGCCATTCTGAAAAATATACAACATGCTTATTTTAAACATATAAATCATAGTGTAGCCATTTATCTCTTAGCAGCTTTCAAAATGAGCAACTATTAAACAGCCAGAGGCAGAGAAAAGAGCAAGGAATATGTTGTTCATAATATAAGAGCCTTCAAAAGATGGGAGGAAAACAGTACATAAAGCCTCATTACAACATCTAGGACAGTTATTGTCATGAACACTGGTATTTCACAAGAAAAATAATGTTTCAGTCTCTCATAAGGCAAAGAAGAAAATCACAATGGTAAGAATGTGGGAGGTAATGAAACAGAGGCTATTAAATGTCATGAACTGAAATGCATAAAATAAACCTTCAACTCACAGCTAAAATACACCAGGTATATACTGCAAGGCCTAGATTCAGCATCCTCATCATTGTATATGTTAAAAAGATGAACTAAGACATCTTATAATTAGGAATGCGCATGTTTATATAACATATCTTGACAAGTGAATTGCTTAAATGACCAAAGTTACACCATGAAACTCCATGTGGCACAAACTGATTATTTGAACTTGTTATCTGTTAGCAAATTAGCTCGCTCACATGTGACATAAGCCAATCGGCTCCCATGATTTAAGCTGATTGCTCCTTTGACATGTAATCAGGAAAGCAATCAACTTGTTTCTCTCTCTTTGTGTACTATTTAAATTGCTCAGATCTTAGTGTGCTGCAGTTTAACTGGTTTAATTGCAAAACTGAGGAGCTTGGAAAGAGAAGAAGAGTAAGATAAATTATAAGGAGTATACCCCAAAATTCCTCAACATCATAAATTAAAGACTCTTGCCTCTTCCTCTCTCCTGCCCTCTTCCCTCTGGACTCTAGCCCATCTTTGGCTGGCTTCGCTTATGTGCCCCCTCTGCCAGGTTCCACACTATGTAGAGCTCAGAACGCAGAGAGTTCTCTTATCTGTGCTATTACTCACACACATGACAGGGAGTCATGTGTCTCCCTTGCGGGAGGCCTCGCTTCAGAGCGCTGCCTGATCATTCCAGCACCGAACTACCTGGCATCCACAATCTTAACAGAGGTCCAAAACATCAACGGAACTGTCAGAACTTTTTCTACTGACCCAGCCACAGAAACAAATCAATGCAAGGAAACATAGCATAGAGTTCTTGCACCATTCCGTGTTGATGTAAACACACAAGCCACCACCGCGAGTCTTACCGCAGAGAGCTGCATTTCTGTCGGCATGAAACGAGGCGAGCCCGTCTAGCTGAATGGCGGCGTCTGTCAACGGTCACGTCCATAACGAAGAGATATCACATCTGTAACCATGTGTTTTCCTCATTTATGTGAGTTTTTACAATGTGTGTGGTTTCAGAAAAACTTGTCCATTTTAGTCACGTCTGTAACACAAGTTAATTTCCTGATCTAAAGTGGAAAACATTTTCTTATGTCTGGACTCTATCTGCAAGTGTCTATGATTATTCATTGAAATAGTTTGATATACTAGCCATGGGGAACTGATACGTGACGTAAGTTTTTACTGCAAATACCACGTCCGTAGTGCTGGAATTGCCGGAAAGGTGACTCAACAACGAATAAAAACTGTGCCAACTAATGCCAGTTTAGCCTACTTTAATAATAATAATAAAAAAAACACTACACCTTGTTCTGACTGAAATATCACCAGAGGTGAAATAGTTTAATATACATGTATAAAGTAAAAGGTCAAATATAAGGAACGATAAGGAGGTCTCTGAAAGCAATTAAAGGTCAAATCATCATGAGAACTATGAGCATGAAATCACATGAGTCCTAAAAGTAGTTTTAAAGACCTTCACTCTTTACTGGATGGCATTTTCAGAGACCTTTGAAGCCACATGGTTCAAGCATATCCTTTTGTTTTCAGCAGAACAGAAAGAAACAGGTTTGTAGCTTCCCCCAGGCTACTGGAGGTCAATTTCAGCAGCACCAGAGGTAAAGTAGTGATGCACAACGCAGTCTGAATGTCTGGGTGCTCATGTGTCAAGCATGCTGTCAGTGCACTCCAGGAAAAAGTAAAGGACCAGATGGGTCTCACGCACTGTCCATTCCACTTTCCATTAAGAGTGCATAAGCATGCACTCACACCATTGGAAACTCAGTAATACAGCTTTCCTCTCATCCAGCTTTCCTCTTTGATGTACTCTTCAGTGCAGTTGATTTCAAGTAGGTACTCCACTGTGAGAATGTATCGTTTGTACGAAGTACAAACAGTTTGAGTGTGAATTTCTAGTTTCTACATGTCTCTCTCTCACACACACACACACACACACACACACACACACACACACACACACACACACACACACACACACACACACACACACACACACACACACACACACACACACACACACACACACACACACACACACACACACACACACACACACACACACCTATCTGATCCATAAATGTACCTTATGGGAAGAAAGCCAATTTAGGGACCTTTTGTATTTTTGTAAGGTTCATCCAAACACAAATTAAAAATTTTACAATTCCATTCGTCGCCTGAGCTAAAATTGATGAATTAAAGGTTGTGTTTTTCTGCATCACTAGCATCACCAAATGGAAATGCAAAAATAATGACTGTTTTAAAGCAGATTTCCAGAAAGCTCCCTCCTCTTTCTGCTTTGGTTGGACAAACAAAGATCAAAACTCACATCATTGGTTCAGCTAATATTACTATGTTGGACTTGTCAGAATGCTCAAAATATATATATATATATATATATATATATATATATTCAGATAATTAAAATGCATTACATTCTTGTAGCAGAAGAGTTAATCATTGATAAGCCAATACAAAAAAGCAGCTTTAGAATACAATGTATTGTTTACTACCATTTTATTGATCATAAGTCAATCATTGGCATAAAGTTCACAGCAATCCATTTCACAAGTGAATCTGTCAATCAGTTGGAGATTTATTATGACGGCTTGTTTGATCAGTCAAATGTACAAATGTACACTACCGTTCAAAAGTTTGGGGTCACTTACTCATTCTTTATTTATTTATTTATTTCACATTTTAGAATAATAGTAGTCAGCAAAACTATGGAATAATAGAAATGGAAATATGGGAATTATTTTGTGACCAAAAAATCCAAAATAAATCCAAAACTATGTAATATTTTAGCATCTTCAAAGTAGTCACCCTTTGCCTAGATTTTGCAGACATGTACTCGTGACATTTTCTCAACCAACTTCTTGAGGAATCACCCCGGGATGCTTTTTAAACAGTATTGAAGGAGTTCCCATCTATGTTGGGCACTTATTGGCTTCTTTTCTTCATATTTTGATCCAAGTCATCCATTTCAAAAACTTTTTTTTTTTTTTTAGGAAATTTTAGATTTGTAATTAAATAAATGTATATGTTTTGGCAGAATAATATTTTGTCTACAAAGTTAATTTCAAACTTTTAAGCATACACCTTCAGATCAAAAGATTTTTAAGATCATGAGAAACATTTCAGACAAGTGACCCCAAACTTTTGAACGGTAGTGTATTTAAAAAATTTTTTTTTTTATTAATGCTTACAAAACTTACATTTAGAGCCAAGAGGTATATTAAAACAAACAAAAAGGAAAATAAATAAATAAACAGTTTAAATAAAAATATCAAATTGTTTACATATTTCAATACACGTTACAGCTTTCTTGTTACTCAAATTGGAAATTGTTCTTAGGTATTTCTGAACCTCTGAATTAAACTAATGGTTTATAACCACCATACTTACATTTATGAGTATTAAACTTTGCCAACAAAAGCAGAACATTAAATCAAATAATATTCCTTAAGAGACATGTCATAGCTAAAAAAAAAAAACCCTGAATAAAACATTTTCAAAAATTGAAAGCTGGGAATGATATGATCTCTAACAATCTTGCAGAAATCAGACCAAAAACAAGTAGAGTAGGGACAACTCCAAAATAAATGAAAAAATGTTTCCGCCTGCAGACCACAAAAATGTACAGAATATATTAAATCTCTCTACAAGAAAATAATTAGTGGGGTAGTAATTATAAATAAGTTTGAAGGAAATTTCTTAGATTTTATTCGTGATTAAATATTTATGGGCAATTTCCAAATTTTGCACCATCTCAATCCAGCATTAGACATGCTTGTGTAGCATCTCGGGTGTGTTGCGTCATAAACATAAAATGTTTAGGTCACTGTGTCAAGTTAAATATAGTTTAATACTCAATCTTTAAATGCATTTTGAGGTCCCTTAGTTCGCATTTGCGCTCCTTCAAGTGTTTTGAACACAAGAACATGACTCATGTTTATGTTGTTCTGCTACTGAAAAGTTCTTCACTGTATAAACTGCGCGTTGCTCATACAGCTGAAGTTTCACTTACTGCCCTCTGGAGTAAACAGGTGGTATTACAAGCTTGCATTTCTCAGGACTCTTCCTTTAATCCGGTGTGATTAAATGCGTACATTTTTTTAACGTGTTAGTTTTTGTACAATTAATCGCACTGAATAAACGCATTAAATCGATAGCCCTAAATTTAACATAGAAAAAATTACACACTAAACCTTCTAGATTTCCTAAGCCAATTCCTAATGGGCCACTCAAACCAAACACATTGTTAGGCAAAAAAGCTAGATGCTGTGCAAGGTATAAAACAGAACATGTTATGTTGACTTTTTTTTTTTTTTTACCTGACAAGTCATCTAAAAAATAATCTGCAGCGCTCCAGCAATAGACGTCTAGCACATGTTTATACAGAAAAACAATTGGAAAAACAGTGCAGCTGAATGAAAAACGTGTTCGGTGTGAAAGGCTCCTAGGGCGTTTCTTTAGGGCAATTCCTTTCTGATCCCTAAATGACCCATTTAAAAGGAAGTAAAAGGAGGGGCCTTTTGTATTTTTTGACATTCATTCAAACATAAACCAGACACAGATTACTCTTTGCAAAGTCTAAAACAAATTTAAGACGGACAGCTTTCCTCGTCTCAATAAATCAAAAACACAATACTATGACACTTACTGAATTAAACGATTGGTTAAAAATCATTAATCATAATCCAATCATGCTGCCAGTTGTGTTTGAATGCTTCTAATGGTGTTAGGAAACTTGTTGAAATAAAGACAGTTTTTTTTTACTCTGAAGAACTGCTTTGTCATAACTGAGTGGTCATTGAAAGGCTGTCATCCAGTGTAGTATGATTTTTACAGCATAACAAGTAGGGTACAAGTGGCTAAAAGGAGACCTTGAGGAAAATGTTTTTTTTTTTCTGCACAAATTTTATCAAGATTCAAGAAATACATTTATTTGTATTAATATTGTTGGAGTAACACAATTTGTGTGAAAAGAAATAACAACAGAAGGTTGTTTTGAATAAAGTAAAAGACCCCCAGGGTGTTTATATAGTTATATTGTGTAGATATCGGGGCAATAGTTATAGGGCACAATTTGTCAACTTATGCAAATATTTTTGAGAAAGATAGCTGGCATGAGTCAAAAATTAAGATAATGCAGCTGCTTATTCAAAATAATCACTTTCAAATTGTTAACCATTTTCTGTTAATTTCAAATGATCTCAAGTATTCTATAAACAAATTAATCTCCACTGTGACTGGATCAGTCAATGTGACCCCATTTTAAAAAATTTAAAAACAAATGTATTCACCTAACTTGGGCTCTATTTTAGTGAGTGTGCAAAGTGCAGCGCAACAAGCAAAGGCCATGCGCTATGACTTATCCACTTTTGGTGAGAGCAATAATTCTAAGTGCACTGGCATCTGTGGGTGTATGAGTGCAAACAGTAGGTGTATTGTATGTTAATAAAGCAACACATAGAGATATGTTTAGCACTAGCGACCTTTAAAAAGTGCAACTGGGGGGAGTTTTACACCAAATACTATAATTTCACTTATTGGACAGTTATTGAACATTTTTGATATTATAACCTTGAACAAAATTGTAAAAGGCAAATAAGTATTTTGTCTCAAAATATATTTGATAATGTCTGGGATTTTCATTAGCTACATAAATATGCAACATTTAAAAAATGATCAAATATTAGATCAAATTACCTTAAAATCAAGCTTTAGAGATTGTACGCAATGACCTTGTGGATCAGGACATTTTTCTAATTTATAGACAGGTGTTTAGGAAAGCCCTGTGGTAGTTTTGAATGCAATTTAAAGGAATATTCTTGGTTCAATGCAGACAAAGCTCTATCAACAGTATAATGTTGATTACCACAAAAGTTTACTTCCACTCATCCCTCCTTTTCTTTAAAAAAAAAAAAAAAGAAAGCACAATACTGGATTACGGTGAGGCACTAACAGTGGAAGTGAATGGGGCAAATTTTTGGAGGGTTTAAAAGGCA
This sequence comes from Moxostoma hubbsi, assembly GCA_032164185.1. Classification (NCBI taxonomy): domain Eukaryota; kingdom Metazoa; phylum Chordata; class Actinopteri; order Cypriniformes; family Catostomidae; genus Moxostoma; species Moxostoma hubbsi. Next base: position 12,243,930 of record JAVLUX010000016.1, on the reverse strand, counting down.
GAAATGCAAAACTTATCATTTTATAAAAGCATTTTCATTAATTCTTCTGTTAAAATTCTTGTATTATTTCAGCTGTTTCAAATCGTAATATTTCACAGTCATTTTAGGGTTTCAGTATTTGTTGGCATTTCATAATCATGGAAACAAAGTTGTAAAATTGGTTATTAATTTAGACAGAAAGGATTAGTATGTAATTTTTTCACTCTAAAATCACGTTAACATGCATAATGTTTATGTCTCGTGGCTATACATTTGAAACAGTGAGAATTTATGTTTACGGATTAACTTCCATTTTAAGCGCTTTTCTTTTTTTGAAGAAAACAAAGCACTTAAAAGGGGCAAGTCAAAATAATTTTTTGGTGGTAAAAAATATTATGCCACAAATTATGTCAATTGAGTTTAACTTGTATTGAACCCGGAATATTCCTTTAAGTGTTGGGAGAAGATAAAATCAAATGTGCCTTTTACACCAAGGGCCTTTAGCCCCATTGTACCCTACAGGATGCTTTTGTTCAGCCAATTACGGCTGTCATATGCATGATGTGTGCTAATCTCTGGTTAGTAGCAGGAAATGGTGTCATTCTTGTAATAACAGCCAAGTAACCACGAAGTACGTATTTTAGCCAACATAGCTTGTGCATGCCTGTCCCAGGCATACCAAATGGTTGTTAAAGACCAGATGGGAATGATAGCTTCAGATATTACAAGCTTGCATGTTCATGCATGGAGACATGCACACACGTTTTCTATCATGCTCGGAACTTTACCTCGACTTCTATTGTTTTTATACTGAGCTACACAAATGTTCTATTCCCTTAACCTCCCAGAAACCTTTCTGCATTTTTACATTTTCATTTGTTTATTTTGTTTATTAAGACGTTTTCCTCAGGTGAACCTTTGGCTGGTCCCCACAATGTAAGTGATTCCAGGTTTTATTATAATTTTGGGGACATTTAGGGGATATAACATAGGCTTGTTTTATATGGTTTAATTTTTTCTTAGATATTTTTGTTAAGATTTATTTCCTTTATGAAAATTTTTCCAAATGAGGACAGTAACTATATCTTCATTTTTGGAATGAGGAAATGTGTTATTACATTTATGCATTTGGCAGATGCTTTTTATCCAAAGCGACTTACAGTGCCCTTATTACAGGGACAATCCCCCCCAGAGCAACCTGGAGTTAAGTGCCTTGCTCAAGGACACAATGGTGGTGGCTGTGGGGATCAAACCAACAACCTTCTGCTTAACAGTTCAGTGCTTTAGCCCACTACGCCACCACCACTCCATATTACATTTTATGGAGTATGTCACAGCAATTAAGCTGACATCACAACATTGGTTTTACAACAAAAAACATTTTATGAGACAGACAGAAAAATAAAGGAGCATTGTCTTGTCTTCAGTCACAGATTCTCAGCATTGAATAACCATGCTTTTTAGTTTTTGTCTCTGTATTTTTTTCTTTTTCAGTACATTTCACTGGCACATTTGGCTGCTGCAGAACACCACCCCTTACATTTCTTGGAGATTTTAAGCATCAGATATTATACTTCACGAGACAGAGGTCTTGAGGTTTAGCTGTATGTTGTTTCGCCGTTGGATATTTTTACTATTTTCAAAGAAAGACTCTTTGTTGTGTAAATCCTAAAGAGACAATCTTCTCAAAACACGACTTTATCAATGGAATATAAAAGCTATTTTTACAGGTGTTGGCCTATATTTTATGTAAAGTGAAATGAACTGCATAAAGCATATTTTGACAATCACATACCTCATTTGAGTGAAAATTTTAGATCCCAGTGATGTAACTTTTGGCCCTCTAGCAGTTGAAGCATAGAGCTAAAGCAAGGTACTTGTGGAGGAACCTTGTTATGGTAATTACATCAGTCTGGCTTTGGCTTTGATTACCTCAGTCAGTCTGCTCTCTGTATCTGATGGTTTGAGGTGTACTGGTGCAACAATGGTTACATATAATCAGCTTATCAGAGTGAATGACACTAACAACAACAAAGCTCGCCTCCTACCCTCAAAAAAATTAAATAAATAAATATCAAAAGGAAGAAAAAGATGGATATCTGAAAATATGTCTTATTAGCAGGTAAACATCATATTCTCCACAGTTTTTTTTTGTCTTACTGAAAACAATTGTTTCAAAATAAATAACGTTCCAAACCGCAGGCAACGATGACAATAGACATAACGATTGCTTGTCATATCAGAAAAAGTCAAACGGTGGAAACTATTATAACTTAGCTAGCAGGCAAATAGACCAAGGTAGTAACTGGTTTAGAGATTGTGTTGTTACCAACATAAAGTTATTTTTTTCCATTATCCTTCCTCAAAAATGAAATCAAGCACTGCAGTAACAAAAATCCATAATAAAATGATGGATTACATTAGATAGCATTAGCCCCATTAGAGTGGCTAATGCTATCTAATGTAAACCATCAGCTCCATTAGAGTGGCTAATGCTATCTAATGAACTACTGTGCTAAGAGAGCTACCTGGCTAACCATTAGTCCAATAAAATATCTTACCTGTCGAGCAAGAAAAAGCCATCTCTCTGGGTCGGTTTTAAATCCTTTCAGATCTCGGAGTGGTCATCGACTCTGAAAAAGCCAAGTCGATGTCGTTTCGTGTTTTATTATTACGGGCTATGTCACATTCCCTTTTTGCTTAAAGGCTGTTCTCGGTTAGAGGTTTCTTTATTTTTAAAATGGGCAATTCTCCAGAGGCTTTTCTTTTTGAATGATCCATGGTCAATATCACTCATTTGTTGTGGCAACAAGCTTTCAGCTTCAAACTACCACCACACCTTTCACTGCACATATACACGCGCTGTATAGCTGGACCTTTTTCTTTATTTATGAATATGATGTAAACAAGCAGGGATGACTGACGGAAGTATGCAATTTCCAACCAAATTTCAAAGCTCTAAAATATAAATAATTATTATAGGCTTACCATAATGAATTTGGGTATGGCAAATACATGGTTTGAAAGAAGGACTGTTGGTGTACTTGAAAATTAATACAATTTTGTTCATTTAAAAAAAAAAAATACAAAATCTTAGTGTATCTTTAACACAATGGAAGCTCAGTGATGTCATACAATGGCAGCTTATGGTGACAACCTCCTATAGCTTCAAAAAGAACATAAAAGCATAATTCAGAAGTAAATTATAAATGATAAATTATTGTATGCAACTCATGCATTGTTCTGAAGGCATACGATACGGTTTTGGTGAGAAAAAACTGAAATCTGATGTATTATTTAGCGAAAATCGTCAGACTTTCTATCCTGTGCATGTTCACGAGAGTGCATGAGAGCAACTGAATACACAGCCCCCGCTCACAAGATGGGGCGTTCAAGTGAAAACTTCTGTTAATCTAAAACAGATCCCACATAACAATAGTAGCAACATAAAACAACACAGTTGAACACAAACTAGAGAACAGGACTTACAAAAAACATGTCTGAAGAGTTACAAAACAAGTCAAAGATGAGCTGCCTTATCTTTTATTCAACTAGAGTACTTGGGAATCAAACAGAGAGATAGAGAGATGCTGAGGCAGTTAACAACTGACCCCCCCCCCCATTTATGCAAAAATGCATTTAGAATGAAAAGCACTTTAGAAGGCGGTCAATGTAGGCAGAAGACAGCAATGCAGCTAGATTTTGGTAGTAGACAGAGGTAATGTGTAGCATTTAGAATAGCTTGGTCACATGCTCCCATGTCTACAAGATGCTGGGTTCTATTGTATGGGCTCAATAGATCAAAATTATAATAAGGCTGATAACAGGTGAATGGGAAACCATGGGTCTTTCATAAGACATCATTACTTTGAAAGCAAACAGAAAACAAAACATTTTCATTCAACCAGGTCAATGAAGGTAAAGAAGATCTGTCAAAGAAACTGGGAATTTTCAACATCATTTTTTAAAATCAACTACTCCTAACATTGTAGATTAATCTTATATGTTCTCTGTATTTTTGATTCAATCTCTAAACTTTATTCATAGCAGTAGCTCATTCCTTAGTGACTTTTCAGAGGCACATGGCAACGTTATCTCTCTTATGTTATGTTCGTAAAAGGCTTCACGATTTCAAGAGCCACCATTTAACTGCTGCATGTTTTTTAGAAGCAGTCGGATCAAGTATTTTTAGTCAAGGCATTGACAAACTCAAACGGAAAACATCATAGCCGTGGCCTCTGCATAATCTGCAAGCTTTAAACTGGATTGACTTCTAAGCAGTGAAGAGACAAGATGAACAGCACATTCTACTTATTTGTCCATCTCCTGCAGTGCACTTCCAAAGTCTTTGGGGTTTATCAAAGTACTTGATACAGCCGGAGTGATGGAGGAGTGTTGGGAGATACGGAGATATATTTGCTCATTCACATGGAGAGATACAACATTGTGGTCCTGGCTCACACTCCAATTACGGTTTAGAGGATCACAACCTGGTCTCATATTGTAAACGTGACTATGTAAATTTTTTTGCAAAACTTGTTATACGTGTCTCCAGGTACAATTGCCTGCAGTTTCCAGGACAAATGAACATTAGAGGCACTAAAACAACTGTGTGTTTAATTCCCTTTCACTCAAATCAAGACTTGAATGGCTGATTATTATATGTTAATGCTTTTATTGCAGACTCACCTACATATATAAACTTATACATTATTGGACTTAGAGTTGGTGGACAGTGGTTCAAGTCCAGCCATGAATTCAAGCTGACATGTGAGATTACAGAGTCATAGAAGCAGCACGAAATGTGGTGGCTGCTTCAGAATATATTCTTTTTAATTTTGCTTCTGCATTTTAAAAACGAATGGTTAGATTTAGGCATTGATAAGGTAAGGATGTCTTTTTAAATGTCTCATTTATATTTGAAAACGCTATTGGTTAGGTTCAGGCAACAGTTTTAGGTTAGGAAGGTATGTTTTAAAAACAATTATCTAAAATTTACCTTAAAACTGCATCTGAATACGACACAATTTTACTTGCTTTTGGTGCCCCAGCTGGACATTTCACTGGAAACCTGCAGCCAAATGTGATATATGCAGCGCATGTATTTTTAATTGCAAAAATGTTGTCATGTTCATTTAAATTTCATGACACCAGGCTGGAGGATCCCTACACAGCTCTAACATCAAAAAACTTTCAGAAGCTCTCATTAGTTTCTGGAATAAATGAGCTGATCGGCAGCCTCAAGCTTCCAACAAAAGCCATGTGAGGAGAGAGATGTAGTTTGCTAGTCAAATGAGTTGGTTAACATTTTAACCAACAAACTGATGTTTAAGTTCACTCAGTGTCTCATCTTTGAATAATAATCAGCGTAATCACCAAACTGTTTCTCACATTTTCTTTACAAGCGTTCCTTCTATGGAAAGGGTGCTTCATAAAATACAGATGTGCACATACGTTTACAGTACATGATCCTTTTTTTATAAGTTTACATACCTCCTGCAGAAACTTTAAAATATGTAGCCTTTTATTTTTAATTAGGGATCATAAAAAATATTTTGTTCAATAACTAAAATTGCACAAATTCTCCTGTTTAAAAGTTCCCAATTGTGATAGATGAGCAGAACTCCCTCAATTGTTCTGAGTGGCAAACTTTTGAACTGGATATTTTGTGTGAATTAAGTTATTACAGCTTATGAATTAATAAGAAACAGTTCAATATTGTGAGATGACTATTGCAGTAACTTTTGCAGTCTAAATATTCATTTAAGGGAGAATGTTTAAGCTGCTTGACTAGTCGGAACATGAAAGCTTCCTATTTGTACTAGGATGGAACGGTTTATTTCAAGAGAGACCCATTCAGATTCCTACAAATTCAAGCAGAGAGGTAAATAAAAATGTATAAATTTAAAAGGTGATTTGTGTAACTTTTTCTATGTTAAATTTGCAGCATGTAATTTCTGCATCACAAGTAGCACCAAACAGAATTGCAATCTGTATGTTTCAGCGGCTGACAAAGCAACACACGCTCAAACTAACGGCAAAATTCAAATTCGTATTGTGAAGCACTTGACTTTTGATGTAAAATCTCTGCCAATTTTTATATAGTACAAGTGACAAAAATATAATAGTTATTTTACTGATATTATAACATTAGTACTTGCTGAATATAAGCAACTTGTGCTTGGTACACACACACACACACACACACACACACACACACACACACACACACACACACACACACTATTTTATGTACCAAACACGATTACACTGAAATGTATATATTGTTTAAATATACCAGTTCAACCATTTAACAATCTATCTCTAATTTAAAAGCAAGCTGCTAGAATTCTTTACAGACCCTAAAATTGCTAAATTCCATATTCTTGACAAATAAGCCTGGCTAGGTCACCAACACGGGGTGGCTTATCAAGGAAAGGTGTGCTACAACTTTTCGAAGTAAGATTAGACTTTTATGATTTTCACCTAGCCTACAATAAAATGGGCAAAAACATCCCATATATCACCCAAAAAATACCATCCATTGAAGGAAGGACCTAAGCCACATTTAGAGACCAGAAAAATCACAAGAAAACAAACAAGACCAGAAAGGAACCACCTAGTAACCAAACAGAATACACTAGCTACCGCTTAGAAATGCCCTATAAACCTGCAGTTGCTCAGCAACACCATTGCATCATGGCAGTGTTTTCTAAAAAAAAAAAAGAAAAAAAAAAAAAAAGAGAAGAATAATAAACAATATTTTATTTTACAAGTTGACATGTTGCTCACATGCACTCTGTGAAACACTTGATCTAGCTGATCACATGGTTTTGAAGTAATGTCATATTTTTGCAGACGTAGCTCTACTAAACCATTCCATGTCATCCATTTGTCAGCTAGAGGTGAAACCCCTTAAGCGTAAAGGATTAGACCTCTTGCCGAACTCTTGTGTTCATGTTTTCACTGTGACACATGCTTACATTCATGCTATTAGCACAGCCCAGCCACTGCTGGCTTTTGAATCTGCTTTTGACTTGTGGTCATATAAGGTGAAAAAAAAATTATCCTTTCTCTCTCTGTACTAGATGAAGCTCTTAACCACTCTCTGGAGATCTAAGAATCAGACGTCATACGCTGCAGACACTTCGTCTCTCTTCATCTCCAAGACAAAGGCACTCTTAATGATGTCCTTTCTTTCCTCAACAAGCCAACTCAGACTCTCGTCAGTGTTTGATTTTGACTTCAGAATTAAGAAAAAATAAAGATAGATCTTAAGAGGCTAATGTTACACAGTGAATATTGAAGCAAACTGCTGAGCAGAAAGAGGAACATTATGCATTATTCTGTGCTTTGCTTTATTACACTGAGTCCATCCCATTGGACCAAAAACTTTCAGTGAAGATGCAAAGGAGGACAAAAGTTGCCAAAGCACAAATATTGGGGTATTGATTCATCATCAAAACAAGTTTAAGATAATCTGTCTAAATCAATTCAATAAGTCTCACACAGTGTTTTAATTTTTGAAAACTAAAGCAAAAACTAAATGTAACTTTTATTAAATTAAACTATTATTGTAAACAATTTGATGGTATAGCTAAATCCTTTATCTGGAAAAATAAACGTCCTCAGATGCAATTTAATAAAGTTACACAGGCCAATTGACGAAGGTAGGTTAGGTCTTCCCAAGATTTTGTTTTTCCATTATGCTTTTGGTCTCAGGCATTTGACTCATTGGTCACTTCCACCTGAGAGAGCCCCTCCTTCGCTCTTTATTAAACAGGAGGTCCTTGCCCCTATCTGGCCATGGCAATGTCTTTCTACCAAGTTGCCCAGAGAAGTAAAGACATCCCGTTATCTTGCACATGCAATTAGTGAGGACAAAATTTGGACATTTACCTGAACGTTGCCGAAAGTATTTGGTTAAACCCTAAATTGTGCATTAACAAGTCCCCTTTCTGCTGGACAAAACGGATTGAGAAGGGAGTTGCTACGATGGGTGACCTGTATGATAATGGAGCATTGAGATCCTTTTTGTGATTCCCAGATCTCAATTCTTCATGTACTTAGTTGCGCCATCTACTTTGTACCACCATTGGGTGTAGTTTACAGCCCTCTAAAGCGGCAGACACTCTTGAGATGGTGCTTACTGCTTTTGGAAAGTGTCACGAGGCTTCAGCGTCTAGGGGACAGGGTTTTAACATCTCTTAAAAAGTTATGGGAGAGAGACTTGAATTTAGTCCTGGAGGATAAGGAATGGGTAGGATTTTTTAAAAAGTCAAGTCTATAGGGATGCAAGGGTGTGCCTCATTCAATTTAAGATTCTGCATTGTTTTACTGGACTCCCTCTAGATTGTATAGGCTTGGCCTTAAAGACACACCTACTTGCTGGTGACAGGGACATAGCCCACGTTTTTGGTTTTGTACTAAAATTGGGGGGTTCAGTGTTATGCATGTAAAGTTTTGAGCACTCAGATTTTACTCTGCCATAGACTTTGTATTTCAGGTGATGGGGCAGGTATTAACGTAGGGGACAAACACACAAAAAAAAAATGGGTCCTATAAATAAAACTAAACTGAAATTAGAAGCACTGAAAACTAAACTAAAACTAAGTCAAGAGTGAAAACTTAAAGTAAATAAAAATTAGGCTGATTTTTGGTACGGACATGGCACATGGCACCAAAAGTCAAATCAATTACATAAAAAAAAACAAAAAAAACACATAAACCAGACTGAGTGACAGTGAGCTTTGACAGCTGTTTTGAAAAAAAGAGCTTAGCCGCGTTAAAAAGAAATGTATTTGTTGGTTCCACAATCCTGACCTGAAGTCAGTGACATTCAAATGGAGGACATGATGAATGGCTGAAAATGTCTGGTAGCTGTAGACCGGCTCAACTAAATGGTTAGTCGAGCATCTAGCACTTTGTCAAAGTATTCTGAGGAAATGATAACAGATTGCGGTCGGCGCAAGTTTTGATGAGGTTCTCCTGAACATGCCCATTTGTAACTGCCCAGCACAAAGCGTGATGAACTGTGAAGGTGGTTTTGATGAACTGTGAAGGTGGTTTGATGGCATATATCTTCACCTCAGAGACTCACATCCCATGTGATTAATTTTCAGAAAGCTGACGACCCATAATCACAGGCCTTACACTCTGTAATTGATCTGTTAAATCAACCCTATTCCTGCTAGTTTTTATTCTGCCTTGGCATGTTATATTTGATATATAAAAAATAAATAAATACATTTACTTGAGGTTTTAACAAAGTGATGAATAATATAATTTTCCAAGAAATGTGGTCTTTTCTGTTTTTCTTACATGACTCTCTGGAATACTTGTTTCTGATTGGTCAATCCCAGCATTCGGCGGTTATGGAATATTTTTATTTAATCATTCAGTTAATCTGTTTTTGATAATAGATTTAATATGTATGCAATATGCAATGATCTAAAAATGACAATGTGCAATCAATGCATTATGATAAGCTGCATTATCAATATTATTCAGTATGTTTAATTAATTAATAATTATTCCTTTATTAATTTAATACTCTAATTATTTAGATCAGAGTATTTTGACTTTGAAAGTGCAGAAAACAGCTCTCTCTGTGTAAGGTCAAGGGAAAATGAATTGATATAATACAGAATGTAGGAGACCTTAGAGACAGGATGCCTGTGTCAAGTGAATGAGTAAGGAGTTTTAGATATGGAACACATGTAGCAGCTTGGCTTCTCTGGAAAGAATTACAGCTTCTTTCTATCAAAATTTGTATGGTCCAAAGGGAGGTGGGCATGTGGATATCGATAGGGTAATTTAATGAGCAGGACAGGTGAAGATAATGCCAAGATTACCAAAACAGGCAAATGATATACGTGCGCTACTAAAGTGCTAGCATTAAGTTGAAACAACAAGTTGGGGCCAAAGGTGACCCTTCATCTATGTATTAAACTTCTGCAATTAATTCATCTTGAATTACTCCATTCAGTGACGATTTCACTGAATGAAGAGGCCATCCCTCAAAGTGTTAAGGGGAGCAGAAACTATATAAAAATGCATGATTCTGATCTGTAATTTCAGATGCTCCATGGACCACCTCGGCTTTATGTTTTTAATAAAGTCTTATCTTATGGCATCAAAACCAAAGACTCTGAGTTAGTGTCATTACATTAGAGGCAAAGGTTCCACGACACGGTCAACTTATTTTGTACTGTAGAATGACCGCTAAACTGTATATTTCACTGGTGCCACTGACAACCAATCTTCTACAATCTTTCATGTCCATTCATTTTCTTATTTGGTAATGAAATAAGCAGGATAATGCACAGCAATAAAACAAATTCCCTCCACTTCGCATTGGGGTCCTGATCACCTTGTCAGTATGACTGTACATTATTTACTTGTGTCTTGATTAACATCATTTTCACCTAAAACAATGAGTCCTGTTGAACTTTACAGCTCCTTTTCCTGAAACTTCTTGCTTTATAACTAGTTTTCAATGCAATGCATTGAAGAAAAAGACTGCACTAACTACAAATATATTTTCAAGGCAATGTGTCATTCTAAATGCGGCTTGCTTTGGGGTTTTATGTTCTCTCAATTATGTGCTAAAGAATGATAACAAAGTTCTTTTGTCCTGTTCATTTAATCTAAATGTGAGCATCTTGACTCATTGTGAATGGGATGTGTCCCTTTTATTGATTAGCTCTCTAATTAAAAGTATAGAGCAAAGTATAGTTCTGATTATTATGTTTTGTTTTTTTCCTTTTAGAGAGGTGTACAATAGTGCGATAGGCACATTTGAAGTGTTGACGGTTCCTGAATGACATCCAACCACTGTACCTCAAGGTCAGAGAGTAAGCCATTCACACTTTTAATGTGTAACGTTACGTCTTGATATTGGGTCATGTATGAAAAGGCATGCAAGACAGTAGATAAACAACATAATGTTTGAAATAAACATGCACTACATTTCAAATCACGACTAATGTGTCACATGTCAATTCTATTCACTTCTATTTACAAGAGCTTTGGTCAACACAACCAAAAAAAAAAAGGCAAAAAAGACAAAAACACAGGGCGGATATTGATTTCTCCAATCTTGGATAAACCTTTGTTCAGTGTTATGAAGTATTGTGCATAACACATACATTTGTGAGAAAATGTATGTTAAAAAAAAAAAAAAAAAAAAAAAAAGTCATTTGTAAGACAATGCGTCATTATCACAATGACAGCCAGCAGCTTCATCAATGCAAGAAATGGATGTGGATGATTTGGTTAAATCATACAATGTTTCTTGTCATTGTGAAAGCTATGACTTTATTCTCCTAATTTTGACTTTATTTTCAACATGTTATGACTTTAATCTCAAAATTTTTACTTTATTCTCAAAATATTTTTTCCCCATGGCACCATTCCGCCATCATACAAAACCAATTAATATTTTATTATATAAAAATATTTGAAAATAAATAAAGATTTTGGAACTGACACAAGGGCGAGTTAAAGGAATATTCCGGTTTCAACACAAGTTAAGCTCAACAGCATTTGTGGCATAATGTTGGTTACCACAAAAAACTATTTTGACTCGTCCTCCTTTTCTTTAAAATGTGAGGCACTTAAAATGGAAATGAACGGGGCCAATTTTTGGAGGGTTTAAAAAGGCAGAAATGTAAAGCTTATAATTTTATAAAAGTACTTACATTAATTCTTCTGTTAGAACTCATGTATTATTTAAGTGGTAAAGTTTAAATCGTCATTTTAGGGTTTGATGACTTTACATCGTCATAGCAACGAAGTTGTAAAATTGGCTATAACTTTACACAGAAAAGGGTAGTAAGTGATTTTAAAATCATGTTAACACATATTGTTAATGTATGTTTTGTGGCTATACTTTTAAAAAACTGTCCCACATTAACTTCCATTGTAAGTGCCTCACTGGAACCCAGATTTATTAATTTTTTTAAAGAAAAGTAGGGGCAACTCAAAGTTCATTTTTGTGGTTATCAATATTATGCCACAAATGCTGTTGATTGGTCTTAACTTGAAACTGTAATATTCCTTTAATGCTTCTGATTATCGTGAAAGCGGACACAGTTTTGCAGATAATCTCAAAATGGACAAATAATGGCGATTTATCAGCTTAACCAATAAATCAGTCTATTACTAATCAAAACGTATTGCAACACCATCTCTGCTGTGTAAAGGCTGCCACAGATGTTTAAATAGATGCAAGTAAAAGGAATATCTATCACAATTCAGTATGCAAATATTATGTTGGCAACATCATCAGTTACACTTTGAACGCCTAGTCAATGTGACATTTTAAAACTTTAAATGTTATATTTAAATTAAATATAAAAATAAATTCTAAAAAAAAAAATTAAATAATATTTATTAAAATTAATTAATATTTAAATTAAAAATGACATTTAAAAATATATTAAATTCATGTAATATTAAAAACATTTTAAATAAAAAGTTTAAATTTTATTTTATTATTAAAATAATAATAAATTAATTGATATGAAAATTCACCAAAATGAAATACATATTTTATATGATATTTTACAAACCATTTACTCACCCTCATACCATCTCAGACATTATATCCTCTGCTGATCAAAAATTAATATTTTTGAAAAATATCTCAGCTCTGTAGGTCCATACAATGCAAGTGTATGGTGGCCAGAAATTTGAAGCTCCAAAATGCATACAATGGCAGCATAAATGTAATGCATATGACTCCAGTGGTTAAATCCACGTTTTCAGAAGCTATATGAAAGGTGTGGGTAATTCCTTTTTTACTATAAATCTTCACCTTTAAGCAGCCCGTGAGGCAATATGCACGAAAAATCAAAATCACCAAAAAAACAATAGAAGATGTAGAAGGAAGTAAAAGTGGAGATTTATAGAAAAAAGGAATTAACTATTTATCTGTTGCAAACCAACAGTCCACTGTCGGCCATTTTGGAATGCTGCCGGGAGGCTATTTCCAGTCATGACATTGCAGCTCCTATCTACTTGAATGAGGGAACACCTAAATCTTAAAAACAGCCAAGCTTACATTTAAACAACATATTTCAAATCAGCAGTAAAATCACTGGAATCATAAATTGTGTTTCACCTCATATAATGCTAAAAAGCCAAAGTTTCCTGGCTTTTATAGCTAATGTTCATGCGTGTTCTCCAGTTGATTGCCAGGCAATGTCTGTATCTGAAAGGTGATTGGCTCTTTTACCTGTAAGGCGGGACATCCTTTCTACATCCGTTGACCATTGGGCTCTAAAGCTCCTTGGTTGGGCGTTCCAATTTCTCCCATTCATTTTAATAGAAGTGGCCCGGCTCTCATAAATAGTCTCTGTTCTCAGCCACACCTATTATATCACATCTAAATACATGAATTTAACGACTGGAGTTTAATGGATTACTTTGTTGCCTTTATGCACTTTTTGGAGATTCAAAGTTCTAGCTACCATTCACTTGCATTGTACAGAGCTGAAATATTCTTCTAAAATGTTTGTGTTCTGCTGAAGAAAGAAAGTCATACACATCTGGGATGGACTGAAGGAGAGTAAATGATGAGAATTTTCATTTCTGGGTGAACTATTCCTTTAAATGGAGTAATTCAAGATGAATTAATTGCAGAAGTTTAATACATAGATGAAGGGGTTTTAGAACAAAGAACCAACCAGAACGTTTGTGGAATATAAATACAGTACTGCTTTTTATATACTATAAATATTAAAGCAAAATATAACAGAGAAAACTGTATTGTATTTAGGCTGTATGCTATATCCTCCAATGGCCCAGGAGACTACGTAAAGTAAATTAAGATTAATAGGCTGCTCCTGGATATGGAAGGTGTGTTAAGATTGTAACGGGGTGTCTGGTCAGGGTGAATGAGTGTTTAATACTGCCTCCTACTGAAGAAAACACAATCAGAGCAGAACAGCATGTGAGATCACACCTCACGTGTCAAACAGGAATTAACAATCTTGTGTTTGAAGGGAAAAATCAATAAAACCGCTATAAAAAGCCTCAGAAGTTTCTAAAAATACAAGGGCTTTAAATGACTGGGATGTGGCCATTGTGCAGAAATCAGTGAGCATATGACGTTTATTCACTGCTATTAAAAATATTGCATTCAGAGGACTCAAACATGATTACCACCAAATACAGCAAAAGAGGCAAATGTTTGCCATGACTTCACTACCTGACACATACACCTTGTTGAAACATAACACAGAGCACATTGAATTTCAGTACCCCACTGAATCACGAGCGTAAAACTTCTGTGCTCAAGGTCCTGCTTATTTCGAAAAAAGGTGACAAAAGATAAAAACAGACTTCATCTAACAATGACAAATGCTTTGCAAAGTGAGAGAACACAACCTTGAGCCGTGGTGAAAGGGAAACACTTTGCCAACTTGCACAAACACGTACCCAAGCAAATGAGCCATTGAAAATGCTTCTGACATTTGACGTAAGCGCACCCCTAATGACGAACTGCTTCATAGCTGATAAATTTTGCTGAAAGACTGCTGGTGTGTGGAAAAGGTTGTGGCTCAAGGTCAGAATTTAACCAGAGCTTGGATCAAAAATGCCACTGAAAGTTACAAAAATGATTTTGATTTGCATCTGATTAATATTCCATCTATTTTAATATTCTGATCTCAATTCCTATTATAGGCATCGCTATACACATAACTGCATAAAATATCAATGCTGATTTAAAGGTGCTGTAAGCAATGTCTTTTTGTTCCAGGAATCCCACAGAAATAGGTGTCTCAAGATAACATACTTGTCTGTGACAACAAAAACTAAGTAGACAGCAAAAAAAGTGTCAGGAAACTTAACCAATCACCACATCAATAATTTTATGTGGTTGCTGACATGTTTTTGGAGGGCAGGATATCATAGAAAGGACTTGTGTATTAGGGGATGGTGGTGGTCTAATTTATTCAGGTGGAAATTAGTAAAATGGTGAAAATCACTTATAATGACTTAAATTACAAAGCTATAAGAGGTCAAATAAATAAAGTTTCAATACAAATTATTCCGGTTGAGATTTTATGTTTGTGATTTGAGTATTGGCTGAAAAGTATCAGAAGAAGTGACATATATTGTGTTTTGCAAAGTTTACTGCTGCTGTATTTGTAGATTCTTTTCACGTTTCTAAAGTATACAGGAAAACAATAAGTGTTTCATAAGTTTTAAAGGCTTTTATTGGCAAAAACATTCTGCCCAATATATGCAAAGAGTCAATATTTACAGTGTTGATCCTTGTTCTTCATAACCTCTGCAATTCACTCTGGCATGCTGGATATCAGCTTCTGGGCCAAATCCTGACTGATGATGATCCATTCTTGACTTATTAGTGCTCGGATTTGATCACAATTTCTGGGCTTCTGTTTGTCCACTCGCCTTTTGAGGATTGACGACAGGTTCTCTATGGGATGAAGATCCATTGCCTGGCCACGGATCCAACATTTCAATGTAATGATCTCCGAGCAACTTCATAATCACTCTTGCCTTGTGACATGGTGCTTCATCATGCTGGAAAATGCATGGATCATCACCAAATTGCTCCTGGATCGTTGGGAGAAGTTTCTCTTGCAGGAAGTTTTGATACCATTCTTTATTCATGGCAGTGTTTTTGGGCAGAATTGTGAGAGAGAGCTCACTCCCTTGGATGAAAAGCAATCCCACACATGGATGGTCTCAGGATGCGTCACTTTTGGGCATGACACAAGACTCATGGTAGCGTTCACCTTTTCTTGTCCCAAACAGTCGGAAGGGGGATTCATCAGAGAAAATATCTTTGCACCAGTCTTCTGCGGTCCAATCCTTGTACTTCCTGCAGAATTTCAGTCTGTCTTTGATGTTTTTCTTGGAGAGAAGTGGCTTCTTTTCTGCCCTTCTTGACACCAGGCCATTGTCCAAAAGTCTTCGCCTCACTGTGCGTGCACATGCACTCACAGTAACCTGCTGCCAATACGGAGCAAGCTCTGCACTGGTGTTGACTCGATTCCGTAGTTGACTCCTCAGGAGGAGACGTTACTGGCACATGGACACTCTGGGACATCCTGAAGCATTCTTCACTGCAGTTGAACTTCTCTCCAAGTTTTTGATGATCCGGAAAATGGTTCTTTCAGGTGCAATGTTCTTTGCAGCAATTTCCTTGCATGTGAGGCCATTTTGATGCAAAGCGATGATGGCATCATAGAGATAACCATTGCTAACAAGAACACAATGATTGGAAGCACTTCTTCTCTACTTTTATAACAATCAGTCTGCTCTTATAATCCAATCAGAATGATAGAGTGATTTCACCCGACTAGCACTTGTTCTCACTTTCTCAGGTGCTGCTGATATGATTAGTGAAATTATGCTGGTCATTTTGTGCCATGACCAAACAACTGTGAAATTTAGGATAGATTTTGTGAAAGTTTTTTTTGGCCAATTAAGATTTTTGCAATTATTTAAAATGCATCGGATCATTTACATTTATGCATTTGGCAGACGCTTTTATCCAAAGTGACTTACAGAGCCCTTATTACAGGGACAATCTCCCCTGAGCAACCTGGAGTTAAGTGCCTTGCTCAAGGACACAATGGTGGTGGCTGTGGGGATCGAACCGACAACCTTCTGCGTTTAGTTTATTGTTTATTGCTTTAGCCCACTATGCCACCACCACTCCATACACACGATCACTCTGCACAATAATCTAGAAACAATGTGAATCAACGCCACAACAACTGAAGCAGAAAAATTAGCAAAACACAAAATTCATGTCACTGCCAATACTTTTGGCCACAGCTGAATATTTTCGATATGGTTTGAAAAAAATAGTGACTCATTAAGTTAAAAAAAGCCCCTGAAAATCAAATCCAAGGGCTTTCAAATGTATGCCTCTTACTGTTAGAGTACATTTTGTACTCTGGTGTGGTACATGTAAAGGTGATCTGACACAGTACGACTCACATGTGAGGCCTGCAAGAGCCACGCGGATGCTGAGGTCTACCACCAACGCCCACCTGGGATTGCACCGCGCCACTGCTGGCGGAATGAGAATTTCTGCTGACACATAGAACTGTAGAGCATATGTGATGTAGATTCCAAAAGAGTAAAGCAGCTTCACGATCTGATATAACCTACAGAAGAGACAGAGGTGAAATTTTAAGATGTGTACAGTTAGTTGGCATGAAATTCTTTAGGGAAGTTGAAATGTACTGCACTGTGATATGATCATATACAATCACCTCAAACTATTTTAACAGCATATTGCTAAGTATTCTATACTTAAAATATTATGCATACTGATTTGATGACTCGCATTACGAGAAACTATATGGATTTTTTGCGCTTTATAAAACTTTCCCTTAAAAATTCTTCTAAATTTTAACCTAAAATATTGATGCTGACAAAAATAAAGTCAATGGACTTGTTTGCATCAAATACCCATTGCATCATTGTTCTTTTGGGATGAATGTGTGCATTTCTGATTTCAGCAGTCATAGATGTCAAATTTATCACAGATTGTATTAACTGGTCTTATAGCCTTTAATTGTTGTTAAAAGAAAAATATCAACAGTCTAATGGAGAGAGATGAAAAATAATCATGAATATACTCTTAGTGCAAGGCACATCAATCACTGCACTGTTACAAATAGCAACAAGTGGACAGAAGATTGACTCCTCTTCCACTGCTTCTGCAATTTGCATGAAACCCACACCATCTCCTTTGACATCACCATTCCCTGTAGATATCGCCCTGCTGACAGACTCATGTGCAACATGTGTTTTGGGGCCTGTGCCCAGTTACTAAGGAGTTTGCCGGTCAGCTTTTTTTGTGCACTTGAGTCCAGTGACTTTGTTAAAAATGTGTCATCTTAATTCGCCATTAACAAGCCACAAAATGCCTGAAAACATCCTTTCCCTCGCTTCCCAGCCCAAGAACACCTTGACACAGCAGCTTTAAAGGCCTATTTACGGCAATCCAAATTTATGGCAAAAAAAACATGCTACAAGATTTTAAAAACAAAATAATCTGTCTATGTCATACTGAATCAGAAATGTTGTGCTGGGAAAATCCATGACAATCCATTAATTATTTAAATAGGTGGCTTGATTTTATAATTGTTTGGGTGCTGCACAATTAATTCAGGTAAACAAATAAAAAACATGTTTAAAAAGGTATGACCAAAAAAAAAAAAAAAAACAGCATTGTGCAAAAACTGTGTTGTTTTGTTACATCAGACCTTAAAGGGATAGTTTACCTAAAAAAAAAATTATTTACTCACCCTTATGGAACCTGTATCAATTTATTTTTTCTGTGGAACACAAAGGAGATATTCATAGAAGAATCCCTAAACTGCTCTCACAATAAATGTGAAAAGTCATATTGCTCTCAAAAGAGATTTTCAGTGAATGACGTTTTACATTTCGGTCTGTTCCTTCCACAAAGCTGTCATATAGCTTCAGAACACTTGGAATATAGTGCATGACTGGTATAGAGTTCTTTTATAGTGCTTTTGTTTTTAGCTTAAAATCACCATGGCTTCCATAGACTTTCATTGTAAAGAAGAGAGGAAATTCTACTAAATTTCTCCTTTGCTGTTTTACAGAAGAAAAACTTGAGTAAATAATTAAATAATTTTCATTATTGGGTGAAATCTGTAAGTCTAAGAATTAAGATTCCACCCAAATATTAATTTTGTTCCAAAATTGTCAATAGTTATGTACTTTCAAAGACTATGGGCAATAAACTACTTTAGTTCTTTCTTGGGCCGCCACTTGACATCCAAAATAGGATCTGGGCCCTGAAGCAAAACCATTTTATAAACACTGCCAATGATAAACTTCCATTGTGAGTGCATTTCTGTACATGCAAGCTGGATTAAAGATGGAATATCCTTTTAATTCTGTTGGAGAACATTACAGAAACTTACCAACACAAAGGTAAATTTAAAGTGATGCTGCCCCGGATATTCTCTCCAAAGCCAATATAGCCAATGGTGCCCAGAGAGATGTAGAGGGTGGTGACAATACCCATGCCCAGATACAGAACCTTTGGAAACTTTCTGGGATTCTGCATCTTATTCTCAAGTGGCAATACCTGTAAATGAAAAAGAGTCAGACACCTAGTAGAATTGAACTTTTCATAATGTAAATAACATTTCTATGGTGTCTACAAAACTATTTTCAAGTAAAAGAAAAACTTACAACTCCAATTCCCTCAAAGGCAAATATTGCTGTTCCAAAGAATAGAGGATAGTCAACTCCTCGTCCTGCCAACGGAAGGTCAATGGGGTATGGGATATTCTGAAAATGCAAAACATGACCGGATGAAATGTCTAACAGTCTGTGACACTAATGTGAATGAATAAAAAAAGTTAAAATAAATAAACGAACAGGACATATTTTAAGTAAACACACATTTTAAAAAACAAAATTTCAGGCAAATGTCATCACCATTATAAACCTTGGACAGCAACCTTTTGATAAATGTCTTCAATGTATAGCTGGCACAGCAGTCTGTCTACATGTGGGTGTTTCTTCACATAAGGGCACTTTCATGTCTTGATTGATTTTTCTTCTGAGACTAACAGATTTTAATCATTTAGATTCATCTTTTTTTCTTTTTACTTATTTTAAAATGCTTCTACAAATTTAAATATACATTTAAAACACATTTTATTGTTTAACCCCTGTCCCAGACCAGAGACTATTTATGAGAGATAGGCCACTTCTATTAAAATGAATGGGAGAAATTGGAACACTCAGCCAAGGAGCTCACGTCAGCGGTCAGTTGAAAGGAAGTCCACCTGTACAGGTTAAAAATCCAATCACCTTTTAGATATAGACATCACTTGTCAATCAACTCAAGAATGCACATGCACATTAGCAAAACAAACCGGTAAAATTGCCTTTTTCAACGTAATCAGAGGTAAAGAAGTGCAATTTATGATACCATTGTTGTCAGATTTTACTGCTGATTTAAAATATGTTCATGATCATAAACTTGACCAATTGTTTTTGAGATTTTGTCCTTTCCCCATTCAAGTAGAAAGGAGCTGCACTGGCATGATTGGAAATAGTCTCCCGGGAGTGTTCCAAAAATGGCCGATATTCATTTTTATCATATTCATTTTTATTATAACTGTCCCTCTGTTATGGCATAATTTCCACTGTGACCAACAATTCTTTTTAAAAGATAGTGTACTTGTTTACTAAGGAGACAGAGTCAGGGAAGAGCATACTTGAGATGATATACGAGACATGTGATGTGTTATGAAAATATAGAAAAGTTAAGGTAAATTTCACATGAAAACCGAATATTTATTTTGTACGTAATTTCCAATCAGGCAGTAATTATACGAATATGTGAAATTATTTAATTGTGTGCATTTAGGATACATAAAATGTTTGGTGAGACAAATGAGACTGATATTTCTTTTCCCCAAAATAATATTAAAATGTAATTTCCATCTCAAAATAAATGGTGATATGAGATGTGGCGTAAATGGCATTTGTTAATAAGAGTAGGTGGGTGGAACAAACAAAAATGACAGAATTCTCCTGTGATGCATGCATATAGTCAAATTAAATAAACTGGTTTGTTTTAAAAATGTGTTTTGAGTGAGCTCAATTAAAGTTCACAGTGCCAAAAGTGCCCACTGATGAAGAAACACCCATTTGTTGTGAGTACTCTGGTTTGAGAGGCATTGAAGAGGAATGTTCTTTTAGCAGCTATGTAAACGCTATTGAAACCCTTGACTCTTCACAAAAAAAACAAAAAAAAGGTTCTTCTGAACAACAAACCAATCTGCAATCTGTAGCCAGCTTTCTTTTGCCGTTCCACCATGACGAATTTCCTTCCCTCACTGAACAATTGTTACCCACTTGCCCATTTCTCACTGCAGTTGCCTGCTGATTACAGGCAGAGTCTGATTTAAAGCATTTAAAGCTGTTCAATAAGAAATAGGCGGTTAAAAACAGAAGCCCTGAAACCTGTCATTTACACTTAACTCTTCATCCATAAAATCTGCGACTCAATCAGGAGGCCAAGGAGCAGGGTGTGTCCAGAGGATTGGTTTTTTGAACATGGATGAGAATGATCAATTCAGCGCCAATTGCATTTAATCATTGTACAGTGACCTCAAATGATTTGGGTATACTGGCCACACTTACAAATGTGTGAATTGTATTATTTTAGAAACAAAATCAAGTGGTATCTGCTAAACAAAAAAAATGCTAGACCTTTTCTTATACATCTTTTTATTCATTTTCATACCAGTAATTAATTGTTATTTTTAGTGGATGTATGAAGTTAGTTCTCCTTTTGTTCACACAGGTGTCTCAGCAGAAAAATCACAAGAGTAGTTAATCGCATTAACTCCGGACAAACTAAGTTAGACAGCTATAAACCGTTTCAATACTTATTTTTTTGGTATTTGTATCAGAATCTTTTTTTTTATTTGTGAAATGTTTTGCTTGAAGTGTGTTTGTACTTTTGCTCTTTAAAGTAAATGCCCCTTGATTGTATGTAATTATCTAATGCAACAGCATTTATACATTTCTGAGTGTGGTTTAAGCATCTGTATACATTTTAGGGCCACTGAATGACAATATGATGTACTCAGAATGTTGTACAACAATTAGATTAAATAGGCTAAAGTGTATATGGTATATTACCCAAATTGCAAAAATTATGTAAAGTATAAAACACAATTTCTGACTAATATATGGCACACATTGGAGTACTGTTGACATACTGTGTGTGTCTAAGAGTGTGTTGTGTGTTTAATAAGTCAATGCTCTCTTACCGTCAAACAATAGTAGTATATGAGGACCAGGCTGACACACATGGACACGTTTGCTATAAAGGACAGAGGAGCCAAGTACTTGAGGTTGCGGATAAACACCAACACGATGACAAACGGCAGGAAGAACAGCATATAAAGGCGAGAGTCAAAGCTGGGAACAATCACTGCTGTCTCGTTGTTCTGACAGTTCACGCTCGTACCATTGGCGGTCTCAACCACCTGCAATGTGTGAATGGAAAGACAGTATTATTGAGATAATGCTGATTCTTGAACAATTCAGCAGACAGCATTGGAAGAATTCAAAAATTAATTAAACCTACAAATCTAAACCTGAAACCATGTATTCAGAAAGGCAATACTGCTCTCTTGTGGTGAGAAAAAGTTATTATTCTTCTTCATCGCACTACAGTATGTTTCCATTAGAGATTGGATTATTATATTTAAATAATCTGGCAATAACAGGGAATTTTACCATGTGTTTCCACATAGAGATTTTTTTATTTAGCCAAAAACCTTAATGCATATCCTGATATATGAACTTTTCAGGCTGAACATTGTATTTAAAAGTCTCTCACCTGTTTGACATTGTCACTGAGAAACACAAAGTACACACAGCAGAACCCCAGCTGGGTTATATTGAGGAACAGATTCACCACACGCCTGAAAGCCAAATCAAAAATCAAAACCAGATTCAATATTTCCAGATACATATTATACTGAATTTAGAAAATGCCATGTAAGCACCGAAACATTTTCGGTTCGGTTACCTTCCCCACAAAGAGTGTCTACTTAGCCACGGTACATTCTCCATTCCATACTCCACTGTATCACCATAGGACAGAAAAGGCTTGCCCAACCTAGAGACAGAAAAGATCCAATTCAGAAGTTAAGAAAGTTTCTCTTATATGGGAATGTGTGTGATTTAATAGTTTGGTGTATGTAGACACAACTAAATTCATTTAATTTGGTTATTTACTATTTTCAAGAAGAAATAACATGGTTCCAGAACAGTCAGCCACCTAAACTTAAAATAAAACATTTAGTCGTTCATCTTCCCCTCTGCCGTGTCCCCAAAATCTCATTTGTGATTGTGTTTTCAAGCTTGCCAGGTTGCAAATGGTCACAAAACACGTGAGAACCAATGGTAAAAATTAAGACAAACCTGACAACCTATTTGAAGGTGCTTTTTTTAAAAAAATTTAACAAACACGATTTAAATGTGAAAGCCAAGAAGGAGAAGATTATCAGTAGTGATCACGTTTATATGCACTTAAGAAAACGGTTTATTCCAGGATTTTGCAGAAAGCAGGATTAAAAGAATGCAGTTTAACACACCAAGATTTCTTTTGGAGAAAGCAGATTAATGTACTCATGTAAGCACACGCAACAGTGTTCTGGTGGGTGTTTGAAGAGTGTGTGTGCGCACGTGGAACAGCGGATAACAAGGATAACGCCATAGGATGGAGCCCAACCACATGTCAACACAGTGGAAAGAATTTAACATTTCTGGGAGTAAAATGGAGAAGAAGAAGAAGAAAAAAAAAACAAAAAACCAACAAAAAAAAAAAAAAAAAAAAAAAAAAAAACACAACATATACAATAATACCCATTTATATACACAAATGTAAAATATCGGCAGTCCCTAAAGTCTGCATATATGCTCTGGTACATTGGGGGAATCCCATAGTTTTATGGAAGAGGGAAACACCACTACTTCATTGCAATTCAGCTGCAGGTCGCAATAGTAAGTTAAGGAAATAAACACAGCAACAACTCTGATTCTGAATCAAATTATTTCTAGATATTCCAGACAAGCAATCATTGAAAAACATCCAATAGCACTTTTTGCTCATAAAAGTGATAAATCTGTGAAATATTAATATATTCTCCATTGTTTACATGAGATCTCGCCTGAAATATTACCCTTCGTCATCGTTTATCAACAAACTATGCAATCTGAGCAGCATTCATGTTGTAAAACTGTATATGATCTTAAATATTAGAGTCTCATAAACAAAATGAGCCTGTCTCTTAAGTCTATTTTTAAAAACAGGTGCAGTTTTATTCATAATAGCCAAGCAGTGCAGTCCGATTTTGTGTCGTCTTGAAAGGCGGAGCCTTAATTTTACACTGTACACTTCCAGCGAGTTTAAAGACAAAAGCAGGCAGGAACCTCATTTTTTGTTCAATCATTGAAACATAACTTCTTTAGACTTGTAGCTTTGATAACATTGTATTTCTGGGTTGTCTTTTATTATTTTTTTAGATTATAAAAACATGTTCAGCACAAAATATTTACATTACTATAAACTTCAGCTTCTCTAACTTTAATATATTTTTTAAATAAAAATATTATAAAAATAAAATAATTCTGAAACTTGGGAAATAAAGCCCAATATGTCTGCTTTCAAAAGATACTAGAACTGTGTCCATGCTCCAAAGGGTTCAGTAAATACAACCATTTAAGTGTCAACAGGTTAAAGGCACAGTTAAGTTAGTGTATGTAAACTTCTGACCCACTGGAATTGTGATATGGTTAATTAAAAGTTAAACAATCTGTCTGTAAACAATTGTTGGGAAGAAAAAAAAAACACTCGTAATGCACAAAGTAGATAAACTATAGTTTGTTAATATGAATATCTGTGGAGTGGTTAAAAAAAAGTTTTGCAAGCTTCTGACTTCAACTGTCCACAGTATATCACCATACACATTCTTTGCATGGAAATTATCTGTGTGAACATCTGGCCTAACATCTATTTTGTGTTTCAAGAAGGAAAGAGTAAACGACAACAAAATTCATTTAATGTCGACCAACGTGATCAAACATTATTGGAATTCATGTGAGCGGTCATATCTGTGCATAGGACTGATTAAATGAAGCAATTGAGATGCTCTGATTAAAAACAATATTTGTAAAAGAGCCATACACTATAGTCTCATATAAAGATTAAAGCAGTTAATTCTTACTTTGCACTTAGATGATGTGCACATTTCACAAGGATGTTCATACAGTGTACAGCCACAATGCCCATGGCCAGAAGGCTTAAAGGCCCCACCTACACAATAGGTAGAGACAGAGAGCATTAAAACATTCATTAAACATTTTTGAATAGCTATTTACTTGGTTAAAGCATTTTACAAATCATGAATTTCACCTAGAATTGACTAACGTAAAGTGCCATTCAAAAGGACACACTGGTAACAAAACATGAAGGGGACAACTCATCAGTTCATGGCTCAAAAAGCTCTAAGCAAATTTGAACCCAACATGTTGTGTTACTAGCCCAGCTAGCAATCCATTCATCCATCACCACTCATGAAGGACCTTGACCAAATACAACCTCTCCGATACTCATTCAAAGTGCCATTTGAATAATACAGAATTAAGTTTTGCAAAGTTCTTTGTGTAGTTTATATAAAGTTGAGCACAAAGGGATGCATCCTATCAATGGAAGTGGCAAATGATGTGGCACAATTATCCCCAAAACTGGGAAAAAAATAAATTAAAAAAAAAAAAAAATACCTATACTGTACAACTGGCAATGTTCAGATCAAAATATACCAGCAGGGCATCCTACAGGACAGTATAGTTCTAAAAGGTTTTTGGTCATGCCCCCTTTGAAACAATTTTTTTGCACCCCTCTACCCCATAATCTGATCGAAAAAAAGCAGGCTCCGCCTCCACACTTTGAGAACCACTGCTTCAGGGGATGCGTCCACAAGTCTGTGAGATCTTTCATCAGCTGGAAACACTTGTCAAATTGACCCTTTGCTAAGCTCCGCCCCCCCAGTTATGGTTGCTCACTCTGACAAGCTCTGCAGAACTCCTCATTGACTTGAATGGCAGACTGCCACGAACACTGCTGTTCCGTTAATAGGCCGCCCATATGCGTCCCAACCCTTTGTCTCAGGGAACCGAGGTTACGCACATAACAGATGTTTTTGGCTAAATTTTCTCATAAAGAATGGATAATATTTTAACGTGGGCTGGCATGAAGAGTGACATTGCAATGCATATTTATGTTTAAGTTTAAGTATTACGTTTTTTGTAAAATAAATGGTTAAATTACACAGTAATTTGTTTAAAAACTGTGCTGACTGTGAATCAGAATCAAGATGAACGATATTACAATCACTTGAAGAGAAAAACTCCATTTAATAGCAAATACACGTCTACTAACATTAGTGTAAGTGAACAGAGCGGTTTATAACATCTCATAACAAACTCATTTTGATGCTGTTAACTGGGGGGCGGAGGAGGTGTTGTATTTGTATGAAGTGAGATTAGATTAGAGCGGGTGTGGAGACTAGGGTTTTAAAATCTACAGTAAAATACAGTTAAGTTGTCAGATGTTGGTTCCCTACAGTGTTGGGGGATGGTGTCTTGAAGTTAGTAATGTTTTTCACGCATCCACACTGATGCGGTGTCATTCGCTGAAAACTTGATTTTCAGCTTCTCGGAATAGCTTCTTTTAGCCACTTTAATTTCCTCAGCCAGTGTGTTTTTGGCCTGATTATACAAGATTTTATCCCAGCTTCTGTAAGCATCCTCTTTGGACTTAGCAGTGCCATGACACATGCATGGCTTAATGGTGTAGCGGAGTGTGTAATACATACAAAGAAAAGTTGAAAACAATATGTTGCTTGCAGTTTTGCACAGGCAAACAATACTAACATTTGCTCTATAAATATGTATAAAGATCCAGCACCTTTCAAAATAAAAGTTATGATTTTTTTTTTGTAAACAAAGCTCTAATTTTTTTGTTTCCTCTGTGAATGGCAGGGTTTTAAAATGTATCATTACAAATCTTAAATTATTCAATATGATTCAAGCCTGCATTTTTTTGAAATTCCTAAATGGACCAGCCAAATGGCCACTAACTGACCAAAGTGATTTAAATTGTTCTTGGAGAGGGGTAATTTTGCACACTGTTTACAGTTTTGTCTAACTGGTTCACAAAAATATGTCCTGTATGTGCAAGTTTTAAAATGGCTACTCGCACATGACCAGACCGCAGACAGAGGGAAAAGAATCACAACCCTTGAAGACTCAAGCTGTTCTCTAACAGTTTAAGGTAGCTGCACGCAGGGTAAAACATTAAGATGGGCTCTGGGCCACAAAGTAAAAAAAACAAAAATGCTACAAAAATTTTACATTTGGAGGCAAAATATGCCAGTGCAATGATTTTTTTTATTTATAACATCTGATAAACTGTAGTTGTTACTATTGTATTTGAAGCCTAGTTAAACATATGATAAGATAAAATATGACGTTTATTTAATTTTATGGGTAATTTATTCTCAATCTAACTATCTAGATTGAGAACAGTTAATAAATTGAAATTGATGAATAAGTATTTTATTAAATGATTGATATAGTATATATATTTTTTTATACGTTTAGGAAAAAAAAATTCTCACAGTGATTCCAAACAAGACGTATCAGACCTCGTTTAAACATCAGCAAATAGACTTAGCTGAGATTATGCATAATAATGTAGCTGCACCATCTCACAACTGTTGATAAATTTAATGCAAGTGAAAATCAAATCCAGGTGGCAATAATTGACCCTTTATGGAAAGTTAATATCTGACACTGCCTGTCTGCATTTTCTGTGTCTTTAAAAAACGCACAATGGGTGGTAGATCTGAGGAGTTCTTAAATATCACAACTCTTATGAGAAACATGAGAAGCGAAAATAAGTAGATCAAGTACAGACAAGAACTTAACAAAAACTGCCACAATAATGCAATGACAAATATACGCCTTTATGCAACTTTACAAATTTTGAATTTAAAGCATTGTTCTAATGAAAGGCAACAAGAATGCAAGACATTCAAAAATAAAAAAGTAACAGTCATCATCATGGCCATTTATCTCCAAATACGATTCAACTAAATAAACCATAACATAAAAATGTCCTACCAGTAGTCCTGCATTCCTGACAGCAAGAGGTAAGCCGAGCAGTCCGGTACCAATATTTCCTTTCAGTAAATGAATTAAGGTCTGAAAAAAACTGTCGAAGTAAACATTTATATTAACACGCAATACATTCTTTACCACAAATCAACAGATGTTCATTAACATAATTGTCTTAGATAATTTAAAGCTGCACTTCTTGACCCAGATTTCAAACAAGTCATTTAGTGCTGCCCTAAAACAGTATCAAAATTATTTATAAATGTCCATAAAATTAAATATTAACGTTCATATTATTACATTACCAATTCGCTATGCAAAACACAAACATTGTTGTACCTACTGTAAAAGAATAATATTTAATGTAGTGTGTTTTTTATGATTGAGGATGGGGTACATTTTCAAGCTAGATTTTCCCAAGTGACAAGAATTTGTGCCAAAATACCAGTTTGATTGGAAAAGTAAAAAAAAAAAAAAAACACATTTATTTTGGGATCCTAAATATGCACGATTACATGATACATTTTGTTTTTTAAGCTGTATTTATTATGTTTGTTTCCTGCTGTCTGTGACTATCACCTACCAAATGAGAACTGCCGATATAATGAAACAACACTTACGAGGATCCTGTTCTTCCTCCAATTCGCTCATATTCTGTCTGATGTGGGGAATTAGGTGAATGGATCGGCTGATCCTCAACAGGACTTTCAACTTTTTTAGAAAACTCTGGGCCTGTGACCAAAACACAAATACAGCATGAACACAGTCTCAAACATTGAAAAACAATTTACTTATATACTTACTTAAAGACATAAACATTACAAACACTTTACAATACTAAGTGCTAAATCTTCTTAACTTTTGTTTTATTATTAATGCCTTAATTTATTTTCATATATATATATATATATATATATATATATACACATATACATACATACATACACATACATACATACATACATACATACATACACACACAATATATATATTTATTATAAAATATTTTAAGCTTAACCAATATAACGAAGAAGTCACAAAAAAAAAAAAAAAAAAAAAAAAAAGTCCATAATGCAAAGTAAATTGTTTTACCATCCTGACAGTTGATATCAGAGCTCATGGCTGCTTTGGTGGAGTAATTTTCCACTGATAGTTTCACTGATCAAAAGCTTGAGGTGATGCTGCCGGCACTGTGATCAGAGACAAATGACACATTAGTTATATCTGTCACTTTAATACAGCAGTGGAAAAAAAAAATGACAGAACAGCTCAAATAAACTAGTGCATCATTGACAGCAGTCATTTGTATTATTATGCATGTAGGGCATTTATATTGAGGAGTGTATAATAAACCAGTCGTTTCTGTCGGAAGTGATTCCAAACAAGACGTATCAGACCTCGTTTAAACATCAGCAAATAGACTTAGCTGAGATTATGCATAATAATGTAGCTGCACCATCTCACAACTGTTGATAAATTTAAAGTGCTTGAAGTTAAAACAGTTTTGTGAGCATGAACAACATTGCTGTGATATGATACTGCAGGATGCAACTCTATTCCATGCAGTCACACCTCAAAACAATGTTTGACTTTGGAGTGGCGACTGATTTGCCTTGACCAAATCACTAATTGATTCCCAAGTGTCTTGGTATGTAAAAGTCAGATCAATATTATAACAGATCAATGGACCTAAAAATAAAAAAAGGCAGGAAAAGAAAATAATGTCTGGCATGAGCACACACACACTTCATTTTTCTAGAGTCTGTATAAATTTAATAGACACGTTTTAGACCTAAAATATGGCATGATAAACAATAATAAAAAAAGAGAATAACCTATAGCCATTATGTATAGATCTTTAGAACAATACAACCAGTAAAACCTCAATACATTAGGCATGCCCTCTAATGCATTTTGAATCATGTATGGTATCTCTAAAGCACCCACTGAATCTCTTTATTTGCAACAACTTGACCAGTTCAGGATTTCTGAGCTGTCATTGGCTTTAATATGCAAAGCTCAATGAAAGTTCTCCAAAAAAAAAATGTAAGATTACCAAGGTAAATGTTGTACAGAAGTCCCATACAGACTGTATTATACATTAAAAGCTTTCATTCTTAGCACCTAAATCTTAAAGCGTATTTCCTGTCTGCTTTGGATCGATCAAGACAATATGCTTTTAAGCATGTCACAATTTTGCTACACTTCCTGCTGTGAGATCCTGTACCCGTATAGAAGCTAATGTACAACAGTGATCCATAATTGACTGTTGGACTCACCGATAGCACAACAACAGCCCCTGAAATGCAAACACCAGCTATATAAACCTCATAAAGTACATATCGGAAACGGACATGCTGTGACAGCACGAAATAGAGCAGGTAACCCGCCAGTCCTCCTCAGACCTCAAACTACAATCATCCTGTCTGTTAATCGCTTTCGTGTGTCCTCCTGCCTGCTGTCACGTGGCCACGAACACCGTGTAGGTCAGCTGATTTCACTACCTCAAAAAATAAAAGCCCTAACTCATGTTTCTGTGGTGGTTCTATTTCAAAACCCAAGGCTTTTCACTTGTAAATTCTGCCCACACCCTTCTCTGTGACCCCCTTACCTGTTGCCAGAGCGATTTTATAGTGAACCCTTCAACGTTCCACACAAATTATGTCTCATTATATCTCATTTCTTAAACGCGGACTAAGAGCATCAAATAAATTAATCAAAGGCGTCTAAGCCAGTAGAAGGGATCATGTAAAAGTGTAATGTGAGGTTGAAACGATAGTGAATTTATCGAGAAGTAGCCTATTGACACGTGACAAAATACACCCGAAATGACAAATAGCATGGAATATACTCAATATTTTGTTATAAATACGGCATTTGTGAACTTTTAACTTGATTACATTTGAACTCTGTGTCAGGAAATGTTGGTAATTTAGTTATGAGCCCTTAACTGGTGACAGCGTGTCATCTGACTGTAGGAGTGCAGCTTCGTCTCATCCAAAGCGAGTCTGAAGAATTGCGATTGCAGCGTCTATCTGACCGATCATGACGGTAATTTCATATTTAATCATGAAATTGAACACACAAAGATTTTTTACTGCCATAGCTCTGCCCAGTTTTTGTTACTTTTTATGTAGGACTATAATTATTCGGTTGCTTAGCTTTGCAGCTAGCTTGTATGATGTCTTGAAATTGAATCAGAGATGTTTTATTTTTCTTGACAGACTCACGAGTTTTTTGTTGATATGACATGTGAAGGATGTTCAGGTGCAGTCACTCGAGTTCTTAAAAAACTGGGTAGGTTTTTCAAAAGTTTGGATTTTCAAACTGTTCGCCTCTGCAAGACCTTTGAACTTACCTTTGTATGTTAAACCTTTCTGACGACATAAATGTATTCTTTTTAAGTTCAACTCTTTCATTTAATAACAACGCCAAAAAATACATTCTAAGAATGGACGTCTGTTCAGATTTAAAGGGACAGTTCTCCCAAAATGAAAATTCTCTCATCATTTACTCACCCACACAACATCAGATGTTTTTGACATTCTCTCTTCTGCAGTACACAAATTAAGATTTTTAGCATATCTCAGCTCTGTAATACCCTACAATGCAAGTGTTTGGTGGCCAGAACGTTAAGGCTACAAAAAGCACATAAAGGCAGCATATAATTTATCCTTATGACTCCAGTGGTTTAATTCATGTCTTCAGAAGTGATATGATTGGTGTGAATGAGAAATAGATCAATATTTAAGTCTTTTTTTTTTTTTTTTTTTTTTAATACATCTCCACCTTTTAACAACTCCAACCAGTAGGTGGCAATATGCACGATGAATGTGAATCTGCAAAAAAAATAAAAAAATTAAGAATGCATCTTGGAGTTTTATTGATTACGTTTATGCTGCCTTTATGTGCTTTTTGAAGCTTCAAAGTTTTGGTCACCATTTACTCGCATTGTAGGGAACTACAGAGCTGAGATATTCATCTAAACATCTTTAATTGTGTTCTGCAGAACAAAGAAAGTCAAAGTCATGAGGGTGAGTTAAATTATGACAGAATACAATTTTTGGGGTGAACTATCCCTTTAACCTGTGTTTCTTTACAATTTGTTCCTCAACAGATGTCAAATTTGACATTGATCTCCCCAACAAGAAGGTCTTCATTGAGTCAGACAAAGACACCGACGTTCTTCTGGAAACACTGAAAAAGACTGGGAAAACAGTTACCTACATTGGTCAAAAATGAAAAATGATACATGTAGGTGAGCAAAGTAGTTGTTTAAGAAATACATTAATACTTTTTATTAATCATTAAGTATGTTTGATCCCACAGACAAAGGGTAGAGTGGTCCGTGTCCGTTAACTCATATTTAATAAATCTTTAATTTACAGTAAATTAAAATACGGGCTGAGGGACCTCTTTATCATTAAGAGTACTTAACCGTTGGGTTTGACTTGTCTAGCTGGTATAGAATTATCCACCAATTAAATATTTGGAATCACAGTGTCAGTGTATGACATGTGAGTTACTTCATACTCATACACTGAAAACAAGTCTTTGTTTTCTGTCTTCTGATCAGACAGGATTTACTTGTCAGTTTTGTTTTTTTTATGTGTAAAATATGGTTTCATTATCAGTTTCCATCATCCTGTTAATCTTCAGTAAAGTCAGTGCGGACTCTGCTTTTCCATACACTAATACCTTTTAATAAGCATGGATATGGAACTTGTTACCATAGCCTGCCTATTTAAATGCAGTGACTCTGAATATTGTATTAAAAAAAGTTTTACACTTAAAGACATGAATAGCATTTTTGAGAAATATGTTGAAATGATGTATACTCGCATGCGAGGACTACTCCAGTCATATCAGTAGTGAAATAAATGCTGTTTAATTTCACATATAGCGGGTCGCCCCCTCATGGGCACTGCCATTTTGAAAGCACATATGCTGTGTCATGTAATTTACTGAGTTACTAACACTAATATGACAATAACAGGTTTTCTTTATATAGTGCTTTCAGCCAGTGCTCAAACGTATAGTACATGTAAACAAAACAAGCAAACCAAACAATATAACAACAAACATGCAAAATCAAACGCCACTCGCGAACACGGCGATGTTAAGCCCGGCAGAGAGTTGCACCGTCACAGACCAGTGCGCAACATTGCAAGAAATTTATTTTGGACCAAATCAAAGAATGTCCATAATCGGAAGGTGTGTACTATAAGATAGAAAAAAAAAACAGAATAAAATGATAATGAATACATTTCAAAATTTAAAAACCATAAAAGAATATGCCATTTGTGTGTTTTGCAACTCAAGTTAAATTTTTTTAAACTTGTTTTAATAGGTCAGAATTGTGCTGCTTTGCAGACTATGAAGTGAGACTACCCCAT
The DNA here is from genome assembly GCA_032164185.1 of Moxostoma hubbsi. NCBI lineage: Eukaryota > Metazoa > Chordata > Actinopteri > Cypriniformes > Catostomidae > Moxostoma > Moxostoma hubbsi. Next base: position 12,210,805 of record JAVLUX010000016.1, on the reverse strand, counting down.
TGGACTTGTACATGACACATCAGATAACTGACTTTGGGACCACTGGAAGGATTTTGATCAATCTGTTCAACTGAGAACCATGAAGAGAATCTACCAGGTTCATATATACACTACCGGTCAAAAGATTTGAAACACTTGACTGAAATGTTTCTCATGATCTTAAAAATCTTTTGATCTGAAGGCGTGTGCTTAAATGTTTGAAATTCAAATTGTGCCACCATATTAATTTAATTATAAAACTAATTAAAAAAATAAAAAAGTATTTCAAATTGATGACTTAGACCAAGTAATAAATAAATGCAGCAAATACGTGCCCAACATAGATGGGAACTCCTTCAATACTGTTTAAAAAGCATCCCAGGGTGACACCTCAAGAATATCTTTGAGAAAATGTCAAGAGTACATTTCTGCAAATTCTAGGCAAAGGATGAATACTTTGAAGATGCTAAAATATAACACAGTTTTGATTTATTTTGGATTGTTTAGTCACAACATAATTCCCATAGTTCCATTTATGTTATTCCATATCTAAACATCTAAAATGTGAAATATAATCAAAATTTGTGTTTCAAAACTTTTGACCAGTAGTATATATTTTGGGAAATATAAATATGCTGAAATGTTTACTTTGTTCATGTTGTTGTTTTGCCAAATTAAAACACTAAAAAAAAAAAAAAAAACACTACAACCCTGTCTACTTGTGATTGTTTAAGTGACCAGATGTAAAAAAAAAAAAAAAAAAAAAAAAAAAAGATTCCAGATGCTCCGTTTGCCTGCTAATTTACGATCACAATACATGAAACAGAAGGAAAAAATGAAAAGGATTCATGTCTGAGGGAAATTTTTTTTAACATGTTCAATATTTAGTAACTAGAAGCTCAGTATTAATTTTTCTTTCATGGGATCACATTAATATATCGACCAGTTTAACCTAGATTTCATGCTTTGTGGTTAAATTTTTTCGTGATATTTTCAACTCAAATGTATTATACTTTTTTTACATAACACATTTGAGGATCTATTTAAGTAATATGCCTGTTGGTTGCATCACAAAATAACATGTTTGTCTGTATATGTGATCATAAAAAAGGACAGAAGCTGTTATATTTTTACTACCTTCAATACACCAGTGGGAGGCAATATTACCCTTTCAATGAAAGCAGGCCATTTCTTGTTTTCAAGCAGTATTTTTTTTTAAATGAAACCTCAATCTTGATACATACAATTTAAATTTCCATTATTTTAATGTTTACCGAAAACTAAACGGAAATCTGAAACAAATTTTTAATTGATGTTAGTAAATGGTCGATACATATAGATCATACAATCGCCATAAAGGTGCTACAGCATATTTTATGTAAATACCAAGCTTAATCAGTGAATAATTACTTGTGTATAAATTATAAAGCTCGTGTTTTAGGGGCAAAATCTATGAAGGTGTACATTAGAAACCATACACATCCCGTATGCTTGCTTGCATATTGTAAGTCCACCAGTTAGGGACTCAACAGAAGTGCAAGGGTCATACACATGAGAGCAAAAAGGCTGTTTGACAAATGCAACTGTTGAGCAGTTACTGGATACTGGACATCAGATTGTATCACAAGCAGCAGGGGACAAAATGTCATTATAATACAAGCCTGTGCAAACCTCAACTTTTAATTGAAATTGTTTTGTACCAAATGCATGCATTTCAAATCTTTATGAAATATGCGTTATGATATCCCAATTGTTTCAAAAACAGATACCCTCAAAATGTGCTGCGTACCTGAAAAGAACATGTCACAGTGTCTCATTGGCATGTTTCCACTGTTTCAAGCTTGTCTAATTGCTAAGAGAGGAGATGGTGACAGGCAATGCAGTTGTATAGAACATACGGTATAATTGTTAGCTGAAATGTTAGCAATGTTTTTGTCATCGTCACTAGTTTTAAAATATAGGACAATTCTCCATCAAACCAAAGACAAAAGTTAAACTGTCTTGTGTGGTTTCTTTCAACTTGTCTAGTTTTAAGTAATGGAAATTGAGAAACTCACACTACTATGCTAGAAACACAAATGATCCTTTGTTGTCTGGAATTACTTGTTTGAAAAGAGATAATGTAAGGAATGCTTGGCCATCCAGGCTAGTTGTGGCAACAAGCAACAATGGGTCCCTCCTTGGTTCAACCTGTTAAGTCACTGGAAATCCACCATTGACTACATGAACTCAATGGATACAAGTATGTATCACTAACTTAATGCTGAACAGAGAGCCAGTCGTAACTTTTTCTTTGCATGATAAACAAACTACACAAATGTAGGACATGTCAATTTCTTGATTTACAGTATATCTGGAACTTTGTCACTTTAATTTCCCTAAAAGAGAATGATGAATTTATCGATGGGACACTGCAAATGTGGGTAAATTTAAAGCTTTTGTTCATTTGACCACAGTTTTAGTTGCTGTGTTTTTGTTTTGATAAGAACAGTTGCTACCTACACTAAATAAAAATGAAAGCTGTTCTCAAATAGCCTTGTTGGAGAGGTGTTAATATAAAGTGGGACACTGTTAGCTTAGATGGTCTCATTGCTCTCAAAGTCATTGGTAGATAAAACTCACCAGACAAAATATGCCTTCATGCAAACCGCCTCAGATGTATTGTTTTTATGTAGCAATTTTCTCAATAAAATGAATATTTCATTCACTTCACTTAAAATGATATTGTTATATTGCGTGGCGACTGTGGCTCAGGTGGTAGAGTGGGTCGGCCACTAATCACAGGGTTGGCGGTTTGATTCCCAGGCCACATGACACATGGGCCAAAGTGTTCTTGAGCACGACACTGAACCCCAAGTTGCTCCCAATGGCAGGCTAGCGTCGTGTGTGTGAATGGATGAATAAGACGCAGTGTAAAGCACTTTGAATAAATTTAGATCCAATTTTACAACTTTATGCCATGCTGACGTAACACCGTAATCCCTAAATGACTGTAAGACATATTTCACATTACATAATAATTATATCATAAATGTAACTTTACATTGTCAAAGTATTTTTTTTAGATATAACGTAAAAAAAACACATAATCATAATAAATGTAAATAGCAAAGTTCATAGATTAATGCTCTATTAAATCAGTGAAAAGGATATTTCTAATGCCTGGCCGTCCTCAAATGCAGGGTGACCAGATTCATTTAAATTACATTCTTTATGAGGACATTCACATTTTTCATGAGCACCAGTCTACTTTTATAGTCATCTACAGTGCGTATAGGTACCACTTCATAGTATGGTATACTTGATATCAAGTATACCATACTTGATATCAAGTAAAATGGGAGATAATACTTTTTGCCCTTTACATCTCACAGCTTGGATAGTGTTACTAGGGTATTACTGTGAACTCCTAACCTAATCCAGTCTTTGACTCAGATGGCACATATGTATGGTATTTTAAACTGCAAAAAAAAATTAAAACAATACCCAGTTACAATCTGTTTGGCTTCCAGGAGTCAGTGTACAGGTTTGTATACACTGTTATTGCAACATTGAAAAATATTTAAGAATTTTGTTTGAAGTTGTTAATAGGAATTCAATTCAGTGAAACACAACTGTAGCTTATAGTTTGCAGAATTACTGTATATCTGTGAGATAGACCTAATGAACAAAGTCATCACACATTTTACACTTTTTTCTTCAGACTTTTTACGCATTTCAATTTCATAACAAAATGCAATCAAATTGAATTTATTAATCTTTAAAAAAAATTGTATTAATTACATTTTGTTAAAAAATATTTAATATAATATATAAAATTTAAATACATAAATGTACAAAATAGGTTAAATTATTATTAATATTATACATTTAATATATGTACACACACACATGCAGTATATACACATAATATTGAGTGTAGAACCTTTCAGGGAGACTTTAGGATCATCTCTTTTATTGTTAAATTAATAATACAAATACTAAATTGATACTGAAAGTAACCATAACTCTTTCTCAATCTGATCACAAATCCTTAAACCTAACCTCAATACTGAGCCCAGTCCAATTCCCTTATCCTGCCCTTTTATAAGTCTCATTCCAGTGTCAAACCCTACTGATACATCCTTTATTTTCTTAATTTCATTTTCCTTATTCCTTGTCAGTCTTGCACAACAAATCATTTTAACAGAATCATTTTAATGCAGAGCCTTCCTATGACTTTGTCACTACAATCCTAAAAATCATGACTAAGAAGATTAGACATCTCTAACTTAATAGTTAAAAATGCAAGTCACTAATCAACTACATGAGGTGTCCAAAAGATATATCCTCTTCTTACATCCTTAAACCTATTATCAGTAGCACTTTAAAAAAAAAAAGTTTTGTTTTCTGCCTCTGATGATTAATGAGAAAAACACTCTAAAAGTCATACCGTGAGGAAGGTCTGCTAATTAGAGACAGAGAGATAGATGACAAAAGGTACTTATGTGTGCCTTGCCCATTAATCAATAGTATGATGATCAGGCACAGTCACTTAGTGACAGGCTCCGGGGTTTCCAGGCTTCCCCTGTTCACACCAACTCCTCCACAAATGAACTGCTATTGCAAGAACAAATCAGGACTCAACATCCACAAGTAAACTGAGCAAGATTAAGGAGTTTAATCTTGGGAAACTCAACATAAAACTACTGCTGCTCTCAAAAAAAACTGGGGCATGTGCTACCGGACCAGACTAGACTTTTAGTTAGGAAGGGACAGACTAGATTTGTTTGTGTGTGTGCGTGCGTGTTTGTGTGTGTGTGTGCGTGTGTGTGTGTGTGTGTGTGTGTGTGTGTGTGTGTGTGTGAGAGAGAGAGAGAGAGAGAGAGAGAGAGAGAGAGAGAGAGAGAGAGAGTCTGTGAGTGTTTGAGAAATCTGCCAAAAGTTAAATACATACATACATGTACATACAAAAAAAAAAAAAACAATTTAAATGTTTAATTTAAAGATGTAAGGCTTTTTATCTAAAGTTGAGCTACACAAACGACTGCAGTAACAGTGAAATAAGAATTCTAGACAAGATTTAAGATTAGATATTGCTTAAAATAAGACCACAAAAAAGGTTTTGAATAAGATATTCAAGATAAATTCGCTGAAGTCTTAATATTTTGTGGAGATTTTTCTTCTCAAGTTAATTTTTTACTGGAAGAGTAAGGCAATGCACTGATTAAGAATAGTTAATTTTTTATTTTTTTGCAGTGTGCATGGGGTAAAAAATAACACTATTGCCCTCATCCTTACAGTCCATTAGTACATTAGAATAGGGTTGCAGTCATTGTTATGTGTTAAATTAACTGTTAAAAAAGCTTAACAGTTGGGGCCAAACCCGTGGTTAATTATGAAGACTATGGGGGTTGATTAAATGCTGCTTTAATTTATTTGTTTAAATGTAATTTAGTGTGAAGATTCTATAGATTTTTCATTCAATACAGATTTCATGAGAAAGCGTCTGATGTGGCAACATATGGACAATTTTATGAGATCATATTTCTACTCTTAATATTCTTGTCATCATTATTGTCAAATATTTCAAATGTGCACTGTATTCAAAGGGCGATTGGGAATTATTTAGAAATAATTGGCCTTCAGGACTGTCAAGATAGAAAATGAACAGAATAAAAATGTAGTTACATTTAGATGAAAAAAAAAGGTTTTTTTTGCACACATTAGGGGAGAGAATGAAAAAAGGAAAGATTAAGAAAATGAATAGGAAGCAGAAATGAAAAGTAAGTTTTTGAATCCTTCTGTTTAGCCTTAAAGTTTAGATTTTTATTGAAAGGTTTGGATCATTTAATTTCTATTTTTTTTTCTGTTTTAAACCCAAAGTCATACTGACCCAACAGTTCACAGTCTGATCTATCAGCTAATCAGTCTTCAAAATGTATTTATTAAAAACCACCTTATAGCCTAAATCAATTACAAAATGTTGACCATGAACAATACCGTTATTATTAGCCTATACTTAACGGTAAAGCTCTTCAAGCTTCCACATTCTGTTTTATCAGACGAGGGTACCAGAACAATTTCTGGGCTGCAACTATAGTCTTTGATGTACACGTCACCAGTTAACACTTACAACCCAAACCACTGAAAGCTGCACCACTGCATTCTGATCCACTTAGCAACTCTAGGAGAAGTAGAAAACACAGTCATGACGTTCTCACTTTTTTAAGCAGTCAGCTCATCATTATGGTCTTCGTGGATCGATGCCCAGATGTTTTTTCTCTGACGCTATCTGTCCAAGTCATTTGCATGGTATAAAGGAAATAAGGAATACAGAGGATGAGCCATTGCATTTCCTCTAGTGTTCCCATCTGTGTTTCCACCCATGCAGACTTTTCACTATAACAGTTTTCTTTAATACTGCAGCATTTCTTTACTGTCGGATAAAATGGCTAACAGTCACAGATTACATCTAATCCTGGACTGAAAAGTATTTGCACTGACAATGCTGTTAGGTTCATGGCTTAATCTGCTCAGAGCAAACCTCACACAGTTTGTGGAGATTGAGACAATCCTTTGACAAAATGGAGCTGTTTAGTTTGTAGTCCTAAAACACAAAAGAGATCTAGCATTTTTGAGCCATTGGTTCCCTCTGGAATTTTGGTTGGATTTCAGAATGACTTTTTTCATTAAGTGAAATCTCTTGGAGTCATGGTTGTGTCAATGTACAGTATAGTGTGACATTGTTGTGAAATCACAAGCATAAATGCTTAAACATGAATATACAGCATAAAGATAATGCCAATAGTAATTATACAGTATATGTATAGTACAAGTCTTGTTTTGTGTAAGTAAACTGAGAAGATGTTGGTGGGCAATGTTTAAATCTAAAGGATTTATGAACTCTAAGACTAATGACTAAGTGTCTATGAATTCCATCCCTAATTGTCTGCAGAATTGCACAGATGCAGTGTCCTTTTTGTATGATTAAGGCTTTATTTTGCATTAATTTATTGTAGTCCATCCTTTGACCAAGATGATCCTGACGGAGGTAAGTGAGGTATGCCTCGCAGTCCATCCTAATACAGAGATGCAGGCAGTGGACAGTAAATTATCCCATGTCTTATTATTTATGAATTACAAGTTGGCAGCAGTTCATCCTCTGTGATGTCCATCTTAGACGACTGAAGTGTGGCTGTCAGTAATCACTGAAGTGTACCTTGCTGTCTGGTTGGCACCGGCTGCAGTTAGTAGTCACATACAGTAGCAGTAGGATAGGGACATCGTGTTGGACCGAAGCTGGATCTGGCAGGCTTTGGAAACCTCAGGATTTGTATCCCGAAGTTGAGACAGGGAAACAGAGAGAAAAATATTAGGGTAAATTCCATTCACTTTTAAAGCAGAGTTATAGAATGTGAGAAGTTTTTCTGATTCCGGCACATTTAACATTTAATTAACTTGTCCAACCTTTTCTTAAAAAACAAAAAGGCAAAATTCTGTGTTACAGTGAGACGTTTACAAAAGAAGAGAATGTGGGCAGTCCATAAATGTTAAAACACTTAAAAGTATAACCACAAGACATTAACAATATACTGTAAGTGTTAACATGATTTTAGAGTGATAAAATCATGTTACTAACCTTTTCTGTAACCTTTAGATCCAATTTTACAACTTTATGCCATGCTGACGTAACACCGTAATACCTAAATGACTGTAAAAACGATGATTTAAACAACTCACCAGCACAAATAATACACAAGTTTTAACAGAAGAAGTGCTTTTATAAAATTATAAGCTTCACATTTCTGCCATTAAACCATCAAAAACTGGCTCATTCAATTCCAATGTAAGTGCCTCACTGTAACCTTGATTTCTGCTATTTTAAAGAGAAAAAAAAAAATCACGAAATATATTTAGACACAAATACTTTTGATTGAGCTTAACTTGTATTGAACCCAGAATATGCCTTTAATAAAACATGCATTCCTGTTGACTGTATTACAAAATTTACAACTAAAAATACATCTTGCTTTTGCCACCACTCTGTGGGCATTTCACCTGGAAACTGGAGCTAAAATGTGCCCTCACATTCAACAACACTTCCAGCTTTGGCCAATGGGGGCAGTGATTTGAAAATCTGTGAGACTGATTTCAGCAGCAGAACCTTTGACCTACTTTTGCCGAATTCACAGTGGCTAGAAACCGGCTTGACATACAAACTAAAGGTTTAATGTGAAACTCAAAAGACAAACACATAAGACGATGGACATTTCCGTGAACGATCTCTCTCTCCCGCACCGCCCTCTGCAGTCGGCCCTTATCCCTCTCGGTGGCTTGATTAGCCTAATACGGGACCGGGCGGGTTGAGTTACGACCCGGCCCCGCCCTCCACCGTGCCACACCGTGAAAGAAGGCTGCATTCAAAGTGTCCTACTTGCTTTTCTAAAACGAGACGCCCTCGATGACGCATGTTGCTGACATATGTGACTTCCGGAGGACGTAGCCTTCCAAACCAGACACAGCAAGTGTGATCAGTCTGAACCATTGTAGGCATTATGTGGCAGCTTGTTAGCAACTTAAGTTTTTAAAATGTAACGTTTTTAAACACTACATTTTTACATTTTAATATTAACCACATACCCCATTTTTACTCATAAATCCTAAACCTCTAAAAACCCTCACAAGAAATTCTAGAGGAAACTTTTGGTGAATTACCCTTCCAGGCTAGCCTGACACTTACAACATCACTCTTTTGACAGTTCTACAAAGTGTATAGATATTCAAGCTGGATCTATATCTGGGCACAGTGACTGTAGTATGATATTATGCACATCATGTTACATAACTTGTATGTGTATTTTGTGGCAGTAGTTTCCACAGTGGTCCAACTGGCAAAGATGTGGGATCTATTTCCAAATTTCAGACCAGTACTTCGAGACAATGTGAAAAGACAAATTCACTTGTGTGGGCTTTTCAGTTGACTTAATAACTAAGAATGAATGTTTTCTCATCTTTATGCCATCAATTTATCATTTTCTGTCGTTGTTTTTGCAATTACAGCTTTTTTTGAGGTCATAAGCTTATTGCTTTGCTTTGGAACTATGCTACATCATCTCTACGTACTCAAATCTTTTAAATTATTTAAAATTAAAATTATATTTAATTTTGATTATATTTAAGCTTTATCAGAATAATGCCACCCAAAAATTTATTAAAAAGCAGAGAATCATGTTTAATATATGATATATGCACACAACAGAAACACCTTCCTGTAAATATGAACTGTAACTAATGTGAAATGATCTATTCCAGGCCAGTGTTGATATTATTTGCTGGTGCTGGACACAGTGTGGCTTGAGCTTACATAAAGTCTAAACAGGAACTAGGATGAAAAGGGGCCTTGTTCCCTGAAGGATGTGAATCTTTGAAGAGCCTGTGGAACTTTATTGAGGAAACAGTGGTTGAAATCCCTCCGTCTGGTGCACAAGTCAGAATCAAGCTAATTTCAGTCTGGTCCCAAGAGAGGTATTTCCCGTAAACTAACCAAAGAGGGGCTCTTTAAAAATAAATCAACAGCCAGTATTTGTGATGCAACATTTTGACTCATTTCAAAATAAATATTATTTGACAGTAAAGTATAATTATGCAACATTTTTGGCAAATTTTTAATGACATTTCATATATAAGAACCAGTAACATTTTCAGCATAACAACAACATATAGCATAGAGCGGTTCTCAACTGGTTTCTCTTCGAGACCCAGATTTTACTTGGTCATCCAAATGCAACCCAGCACAGAAACAAAATTTTCTATATATATAATATACAATATATATATATAGTGAACTGCATATATATATATATATATATATATGAACTGCAACTGCATATGCAGTACAATATTCAAATTTTTTAGCATGACATGACCATTTTAATTTCTAAATGTCTCTTAAAATTTGATGTCATGTTGTAGGCAACAAATAATTTACTGCTTAAAACACCTTCTATTAAGTGACAGATAAATTTGTGACAAAATACTGTACAATTTGATTGGAAACAAACTTCTAGAGCAACAACGAAAGATATAGGATTTGTTTTGCTATCCTAACTATGCATATATGACATGGTTAGTCATATTTTATGAACTGCATTTAGCTTTTTTCCTTGCTGTTTATGACCCAAACAGACCTACCAGAACCACTGACCTACAAGTCAGACGTATTTGTTTCTTCCTTGCATTTGATGATAAATATAATCCAATAAAATTGCATAAAAAACGATATATTTTATTGTCATTTGATAGCAAATTCCAGAAAGTCTGTGACCCTTTGAGAACTTGTTATCTCCCACAGACAGTGCCACATCTGCAGTGCATAGAATAATTACAGCTCCTTCGTGGCCTGCTTTGAGTGTCTGCATAGGCCAGGATGGAAAATGCCACGTTGCAGAGACGCTATTTTTTTTTTCCCCAGCGTTGTCTCATCCAGATGTTCCTCTCTTTACTGCTCACTCAAAAAGTACAGACATTAGCAATCTATAGTAGAGCAAACCTCTTTGACTGTGAATGTGAGGCAGATGTTTCGTGGGTGGAATGAAATGGTAGGCGTGATTGGTTTAGTCTGGTGGTCAGGAGCAAACAAAACTTAGCGACAGTATAGTGGGAAGGGCCCCTGGGATTTCAGACTGGATTTTCTTTTTTCTTAAACAGGATTCAACTGAGAAATCTGTGCTGCAGATTTGCCACATTGTGAGCTCCATTATCAGATTATAAATGCTCCTTCGGATCCTGAATTAGTTTAGTTTAGAGTGAATCACATAACAAAGCCATTTTATTTTATGTGCGACATTCAGAGATCCAGACATCACTGCTACTGTCAAAATATCTTGACAGAGCACCAGAAAAGTGAAAGACCAAACAGTTTTGCAATTGGATATTATGTGTATTTTTAATTTATTTAAAAAAACACAAATTCATTTAGGTCACTATTTTCTGGTTAAGAGGCATTGATACCAATTGGGAATATAAGCTGACATCAAACACTGTACAAAAGGTGCATCATAATTTTGCCATCACAAAAACGTGTAATATTGGTGCATTTTTTTGAACCATAAAAAAAAAATCTTTTTGGTACCATTGATTCCTAATTGGTTTTAATGGATTATATCCTGTTGCACATGATCTGTATTGGCCTTTCTCTGCTTCAATACACCTGACATAAAGATTATTACGCTTTGGTGTAAGGACGAGTCTTGTGAATGCCTGGACCAGAAACAAATATCACAATTATTAATTAGCCTATTATGCTGCTCTGTCCATGCTTGCTTAAAATGGAGTTCAACTAACAGTCTACTAAAAGGATTCTGTCTTGTTCTTTTTTTTTTTTTTTCTAAACAAAGTCATCTTTTACACACTATAAAATGATAGTGAAGTGAATGCCCTTAGATAAAAACAGAATGTACAGTAAAATTTTAACATGAACTTAAATGAATGTCTGTGGTGGAGAGTATACACTTAAGTATAAATGTCCACATGAGTTGGATACACAGAGTTAACAGTGGGACATCCCACTCTAACTGAGTTTAGGGGGTTGACTGGGCCTGCCCACAGCAAATGTCTTCTGTGTGAACTTGTGTTGCTGTTAGATAGTTTCAGACCCTTTCACCAGCTGACTTCTCCTCGGGCTTCTCTGTTTGACAGGACAGAAGGTAAGAGCATTACTTTTCCTCCTCTTCACATCACTCTCTATAAATAGAAATGACAACTATAAGAATCTCACAATCAAGTGTTGATTTACTAATACTTTAAAAACTATTGTCAAAACAGCTGTCATAAATAATATCTTGATTTTCTTTTCTTGTCAGCATATTAAACTACTTTTAAAATACTTCCATTTTAAATTACTTTGCTTGGAAGCATTTTATTATGCATATTTGAAAGCAGTTTAACAGAAAGCTCATAAGGTAAAATGTTCACTAGAGCAGGTGTCTATTGTTCATGTAATCTTTGTGTGTGTCGATTAATTATTTATTAAGAAATATTTAAGAAGTTAAACTTAGATTATTTAGTAGGCAAATGTGCTTGCTGTGCTGTTTACTCAAAGTTTGAGGCTTAAAAGTGTACTGTGACGTTCAGAGCAGTTCAATGCTGAGGTATTGTGTGCCACATATGCAGCAGGAGGGGTGGACAGAATGTCTGGGATGGAGGGGGAGGGGTGACAGAGAAAGAGTCAGATCTCTCCCCTTCCAATTACTCCCATCAAAAGTAATGCATGTTTCCATGGCAATTTTTCACCAGCTGTTTGAGACATGTGGAAATGAAACAGATGTAGCTTCTGAAGACAAACAAGAATAGTGTGAATCAAACTGACAGTCCACAGCTGCCAAAGGGGTTGGTGTTATTAGAAAGACAACCGAAAGGTTTTCAAAAGGGCATTGCAAAGTTAGAAAGAGTATTTAATTAGTGAATTTAATTTTTATTTCTAAACATGTTTCAATGGCTAATTTTAAAGCCAGATGCATGAGACTAGATGCAGTTTTTTTTTTAAGAAATGGATTTAAGAATGGCATGGATACTGTATGTTTCCCCTCTGGGCACCAAAAAGATTTTAATGAGAGATGGGTGGGTGAAAAAAAGGAAATAAGGTTTATTGAAACCTACAAGCATTTTTGTGCCTTTGGGTGAAACAGAAAAGGTTAAATCAGTTTTTTCATCTGTAGCAGAGTTCTGTGGGCGAGGGGTTTGTATCCCAAAGGAAAAACAACCTACAAATCAGATATTTGATTTATTATTCTGCTGTTGAGGCTTATGTTTACAATGAATATAGATTAGAGAGCATAAAAGGCAACAAATCAGGTCAAAAATGTGGATTAGCACAAATCCCGTTAAAACTTTTTTTTTTTTTTACCTTGCGGTTTGCGAAACGGCTCATTTTAAGGAACTGATCAGAAATTACATTAGTAAGTCATATTTTCTTGGCCACAGATAAGGTCTTTTCAAGGTTGTACACTTGGGCTAAAATTAAATTATTTTTGCTCAGTTCTTTACACTCAGAAAAAGATACAGTTGGTCTGTAATAACAGAGAGGTCTAACTTACAAATAGCTGTGGGGGATGGGGAATAACTTAAAAAGGTCAGGTGATTGTTAACTCGGGTTACATGGATTTTTTTCTGCTCAGTTATTTTCTTTTGACTGCCTTTTGTCCACCGCTGAGGCCCCTGTGCTTGGCATACCTCATCCGTGTCGATAGCAAGCTCTTCAGCAGAGGATACGTTTTTTGCTCTGGCTACCTATTTCTCCAACTTTTTTTTTTTTTGCACACAAGGTTTAGCTTTTTAGTAGCTATTTCTTGTTGCCACAGAAAATAAGATAAGGTTACAAAGAGACAAGCTTTCATTTCCTGTGAAACAAAACCTCACAAGTAAAACAAACGTGTCGTTTCTGATGCTGTTGAAGAAGGTTTCGGCCTAATAGCCTTATGCCAATATCAGTTTGTTTGAAACTCTACTTTTTATTGAGTTAAATTGTTGTTTTTATGTGAGTGCACTGCTGGCAGGTTCACTGTTTGTTTCAGGGGAGCTTTAATGAGAAGGGGTCTGTTTTATTCTTCTTAGCACTAAACAGTGCACAGATGCAAGGCAATAACCATGAAGTAATGGACAGGTGGCTTGTGTAGGGGTTTACCTCTTGTGCCAAGAGGTTTCCTGCTCCATAAATCAAGTGTGCCCATGATGCCAAATTCTCTATCCCAGATATGGGCACTGACGATGATAATCTGTTTTTATTTAACAAGCTTAAACTACTTTGGATGATATTTCATCCCTCAAAGCAGGGGATTGTTCACGAAATCTTACTTCATATGTTGTATAGAGTTTGTTTGTAAGAGATGTTTGGCAGCAAAACGATTTAGCATTGCAAATGTGGATACTTTATTCCAGTATACTCATTTGTTTTTCTTCACATTAAACCACCTGTTATATCACTCAGGAGAGCGGAGAGAATTCCAGCAGTCTGCAGAGCTTCTGGAAAATGAATCTTTGAAAAACAGCACAGCACAGAGCCACAGTTTTCCTCCCAGTGTATACACCCCGCAACCTGCTGACCTAACTTAACTCCAATTAAACACTGGGCAAAAAAGGCATCCTTTATACCGCTGACTTTCCCTCGGTTCGTGCATGTTTGATTTTGAGCACGACCTTCCAAATAAAATAAGTTGTTTTGCTCTAAAGTGACTCCACCAAAGTAATTGACATATAAACATAAATGTGCCAAAATGGCTCTTGAAATGAACAGAGTAACATATCGAAATAAAAACAGGAGATGATTTTGGGTCATTTCCTTCTTCCTATGACTCACACTGCTCACACCGTCAGCCTGTTTTCACATCGAAATTGTATTTATTTATTTTTTATGGATAACCTAAAAGATTTCTTGTCTGATGCATTTAGAGACATTAGCATTTGAAGAACATGACAGAGTCTCTGTACTTTTCCATGTCTAAGTCTAGGCATCTGACCTCATGAGCTCATGAGCAAGAACCTCCTCTTCATTACCAATAAAAGCAGGGCCATTGAAGAGTTGACAACCTGGCTTACACTGTTTTCATGTCCTCTAGCATGAATACTACTAATCATAGCAAATAAACAGTTGTTTACTGAATTGACAACAGGGTTAGTCAAGAAGCACACATCAAGTCAAATTTACAGATGATCCATAGATTTCCATGAAACTTCAGAAGACAGTTGGACTGAGCTGGCCATATTTTTTAACTTTAATATGCAGCATTTTTGCTAAATTCTGAGAACAAATGACTCTTGGATACTTCAAAAACAGACATCTTAACATTTGACAATTCAATCAACTAAATGCTGTTTTAAACTGCCAGTCTGGATATACTTCTAACTAATTTATGCAAGAATTTAACCAATCTCGTGGACTAGGAATTCCTGAACCTTAGGCTACAAACAAAGGAGATTCTCTGTAGTTGCTGGGGAAATGAATATCGGTTCAGTAGTTTCAAGAAGCCCCTTTTATTCCCATATGAGCTTTACAACTCTGCCAATTATGAATGCACAGATAATATGCAGTAATCCCACCCTCTCTCCACTCTTGCGCAATTATGCCCATCACAGCTTGACAGTTGGGAATTGGCTTAGATTTTAATCACTTAAAATGAACTAGATGTAAGTCATGACTTACGAATCATGATATATATTCATCACACACACAATATGCATGAATTTGATAAATCTTGAAGGAATTGTTCACCCAAAAATAAAAAGTCTCTTATAATTTACCCACCTTCATGCCATCCTAAATTTGTATGACTTTTTTTCTACAAATGAAGATTTTTAGAAGAATATCTCAGCTCTGTTGGTCCTTACAATGCAAGTGAATGGTGGCCAGAACTCTGAAGGTCCAAATATCACATTAAGGCATCAGTACTCCATACGATTCCAGTTTTTTAAATCAATGTCTGAAAACAAACAAAAATTGTACTCCTTTTTCACTGTACATCTTGCCATCGCAGTCTCTAGGTCCGATCATTTCAAGCACGATTACACCTCCAGGTGCTTGACGAATGCACAAAGCGCTAGATGGCGCTATTGGAAGTGTGACTGAGCTTGAAATCATGGTTACCAAGGAGACTGATGCCAAGATTTATAGTGAAAAAAGGAGTTACAGTTTGGTCTGTTCTCACCCAAAACCGATTGGATCAGTTAAGAAGATATTGATTAAACCACTGGAGTCATATGCAGTAATTTTATGATGGCTTTATGTGATATCTGGCCAACATTTACTTGCATTAGATGGACCTACAGAGCTGAAATAGTCTTCTAAATATGGTTGTTTGTGTTCAGCAGAGAAAAATAAAGTCATACACATTTTGGATGGCATGAGGGTGAGTAAATACCCTTTAAAACATGTGAGTACCAAATTGCCAATCATAAAACAATATTTGGTTTGTTGACATTTGGGAAGTAGAGATGTCCTTTGATGATAAGTAACATGCTATGTCTAAAACTGTGTTTTACACATTGTTTGGCTAATTGTTTTATGACCTCATATTCATTGACTATATGGAATATTTGAACTTTTAAAAATTCTATTGTAAAACCAGAGGACCATTTTAAATGAGCCTGAAATGCAACAAGTTGTTTACAAATGGTGAAAAACTTTATTGAAAAGGCAAATAATTACAGGACCTAAGATGCACACTTTACCTTAAACACCCACATAAATGTAACCTAAAATTTGGATGTTGATATAAAAAAGTCCATTGGCATGTTATGAGCCATTACAATCTCACATTAGTATCACAACCAGATACTGAAAAGAGCTCCAATACTATGTCTGTGTTTTCATTAAAAGACAATAGCATCTGACATTGATCTTTGATGTCCTTCAGTGCCTCCAAAGTGCAGCAGCTGATTCAATCACCCCAATGATGGTATACCCATGGCTACTTTGAACTTTCCAGCCATAAACAAAAAAATATCTATATTAAAAGTAGACAGACAAAGAAAGAGAGAGAGAGATGAGAGGGAGAGAAATCTTTAGTACAGAGAAAATGGGATAGAGAAAAAAAATTAGAGTTCTGACATAAAGCCCCTATCACCCTGCAGAGAGTGTAGATTCTCAAGGAGAACATATCACATCAGACCCTCATCCAGGGGCTATATGAGCAAGAGGAAGGCAATTGAGCTAGCAGAACAAAGACAAGCTGAGCTCTTATCTCAATCAGCATCTGTTTGGAGAGACTGACTTCTGCAGTTTAGTTTGCCAACATTAAGTATACAGAGCAGGTCTGAAACAAAAGTGAGGTCTATGAAAGATCTCACTGTTGACTCTGTGTGATATTAATCACAAAACATTGGCAGACTTATGTAAAAGGAATAAATATAAATCTAATTGGGACGAATGTGTGTGTGTGTGAGACTGACACACTGCAATACTCATACTCCAGTAACTTATTCAAAACATGCATTCTAACATGATAATGATTATGTTTGCTCTTGGCTCTGTAAATACATCGGATGATTTTGTACATACATACTATATTTTTTATTGTGTTGTGACAATAGATATAGAAGATGATGTATGTTTTGCCTATTTTTCCTTAGGCTGAAACTCAAAATGAGGGTTTGGATCTTCTTCCTTATCTGCCTCTCTGGCAAGACTATGGCTGCTCCAGTAAGTCACTCTATGTAAACATTTGTGCATTTAGGAGATGCTTTTATCCAAAGTGACTGCATATGCATGCCCTAGGAACTGAACCCATGGCTTTGCAATAGTGCCATGCACTACCAGTTATATTATATTATATTGAATAACTAAACATGGTGACTATTTATTTGTATAAATAATACATTAAAAAAGGCAAACAAATAAATCAGTTTTGTCATGTAAACCAATAAAAATTACAATTTAAAACTCACAGTGTTGTGGTATTTCTAAACCTTCATTCCATTTCATATTTTTGCAGGCAGAGGAGGAGCCAGTTGTTGAAGAGGTAAGTTATATTTAATTTATATATATATATATATATATATATATATATATATATATATATATATATATATATATAGTGTGTATATATATATATATATATATATATATATATATATATATATATATAAAGCTAAAGCTCTCTATTCTCTTAAATCAGACTATGTTGCATTTTAAATAAGTCTTATTATTAAAAATAGACAACTCAATCCCCATAAAGGTAACAAATATTTTTTCATACACACACATGTTCAGTTTCCTGTTAAATTCCCCAGGGAACTGAAATCCACTAAAGTTTGTAAATGTATCTGAAAGGGAGCAATTACGATTCAATACTTTGCCACTTGTGCTCACAGATGCCAGTCAAATTTGGTCACAGAAGCAAAACTATAGGTGTGGCTGGGCAGTAATAAGGGTCATTCATGCCCATTTGAAGTTTAGCCTCTTTTTAAAGAGTAAAGCAGTGTTTAAAAAACTGTGCTTGGTTATACAGGGCATACCCACAATTGTTGTCTTATAATTCAGGAGCTGGAAGTGGGAGTCAACCCAGTCCAGGTGGAGACCGGAGAATTTGATGAGGCCATTGAAGTTGTGGAAGATGTTTTTGCTGAGAGTGAGTCAAATACATTTCCCAAATTAATCACAGGCTCCTGTCATCAACCTGTGCATTATTTAGTGTTTTCTACACCTCCAAAAATTTGCCATCGTTTTATGGTTATTTTCATACCAGGGATTTGTGCAGTAGAGAGATTTATTTACCTCAAGAGATTTATCTGCTGATTGAATCATGTCTTCCTTCTGTGTATGAGTACAGTTGTGAATGTGATTGAGCGTGTAGATTATATAGAAGTACATGAGGCCATAGGTAATAACAGACTGTATGTAAGTCAAATAATTATGTTCTGTCAGGCTATGGTTATAACGGACTAGGTGCCAGCCATCCAGCCACATAATGTGTTTGCCAACCATCAAATATCTAGGAAGGGGAAAGAAAGAAAAATGTGCTTGAGAATTCTTTTTACATTTATTTTATTATTATTATTATTGTTGTTTTTTAAAAGGAGGGAAATGAAAAAAATATAGTGACTATTCTAAAATTTTTCCTTTCAGTCGTACTACAATGGGGATTTTGGCCTCATCCATACTAATATGTTTTAGGTTGAAAATGTTGTTTTTCATGTACTAAAACATCATTGTTATCCAAATTATGCAGTACTTGAGAGAATTTTTTAAAGTCTAAGTTTTGGGTGGAGAAAAATGCCATTCCAGTATGAATGAGAGGCCTAAACGTAGCCTAAACTCAATGCATTTTTAAATGAAAATTGTATTAGTGTGGAGTCTGTGTACAAGGCCTACTAACTACTCAAAAAGAAAAATATAATTGGAAAAAAAGGGAGATTTATACTGTGTCGACACAAATTAATGTTTTGTTGAAATCTCAGTTTTCCATTTTCTAACATCATAATTTTTCAAAGTTTGTGGTACTGGAGATCCTTTTCAAAAGTCTAAATTTTCAGTGGAGGAAAATACTGTTCCAGCTTGGATGAGAGGTGCAAAAATAGCTAAATCATTGCATTTTCAACCGAAAACATTGTGTACATGGCTTTAAACTTAACTGCAAATTTAGATTTGTGATTAATACAAAAATAAACTGAATAAAATCATCAACAATTAATTTCAACTGAAAATCAGAGCACATTGCAGAAGGTCTAGACTAGACTGTGCACATAGACCACGCCTCTATTGCAAAACATGGGCTTTAAAACACCGTAACTAAAAAAGGTAACTAAAAAAGGATCAGAAATAAATAAAATGGGTCCTGCAGATAATGTATAAAGTGTATTTGTGCCTTCCCTGTTTTTTCCTTACAGACCCCTGCCTAAACCATCACTGCAAGAAAGGCAAAGTGTGTGAAGTCGACGACAGCAACCAGCCAATGTGTGTGTGCCAGGACCCATTGACCTGCCCCGCCCCAGTTGGAGAGTTCGAGCATGTGTGTGTTTTAAGTAATTTCCTTCATTTGACATCTGTCTCAGGTCTGCACATGCAAAGTAACAGCAATGCCTGGAAGTATAGGCACAACATTTTAGGAGTTTACTGTGATAGACATTTAATTATTTCAGTTAACAATAGTGTGTCAAGTTGACAACAATAAAATGTATGGTTTCTCACATTTATGACATTTATTTAACAGGTCTGTGGCACCAACAACAAGACCTATGATTCCTCCTGCCACTTCTTTGCCAACAAATGTGCCCTGGAGGGCACCAAGAAGGGCCACAAGCTGCACATGGACTACATCGGACCCTGCAAATGTAAGTGCACAACACTAGAGGCAAATATGGCAAATATGTTCAAACAAACTGTCTAGAATGTTTGCCTCAGAATACATCTAACATTTATACCCATCTCAGTCATAAAAGTGAGTGCTTTGGTGTGATTGATGGCTTGTAGCTTTGAGGTGTCACTGTTGCCCCGCTGCACTTGAAGAGAACATGACAGGATAGAACTTGCCAGGGCTGTTCCAAAAAACACTTTGAATCCCCTCTAAATCTGCCTCCTCCATAGCTCTTGTATTCCTGATGGGATGAGTTGGGACTGAAGGGCTCAGATGGAGCTCCTGCTGTGGCATTGTCTTATGGCTAGGCAGGTGCCTTAGTTAGGGATGAACTAAAAATATATATGTTTCTGGCATAAACTAATTAGATCATATCTAATATTAACCATGGGGCTCTAATTTTTAAATTTTTAAATCATTTTTAAAACTCCAAAGTATATTCTACAGAGTTTTATAATGTTAACTTGAGAGTACACTATACACCAAGAGGCATGCTAGAGTGCTGTTTTTGTTTATTATTTATTTAAAATATATTGTATTTTAATGTTTGAATTTTCCCCCAGACATCATTCCCTGCTTGGACAATGAGTTGAATGAGTTTCCGCTTCGCATGAGGGACTGGTTGAAGAACGTGTTGGTGACCTTGTACGAGCGTGATGAAGAGAATAACCTGCTCAATGAGAAGCAGAAACTCAGAGTCAGTCTGATCTTTGGCTCTTCATAGTCTGAAAAATGTATTATATTGTTAAACTTTTTAACTTTCTATTGTCCTTTACATGCACCACATAATGCACTGTAATATAATTTAAGTAAAAGCCTCCTTTCATGAAAGGAATTTGCACTGGTCGCAAAATCGTGCAAATATAATTGAACAAATTCTTGAGGTCAAGACAGTTAAAGTTAGTTGAATCCAGATGGCAAACCACTAAAACACCAGCTAACGTCATCGTCTGAATCTAGGTGAAGAAGATCTATGAGAACGAGAAGAGGCTGCAGGCTGGTGAACATTCTCTGGACCTTCTGGCCCTGGACTTTGAGAAGAACTACAATATGTACATCTTCCCTGTTCACTGGCAGTTTGGTCAGCTTGACCTGCACCCTGTTGATGGGTATGTTCAGTTACTCTAGTTTTGAATTTTCTAAGATATTCCATCTTGTTTTGCGCTCATACTTAAGGTGAAGTGTGTAAATTCTGCGCTGCATGTGTCACCAAACAGAGTAGACCACTACGTTTCAAAGCAGCTTTACAGAAAATCATGCATTAAAAGAAAAGTAACCGTAATATCTATTAAGTGTTAGAGTCATCATTGTGTTGTTTGATTAAATATGATTGTTAATTGTGTATAAAAATAAATTATTAAATAATAACCGTATTTAGAATCCCAGTGAGCAAATGAAGACAACTGTGGCAAGGAACAAAAAACTCCATATGATGATGGTTTATGGAGAAAAATAACCTTGGGAGAAACCGGGCACATTGTGGGGGCCAGTTCCTCTCTGGGTAGACAGCATGCATATAATGCCAATATTAGTTTTTATGTGCAGTGCAAGTCATGGTTTAAAATGAGTAAACTAAGTAAATGTTAAGGGCCAGTTTTTAAACAAAGATTTTGTATGAACTGTAAGAATAATGACTAATGTCTTTGAAGTTCATCCTGAATTAACTGCAGAAGTTCACATAGATGCATTGTCCTTTGTTAGTTAGCTGATGAAGTCTTTTGTTGGTAATTAATTTATTGTTAGTGTAGTTCATCATTAGACCAAGGTGATGGAGGCAGAGATCAGTGAGGTGCATCACTGTACAACCGGCAGGTCATTTCGGTGCGGTCTATCCTAAATCCAAGGTTCAGACAGTGGCATATGAAGTTTTCCATGTTTTATGGTGGGATTTGGCATCAGTTCATCCTCTTAAGTATATCGTAATAGACTGTCTGGCATGTCTGGATGGCACCGGCTGCATTTAGTTGTCATAACTCAGAGACACTTAGCAGTGGATTCCGACACCAAGCAGGAATGGAGCTGGACCTAGCCGGCTCTGGTATCCTTGGGAAATGGATCCTGAGGTTGAGACAGGGAAACAAATAGAATAATATTAGCATAGATTCCATTAAATTTTTTTGCAGATTTATAGATCATGTTGTATGTTTCTGGTTCCATCAGACATAACTAAAGCAGCCTAATTGTGGGTTAATTAATAAATTAGGTGTATGCCTGGCTAAATAGAGTCTTTAGTCTAGACTTAAACTGAGTGAGTGTGTCTGCATCCCAAACAGTGTTATGGAGACTATTCCATAGTTTAGGAGACAAATAGGAAAGTAATCTACCTCCTTTTGTGGATTTTGATATTCTAGGAACTATAAACAGGTCAGAATTTAGCTATATTAATGAACGTGATGGAATGTAGCATGGTAGAAGGTCACTTAAGTACTGCAGAGCTAGTCCATTTAAAGCTTTGTTCATAGTTGACAAAATTAAAAAATGAATACGAATTTTGACAGGTAGTCAATGTAACAACGATAAAATGGGGCTAAAATGATCATGTTTCTTGGTTCTAGTCAGCACTCTGGCTGCTGCATTTTGAACCAACCGAAGTTTAATTATTGAACTTGCTTTACATCCTCTCATTAATGCATTACAACAATCTAGTCTTGAGGTTATGAACACATGAATTCGTTTTTCGGCATCAGCAACTTTGCAATACTTCTGAGGTGGAAGAATGCTGTTCTACAAACAATGGAAATGTGATTTTCAAAGGACAGATTGGTATCAAATAAAACACCTAAGTTCTTTGCTGTAGAAGATGATGTAACAGTACTTCCATCAAGAGTCAAATTATATTTAGCTGCTTGTTTTTGGTCCAATAATTAGTACCTCTTTTTTGTTGGAATTGAGTAGAAGAAAATTTCTGGCCATCCAATCTTTGATTTCATTGATACACACTGCTAGTTTGGAGACTTTTGAAGAAAGTTTTGAAGAAATATAAAGTTGGGTGCCATCGGGATAACAGTGGAAACTTATTCCACGATTCCTAATAATATCTCCTAGGGGAAGCATATATATGGAGAAAAGCAGAGGCCCTAAAACTGATCCCTGTGGCACTCCATGCTTAACTTTGTTTGATTTGACAATTCCTTGTTTACACTGACAAAGTGGAGGTGGTCTGCTAAATAGGACCTAAACCATACAAGTCCACAAATGCCAACATAATTCTCAAGTCTATTCAAGAGAATGTCATGATCTATGGTGTCGAAGGCAGCACTAAGGACTAAAAATACTAGAAGAGAAATGCAGCCGTGATCAGATGATAAGAGCAAGTAATTTGTAACTCTGATATGTGCAGTTCTACCTGAACTACCTGAAATCATCTCTGTACAAATTTATCATGTGCACACACCAAGGTCGCCAAACCTCTCTGTCCCGGGTGTCATTGCATCCACAATTTTTTTTCTAAATGATTTAGTGAGAGTTTTGTGTTTGGAAGTTCAGGAAATAGACACAGTCTCTATATAATATCTAGGTGATACAGTCTCAATGTGTTGTAGTTTACCTGTGTGACATCTCAACGCAGCTAGCAGATGTTCTGATTAACCAGTTTGTATGCTTCCTGGCCTGGGCCCCAGTTAGTCAAATACTCCCACTATTAAGACCATGAGCCAAATTACTAGAGAGGAGAGCTGAACCTTCCCTGGAGGAATGGAGTCCGTCTCTTTTTAACAGGTCAAGTCTACCCTAAAAACTCTTCCAATTGTCTATAAACCCTATGCTATTCTCCGGACACCACTCCAGCCATTCAGTGACACTAATCTACAATAAACCTACTCACTACGACAAGCAGGGAGGTTTTTGGTAACAGAAGCTGATTTCATGTCTAATTATTAGTTGAAACATGAGTTTTTCAACCATAGCAATTTGAAATAATATAACAATAAAAATGTTTTTAGAAAAAAAAAAAACATGTTTTGTCAACATGTTTTGTCAGATTCCTGTCCCACACTGAGCTGGCCCCTCTACGTGCTCCTCTCATCCCAATGGAGCACTGCACCACCAACTTCTTTGAGCAGTGCGATGCCGACCAGGACAAGTACATCGCCCTTGAGGAATGGGCCAACTGCTTTGGAATAAAAGAGCGTATGTATCTTAGTATTTGACTTTGCTCTTTTACTTTTTTTTATTTTTAAGAGTTGCTCAATTATTTTATTTGATAATTTTGACTCTTTTCTGTTTTCAGAGGACGTCGACAAGGATCTTGTCATCTAAAGCACATCTACCATTGAGGCTACCTAGTTACTGTTGGGACGAGATGCTTACCCTTAAATTAAAATCAAAGTAAAGGTGCTAATTGCATTTTGCAACAACCTGCATATACCACTAAACAGTCACTAAACATCAATATTTAAAAAAAAGTGCACAGGAAAATCACTCCTGACACACAAAGAGTGATTAAATACTGCCCATTTTTCTCGGAAGTTAGTTGAAGTTGGCCAAATAGATGTTGGACAGGCTGTGTTAAAGAAGTTAAAGCCTATGATGAACCATGTATGTTGAAAGAGATAATTTTTGTTTTGGAAATGGATCTACAATTTTTTTTAATCAGAATCAGGGCTTGGATTTAATGTAAATTTGGATGGTGGAAATGTACAAAAACTAAATAAAGATTCTAATTAAATGTTCTTTCTGCTTGCTTTATAAACTTTATATTTTTTGTTTTTTGCACTCTTTGGTGGTGTATTTATTGTTTTGATTTCTTCATTAAATTTTAATGTTTTTAAATGAGCCCTGATGATCTACAGGTTGTTGTTTTTATTTGAGTCTTGTTACCTGTCAAAAAAAAATCAGGGTGAAATGTTAAGTGTTTTTTAAATTTTAATAAGGAAATATTATTTGAATTAAAAGGAGGACGAAATCTCGCAGGATGAGATTTTTTTTTTTTTTTTTACCCTCTAACATGTTCACATACATTTACCACAATGTTGGCACCATGAAACTCTTTAAATAAATAAAAGCTACTGAAATTTCCAAACTCAATCATTACATGCATTTCTCCCTTTTTCTTTATCTCCATTTCCCAGAAATCTGATTGCATTACCTGTGTAAACTTATATGTTCTGAAACCCTGACAAATGTGGTGTTTCTGCAGAGAAGTAAATAAGAATTCACTACATAAACACTATACAGTGAATGTGCAAAGAATGTTTATGAATCTTTAAATGGGACACTCTACCGTATGCACAGGGTTGGGGAGTAACGGAATACATGTAACAGGATTACGTATTTAAAATACAAAATTTAAGAAACTGTATTCCACTAGAGTTACAATTTAAATAATTGGAAATTAGAATAAAGTTATATTCAAAAAAGTATTTTGATTACTGAAGAGATTACTTTGCTTTTTATTGTAATTTGTTTAATTTTATATTTAATCCTTTCAGATGGAAAACTTTTATACATATAATTGATGCAATACAGAGTGCATTTGAACAGCATTAAAACACTTTCTTATGTTGTGTTACATTCATATGAACAGACAGAGAAGTAAGTTTGACGTAAGTTAGTAGCAGAAGAAATAAAAATAAACCTTGTGTAAATTGTCAGCTTTACACTAAGCTAAAGTGATATTTCTAGCCATTTTACATGTACATGTTACCAGGCACGATCATATTTTTTATTAAGAAAATTCACGTTGGATCATAATTTCTTTTTTTCAGGTAAGGCCTTTGATATTCTTGATCATTTTTGTATTGTTTTCCTGTTAAAATATCTAAAAATATCTTTTTTTATTTTATCTGAATTTTATTTGATGTAACTCGTTTTTATAAACAACACTGCAGAAGATATTTATGTTTTTCAGATAATGTGTATTTTGTCTTACTGTAATGGTGTAATGAGTTTTTATAGTCAAAACAAGTGAAAACTGAAGAAGTAATCCAAATTATTTAGAATACGTTACTGACCTTGAGTAATCTAACAGAATATGTTACAAATTACATTTTACAGCATGTATTGTGTAATCTGTAGTGGAATATATTTCAGAAGTAACCCTCCCAACCCTGCGTATAATGGGGGTGAAAAATCTTCAACGCATTTGTTAACAGTTTCATTGAGGGTAGTTATTGCTTATGTAATTTCTGTCTTGCCATTGTATTTAAAAATATATTTTGGGACCCTATATTTAAAGAATTATTTTTAAGCCTCAGAGCCAGTGTGGCTAGTGTTCAATGAAGTTTGCTCTAAACAGTAACATTTTGAAAAACAACTAACAATCAAACTCAAACATGCGGACATGAAAAACTTGCATATGTATTCTTTTTTTTCTAATAATTTTTCTAATAATTTATACTAAATCAGAAAATCGACAATGTTTGTTTATAAATTTGAATACCATTTTTGTGTTTTAATAAAAGTGTATATTTTACTTATTTTAAGTTGAACTCCAGTATAAAAGCAAAGATCTAGCAAGTTCTAGTACCAAGACCTACATAGAGAGAATATTCTGAACCATTTAAACATTTTAGATATTGAAGAAAGCAGGACAATTATTATATCTTTTGTTATTACTTTTTTTTGTTGTTGTTGTTGTTGTTTTGCTGACGATATAATTGTTATTTTTTTGCATGCTTGAATTCATATTCTTTACTGAAGTAGTGTATTTATTGTGAGAAGCATACAGGTTTACACGCTGTGTTAATTCTTTTCAATAACCATTATAGTTTATAGTTAACCTACTAAAGTTTTAAACAAAAACAGATTCACGTCTTAAGTTATTTTTGCACATAATGCACAAAACAGTGGGAAAATGAGTTGATGGTCTCACTGGGGAATAGACAGTCATGGGAAAGCAGAGCTACAGAAAGCGTTTACCCAGTCACCAGGCTTACCCTCCCAGCCAGACACCCATGTCAGGAATCTCAAACAATGGCAACGCTCCAGCCAGAACACTGAGCTCAGTTCAGCCCCCTTCTGCAACAGGGAGGGGTGGAAACACTCTTCTATACACCTTCTTAACCCTAAAAACAGAATAGTGGCACATATCACTAAAACCCTAACATAACACAAACTCTAACTATAATATACAACTATCCATACTGTGGATGAACACATATATATATATATATATATATATATACACATAGCATAATCTGACACAATCCAGGAGAGTGAAATAATCACAAATGAATAGCAAAAACTAAGATGTTCCTTTGTTTGATAGATTAGCTAAACTCAATATTTCACTGCCTGTAGTCCAATCTAAAATCTGTTAAATCTAGCTGTTTGCTCTCATTATCAAACACAAATAGTGTCTGAACAGGCCGTGGGTTGTATTTCTGCCTGCCCAATCATCTTTTCAAATTTGTTCAGTTAAGTGCTCAGCTAATGAGAGCTGCCGGAAGTTTGGTGGGGTTTAATATATATGCTTTGTTTGCGGATTGATTAATCCTTAATTAATTGCAAACAAATAATCTGTATCTCTTGAACCACCAAATGTTCATGATTGGGAAGAGTGTCGCCTCCTAGTGGACTAGGATACACTATCTAAATTTATAGTAGCCCTCACTTAAAAATATATATTTTTTATAAATAAGCTGTAGATAAAAGCTCAATATCGATGCCCGTTATATTAAATTAGCAAAGACCCCCTGCTGGTCAGATTGGTCATTTGAAATTGGGGGACCATATTAGTTCATCTAAAACCAGACTAGGAGACCATCTTAAAACAGCAAAGACCAGCCAAACAGTCAAAAAGGTCTCTTTCTTTGTACATTATTGTTAGGTTTTTTTATTTTTTTAATTCACACGACCTAAAACAACAAGTTTGTTAGTTTGTGTGTGGTTTAGCGTTTCTAATCTACACTGATATGACCTGTTTTCATAAAGCAACACAACGAATTTAGCTACTGCGCATCTCCACATTGAACATGTCCATGCGGCCCTAACAACCTAGCTTTGCTCCCATTCAGTTTCGTTTTTGCGACAGTTTCGTTTCATTGGCTCATTTCGGGGGCTTCTAAAGTGAACGAATGCTGATTGGCTGCAACAATCATCTGCGACGAAATGATTGGCTTCCAGTTTATGCGGTCACCTAGCGGATAATTTAGTAGCAGCTAATGCAAGAGACACCGGCAATACACCGCACGCGCTGCTAGTGTCTGAGCTAAAATCCTCACAGCTACCGGCACAGGAGGTGCTTCACTAAAATCACTTAAAACGCCACCCCACACAAACAGTAAAGATTCCCCTCTGGTAAGTTTTCTGAATTTGTAGTGCCCCATGTTTAAAACTGGTAACGTTGCTTTGTTCGCGAGATGTTATTAGTGTTCTCGTGCGGTTAGCTTATCGATTCTGTTAGCTCTTGCGCAGCTAATAGCCATGTGCTTGATGCGAGGTTTTCTATTTATGTAAAATATGTATTCTATCCGTTTTCATATTGAAACACAGCGGATGATAAGTATTAGATTTGTATGTGGTGTGTAGATGTAAACTTCAACGTTAGGCTGCCGGTACAGGTTTTTGTTAGTTCGACGCTTTGAAGATTAGCTTGAGCTACATTTGTCTCACCGCTAACCGACATTTCCGTCAAAGAGAGAGAGTCTGGTGTTGCCTCGTGTTTTACACCGTAATCATTGTCTTGTTTCAGTGTTAGTGGCACACTTGGTCAAATTAACTGCATTTATCGTGTTTAAATGCATTGTTTTACGCAGATAACCGTCTCAAGCTAATTTGACAAAGTGCTAAACACGTGCCTAGTGAATTAATTACGATTTAAGAAAATCCAGCGATTCGCTTAGATTTAGTCTGCTTGTGAAAATACTTAATTTTTAGCCATGTCGATTGGTCCATTATGTGATCACAAAGGAATCACACTTTGTGAGTACGTTCAGCGAGGCATCTGATGGTTTCTGATAAACGGGCCTAGTTGAGCACATATCATAATGGATCCATTTGAATAAATCTCATATTTCCCTTGGGAATAAAGTCACACCGAATATAATGAGCATCTAAACCAGCGGATCCGTGTGGATATAACAGCTGTTCACATAGGGTGCGACTTAAGTCCCAGTGGAAATCTATGGAAATGGCTTCGACATTAACCGCCTCATTGCGTCTCGATCTTGACAAAGGATTTGTTTCAGTTTCACCGAAAGGTCTGTCGTGGTTAAGGCCATAGATTTGGCTTGAACACTGGGGGTGATTACAGTGTGAATAATTTACAAGTTTCCATTGATCATGTTATAAATATTGGGGGTGTTGTACTTGCTGATTTTTATTATTGGGTGGGGGGGGGGTTCCTCCCTGGAATCTATGCCCCTGGTCGTGGTTTACTTCTGTGGAGCTTGATGTTAATGATCAATCGTGCCTTTTGTCAATTTTAGCTGAAAACGTTTGACCAAAGAAATGGTGATGGAGAAGCCAAGTGCCCAGCTTGTCGGGCGAGAGTTTGTCCGACAGTACTACACCCTGCTGAACCAGGCTCCCGACTACCTGCACAGGTTAAAATCACTTGTCTCCATACACAGCTGTTTTCTTGATTTATAATTTTACCCAAAATTCAAACTTTACAGTGGCTGTTACATGTCTTTCAATTTGAGTATTACGGTAAATACAGTAACTTCAGCCCCATGGGAGGTGGTTTATAAGATCCATTTTTTTTATGTAAATTTGCACACTCTCAATTCCAAGAACATTATATATTTTATATTTTTTTTTTTATCATTGATAAACCTCACAAAAAATTCTTGATGTACTAAACGATTCATCAGTTTATCTTAACTAGCTAATTGTATGCTTAAGATGTGGTCATTGAAGTTAAACTTAAGTTAAAAAATGCTTATTGGAATCTTTCTTAGGTTTTATGGCAAGAACTCATCTTACGTACATGGTGGCCTGGACAGTAATGGCAAACCAGCTGAAGCAGTCTATGGGCAATCTGTGAGTGTTTTATTACCAGTGCTCATCTTGCTGTGCATTATGCCTTAATAATAGTTGTTGCAGAGGTCTGGTGCTATATTTGTTTTTATGATTTTGTACAGGAAATCCACAAAAAGGTAATGGCACTGAGTTTCCGTGACTGCCACACTAAGATCAGTCATGTTGATGCCCATGCCACCCTGAATGAGGGAGTGGTGGTGCAAGTCATGGGGGAGCTGTCCAATAACATGCAGCCCATGAGGAAGTTCATGCAGACATTTGTTTTGGCACCAGAGGTATGAACATTCCTTAAAAACGTTAAAAGTTGGTTATATATATACCTTAGATGATTTAATTATACATTTATGGATCTGGAATTCTATTTACAATTAATGCAGCCATATGTCTTAAAAGCTTTTTTCTGCTTTGACAGTTGTTTAAAGACTTGCATAATTGAAAAAATATAATATGCAAATTGAAATTTGACTTAGTGTGTCTTAAGACCTGTATTTTAGGCATCATTCATATTTTAGTTTACTTTTTACAGATTAACATGATCCCATGGTCATGGAAAATATGGAAGCATCAGATTTAGAAATAATTTAATTAACTTGTAAGTAAGCTAATGTGATTGCTTTTCAATTTGTTTTATTCATTTAGGGCTGGGCGACTATAGAAAAATTATGTAATTATTTTGCTGACAATATAAAATTTTGTAATATTATGAACATCGCAATGAGTTAATGTGCCTTTATTTTGGCCATCAAGTTTCATAAAGCACGCATTAGTTGGTGGTAGGCAATTTCAGTGTCAAAATAAAAGCTGCTGGTAAAGTAAATGCAATATAAATATATTGCCTTTAAAACCAGTCTAATCCTGAAAATAATGGTAGTATTATACCATTATATATAATTTCAGTATTATAATAAACTTGGCTGGTTCCCATATTAATAATCTAGTATTATGCAATATTCAACTTTCTTAAATTTGTGGAGTACCTCCTGCAAACCTTGTTCTTTCACAAATCTTTTAGTAAAAATATATGAAGGCAAATAATGCCTTTTTCTATTAAACTACTATGTATCAGTATCAAGTACAAATCAATGAATATAAAAGTACATATCAATGGAAAGGGTTAGATCTCATTCTCCCTTGTTTTCATTTAGTGAAAAGCTGTGGGGAAACTTTTTTGTTTTTTTTCTTTCTATACCTTTTAAAATAATGGGTCTGTTCTAGAGCTGCGAGGTTAATCGTTAAAAAGGTAACTATTTAGATTTAGACATTAACGCAATCTTATTCCTAAATGACAGTGATTCGCTCACGTTCCCATGGCATGTCATTTGTAAGGTGGTCAAATTAAATTTTTACATTTGCTTCGAGATGCATTTATAAAGGGTGCCGTTCTTGATGTGGCATCTAAAAAGCAACTCTTCTGCCGGAGATACTGAACAAACTAACGCAACGGCCAAAAACGTTAGTCTTGCACATTGTTTCCCAATCTGCAGGGCGCCGCAACGACTGGCTAAAGGTGCCAAAAAAATCTCTGCTTTATTCAGTATTTTAAGAGCTGCTGATGCAAAAAAAAAAATTACTGGCAATATCAAGCTCTGCCACAATTCAGTTGCAACACGCTGTTTGATTTTTAGCGGGCTACTTTCAAACACTCACATACGTATTGTAACAGTAGAAGGACGGGCAAGGAGAAGGCGGGAACCGGCTGACGTCAATGTCAAGTTTAATCAAATTCAACATAAAATAAACACAAGGACACACATACAACATGGCCGTGTGCATCTCTCTCTCTCATACTGGCACCTCTTGCCCACCTTTATCTTGCTCTTCCGCTGATCAGCTGATTCAGCATGCCCCCCCGGCAAACGGTACCGCTCTTCCCGATCAATGGATGGCAGCAGTTCCTCCGGCTCTTGGCGGCCGACAGCTACCCCCTCCATCCCCAGGCATATGGCCACGGATGGTAGCGGAGAGGACTCCGCGATAGCGCATCCCGGTTTTCAGCACCACTGTTACAGGATAAGGAGGTGGTGTAATCTGGCTGAACAGTCAATGTAAAGTTTAACCAGATCTCAATATAAAACTAACATAAGGACACACAGGCAACATGGCCACGTCCGTCTCCCTCAGACGGGCACCTCCAGCTCCCCTTTATCTCGCGCTCCCACTGATTCAGCGCCAGCTCTGCACCATCACGCCCTGGCCATGTCATCGTCACATGGATGTCTGCCCGTGCACTTGTGTCCTGTGGTGAATGCAGCTGTGTTCGTGAACAACCAAATGCTCTCTTCATAGGCAGCAGCTCAGAATTTACAGTTTTCCAAAGCATTTTCTTAATGTGCCTACAGCCATTTTGTCTGTTTCTGCAGGTCATTATCCATTATTGGACAGGACTAATAATGTTCAGTGTGTTCATGTGTATTGCTATGTCATCTTTTTAGGGCACTGTTGCTAATAAATTCTACGTACACAATGACATTTTCCGGTACCAGGACGAAGTGTTTGGGGACTCGGACTCGGAACCTCCTGAGGGTAAGCAGCTGAAATTGATTTATTTCAGGGATCTTTAATCTCATGGTGAGCAGATGATTTCATTCATCTACTACTATTCACAGAGTCTGAGGAAGATGTGGAAGAGCTAGAGCGAGTGCACTCACCAGAGGTGGTCCAGGAGGAGCCTGCTGGATACTACGAACAGTCACCTTGGTAACCATTTTTCAGCAGTTTAGTTTTGCCAAATGAACGATTTCCTTTTTTGAAGTAGTTATTTTATTTGTTTTGTAATGATTTGAACAAGATGTCTCAGAAGGGGTTAAGGAATGATGTAATTCTGGTTCATTCATAATATCAATGATTCTGAAATTACTTTTGCAGAAGTGCCAAAATGAATCCATCTTGACTTCAATATAGTCATACAGCCTATTATTATAGCCTAGAACACTTACTGTCATTGTTTTTAGATGGTTGATTTTGCTGGAGGAGCCAAAAGACAAATTGAATTGTACAAGACAACTCAATAGATTTTTCACTGGAATTTACCTATAGAATTAACCACCCATTGTAATTAATTATTACAATTCTTCAACCATGTCAGTGTTTTTCGGTATCTAAAATGTGTGCTTAACCTGCATGCTGCCCTCTCCAATGAGAGATGTTGAAAGTGTTATTTAATATGAAGTGTTGGCTTTTGCAGTGTGGAGCCTGAGGCCCAGCAGGAGGAGGTGTTTGTAACGCCAGAGCATGAGCCAGAAGCAGAGGTGGAGCCTGAACCTGCCGCTGTGGAGCTGAAACAGGAGCCTGTCAGCCAACCCGAGGTGCACGTTGAGGAAAAGACTCAAAGATCGCCCCCTTCACCCACTCCTGCTGACACTACACCCACCATGCTAGAGGACAACCGGGTAAGACCACACTCATTACTCCACCCTGATGTCAACAGACCTGTATTTCTATTTCTAAACTGTCATCATAAACCGGATAAGTGAGATCACCAGGGTATGCATGAAAGTCATCTGCTTTTTCTCGTTCTCAGCCATCTTCATGGGCTTCAGTCACTAGCAAGAATCTCCCACCAGGGGGTGTGGTCCCAACCACAGGCATCCCTCCACATGTTGTCAGAGTCCCATCTGCTCAGGTAGATGCACACACATTGATCTTTCACATAATATTTTGTACTATTCAGAGTCCTTTTCAGGATTAGGTTCCGACTTCTCTGAAACGGCGTGTTTGTCATGGTCAAGCTTCAATATGACACAAGTATCATATTTTATACAAGTTCCATAGTATTAGCCAATAGTACTGGGTGCTGATATTGGTTATAAACCCTTAATTCACGCTATGGAATAACTTAAATCTCAGCATTTGATCCTGTTTATTTTAATTTTTTTGAAATTCTCAAGAACCTGCAGGTGAAGAATCCATTAAAGGATGTAATTGTTTTGGTTATCAATGCCTAATAATCAAAAATCAATTAATGTACAGACAACAGAGAATAACTCCATTGTTGTCTTTGTATCTATAGCCGCGTGTTGAGGTGAAAGTGGAAACCCAGACCACAGCACAGAGACCCCAGAGAGACCAGAGACCACGTGAACAAAGACCAGGACCCTCTCCAGCACACAGAACAATAAGACCAGGAGGTGAACTATTAAATGCACATCTTATGCACCATAAAGAAATAGTGCAAAGGCTATCTAGCTGAAGTGCATTTAAACTTGTCTATTGCCTTCGGCCATTATTATTGCCAATAATTTTCCATACTGCTACTTTACTTTTTAACTTAAATGAGTTATATATGACTTGTTTAGCCGGCTTAACTTTTGGATACATTTTATTGACTTTGGCAAAAGTGCTTAAGGCAGCCTCGGCACAATTTAATGAACCTCATGTCTGCATATAAATGGTATTTCATCCCACAAAATTGGAAGTTAAATTAAAGGCAGAATTCATGGGTTGCCACTAGCAACCTGAAAGGATATATATCATATGCAGATGGAAGTGTCATGTGTCTAATGTTTAATCTATGGTTAGCTGTGCGGGAGGGAGAGAGCGGGGAGTCCGAGGTGAGAAGAACAGTCCGGTATCCCGACAGCCAACAGCTCTTTGTTGGAAATGTACCTCATGACGTGGATAAGACAGAACTCAAAGAATTCTTTGAACGTGAGTCTCAAAGCAATATACATTAAAATCTGTTTTTTGGTGTGTGTAGTTCACCCAAAATATAATTTACACACCATGTTGTTCCAGATCCATATAACTTACTTTCATGGAGCACTGAACATGTTAGGCAGAAAGTTATGGACTGACAGCCACAGTCACCATTCTCTTCCATTTCCCCATACATTGAAAGTGAATGGTGACCAAGGCTGTCTTACTGCTAAAATTTAACAACATAAGGGTGAGTAAGTGATATTTTTGGGTGAACTATCCTTTTAATCTGATTTCAGTTGTTAAAAAACTATTTATCCAATTAGGTAGTGTAAAATGATCTGCTTAATTTTCTTCTGCAGAATACGGCACAGTCCTTGAATTGAGAATCAACAGTGGTGGCAAGCTGCCTAACTTTGGATTTGTGGTATTTGACGACTCCGAGCCAGTGCAGAAGATTCTCAGCAATCGGGTATGTCTGAAATTCAGAAGTCATGCACTACACAACTTGCACAGCTCTTGCATTTATTACTAATGGGGGATCACCAGAATGACCTTTTCAAATTTACTCTTTATATTATAGCCTATTAAACTGCGAGGGGATGTTCGGCTGAATGTAGAGGAAAAGAAGACCCGCTCCGCCCGTGAAGGTGACCGGCGGGACATCCGCCCCAGAGGCCCGGGGGGCCCGCGTGACAGGATAGGTGGTTCAAGAGGACCACCTTCCCGTGGGGGCATGGCTCAAAAACCCAGTTTCGGAGCTGGACGTGGCACAGGACCCAGCGAAGGCCGCTACACAGGACCACGTCAGTGAGGCAGCTCCCACGTCATTCACTGCTGATGCGAGTCACCCTGGTTAACACAGATGGCTTCCCTTAATCCCTGTCTCCATCCTTCACTCCAGGACCTAGGAGTGCAATTCTTCTTCATCAGGACTCTTCCTTTTATTTCTGAGTTTGAACTTGAATTTGTTGTAGAAAGACAAAACTACTTGAATTGGGGAAAGGAGAAACCTAGCATTTGGTTTTAGCGTTCTCTCCCTGTTTCTTAAAGGAACGTGTTTTACTGCTTGGGCAATCGTGTGTATTGCTAGCACCCGCTTTCAGGTCAATTGCAAGTATGGTTTTATTTGGGATTGTTGCCAAGTCAAATCATGGTTGTGTGTGAGTGACTATCTAGCATGTTAAGAATCCTGTTTGCCTTCTACTGTTGCACTTCATCAAGAATGACAACATATTTTAACAACTCCACTGTTGAGAGAACAAAAATAAACTCTATGTACTATTTTGAAGCATGGGTGTGTCTTTTCTGGGGGGGGGGGGGATAAAACCATTTGAACATATGCAAATCCCATTTCTGAAGTCCCAAGCACCTGAAGATTCTCATAGCATCTGCTCACACTCACCCTCTACTCTTATTGTTGGGAAGTGTTGGTCGTAACAGAAGTCAATTTTGCTCCAATAGATTTCTATCACCCAGCCACCTAAATGAGATTCTGCAATATTGTCCTGCCCCTAAACAAATATGAATAAGTTATATTGCCGCTGTAGTGTTTTTTCACCGTTACCTTATCCTAGCGGATATGACAGACAATTATCTTTTTATTTTCTCTGTGAAATTGTTATTGATGTATCATGAGATTACTGGCTCTAATTATAGATTCATATTTTTGCATCACACAAATCATGATTGTTGCACCTTGAAAATTGAAATAACAGTCGGTATGATTGGCTATGGCTTTGGTTTACGTGTGTGTTGACCTGCAGGTCTCTCAACATTAGTATTCATTGAAGGGAAAGCACCGTGCACAACCTTTCTCTGTTGCTCTATTTTGAAGCCCACGACCCCCATAAACTCAAGATGTTCTCATACAGCTGGCAAAAACACACCAAGCATAAGGACCTCCAGCTGGACACTCGCAAAGCCTTTGGCTTTGCAATACAACAGACGTCATCCCAGCTTTTTAAAAGTCTAATTACTGCTCCATTTTCTGCTATTTACCACTTTTTGTGTTTCAAAATACGGGAGCCTCCAGTTTTGGTACTTAAGTTAGTGTCCATAGCGATATAGGTACCTCTGCTGCTTAGCAGGGAGTAGAAATTTAAATTTCTTATATAGAGAAAAAATGTCAGCCTCCATGTTTCACTGGCTTCAGGCCCTATGGTTGTTTTCAGTGTCAGCTGTAATGTCAATC
Source organism: Moxostoma hubbsi (assembly GCA_032164185.1). Classification (NCBI taxonomy): domain Eukaryota; kingdom Metazoa; phylum Chordata; class Actinopteri; order Cypriniformes; family Catostomidae; genus Moxostoma; species Moxostoma hubbsi. Next base: position 12,174,247 of record JAVLUX010000016.1, on the reverse strand, counting down.
TTGTCTTGCTGTAGTAAAGCACAGGGCAGTCTGTGCACTGGGTGGGCAGTTTGCTCTTCCATGCTGCTCAAGCAAGGGGAGAAATTGATTGTGCCTTTTGTGGTGCATGATACACTTGCATAATTTAAAAGGCTTAGCTTGGATGTCCATTAGACTGAGACTATGGATGTTTTCAAATGTAGCTATACTTGGCCTCTGGGAAATTTTAACCAAATTCCGGTGCCTGAATCTAAATCTTGATTGACTTTCCTCTAAAAATTGTTTTGGGTATGTAAACCTCATAACAAGTAAATAAACAAATGCTGAAAGTTAAGCATATTAAAAAGGGGATGTCAATCTTTGACTTTTAAATTTTGAAAATGGGAAGTGCTTGTGGGTGCACAGTGCAGTCAACAGCACAAAAAATAATTTCATAGAGTGTTTACATGCACACCAAGATGAGGGTAAATACAAAAATCAGCTTATTTAAAAAATGCACCTATGCAAGAAACTTGTGTTTACATGAGACTTGAAATCATTGGGTTATAAAATGCAACAGTTTTGTTCCAGAAGTAAAAATACCATACAGATCAGCGAGATGCATCTAAAGAGCCTAGCAGCGACCGCCCACTTCCACAATGCACTGCAATTGAGGACACTGTTGCAAACTGTTCTATGCTTTGACGTAAAACAAATATTAACTAATCTCGAAAGTCTATGCTTCCTTGGGCCTACTTACTACATCTGAAAATCTAAACAAATATTTAATTAATTTACTTTTCATTAGAATTAGTAAAAAAAAAAAAAAGAGCACAAAAGTATTATAGTTGATATGTTTAAAAATGGTCAAAAAGGCCAATCTAAGTAACACTAAATAAGCCCCAGTCTATATGCTTTGCATATTCATATATAATAAGCAATAACAGCACACTTATCACTCATAAACACAATCACAAGACAGTTTGAGAAATGGCAAGGGAAATACTTCATGTCCGTTTTGGCCTACTAAAAATACCAAACATAATTTTAATTCAGAAATTGAAGAAAAAGGTATAATCAAGGCATTATCTATATGAATTGCATTTGTATGAATTTCTGAGTACATTAATAGAATAATAAACAAAACATTAATGTCATAGGCATTAGAGGTAGCAAAAGCCAGCCAGCTCTCACAAACGTCATAATTCTCACAAACAGTTCAGATATTTTAGTTCAGAAAACCTTTAATAGTAGAATTAAATTTAGTATTATGACATATTTCAATAAATATTGTGTTATATACAGATATAGCAGAAATGGTACATTCCTTTTTTTCTTCAAATTGCTCACATTTCTGTACAAGCCAAAAATATACCATTTTAATTCTATTCATGCAAAATTCCATGTTTTAGTATTACAACATAAAAGTAAGGATTTGCTGCCGTTGTTTTTTTTTTGTTTTTTTTGCACAGATTGGTAGTGCAAAAAAAAAAAAAAAAAAAAAAAAGGCAAATGATTAGATGCACATTGTGCCAGTCCACAGTATAAACAAATAAACAAAAAAATTAAGGCCATACCAACTTGTGCAAAATTAAAACTCTACCCACAGTTTTGTGAACATAGGTTACAGTGGTGGCCAAAAATATTGGCACCCGTGGTAAATATGACCAAAGAAGGTTGTGAAAAAGAATCTGGATTGCTTATCCTTTTGATTTTTCATTAATAAAAAATCACAAAAATCTAACCTTTAATTGAAGTAAAACAATTGAAAAGGGGAAATATCAAATTATTAAATACATATTTTTCTCCAAAATGCATTGGCCATAATTATTGGCATCCTTTTAGTCAATACATTTTGCAACTTTCCTTTGCCAAAGTCTTCTCTTATAATGCCTTAAGAGGTTGGAGAACACCTGGCAAGGGATCTTTGATCCTTCCTCCATACAGAATCTCTGCAGGTCCTTCAAATTCAGAGGTCCATGTTGGTTTAATCTCCTCTTTAGTTCACCCCACATATTTTCTATGGGATTCAGGTCAGGGGACTGGGATGACCATGGCAGAACCTTGATTTTGTGATCAGTTAAACATTTTTTGTTGATTTTTATGTTTGTTTTGGATCATTGTCCTGCTGGAAAATCCAACCAGGGCCCATTTTAAGGTTTCTGGCAGAGGCAGCCAGGTTTAGATTTTTTTTTATCTGTTGGTATTTGATAGAGTCTGTGATGCCATGTATCCAAACAAGAGGTCCAGGACCTCTGGCAGAAAAACAGCCGCACAACATTAAATATCCAGCACCCACATTTAACCATGGGCATTGGGTACTTCTTCATCTCTGTGTGTGCCAAATCTATCTCTGGTGTTTGCTGCCAAAGAGCTCTTTTTTGTTCCATCTGACCATTGAACCCAGTCGCATTGTGAGTTCCAGTAGTGTCTGGCAAACTGAAGATGCTTGAGTTTGTTGATGGAAGAGAGCAGTCTTTTTTTCTTGAAACCCTCACAAACAACTTGTGGTGATGTAGGTGATGTCAAATATTTTGTTTGATACTTTCTGACCCCAAGACCCAACAAATTTCTGCAATTCTCCAGTTTTGATCCTTGGAGATCCTTCGGCCAATTGAACCATTCTCCTCACTGTGCTTGGAGACAATATAGAGACACATCCTTTTCCAGGCCGATTCTCCGGTTGATTGGAACTTGTTAATAATTGCCCTGATGGTGGAAATGGGTATTTTCAATGCTTTGGCTATTTTCTTATAGTCACTTCCCATTTTGTGAAGTTTAGCAACCTTTTGCTGCCCATCAGAACTATATTCTTTAGTCTAACCCACTGTGATTGATGATAAAGGGAATTTGGCCTGTGCATTACCTCATATTTAAACCCCTGTGAAACAGGATGTCATGACTGAACAATTTCATGTTCCTAGTCAACCAAGTGCACTAAATTTTTTTTTAAATATGTATGGAAATACATTTTTTGTTTTACTCATAATAATTTATAGGGGTGCCAATAATTGTGGCCAATGTGTTTTGGAGAAAAAATATCTAATGGGATATTTCCCCTCTTTTAAATGATTTACTTCAATTAAAGGTTTGATTTTTGGGAATTTTTTTTAACAAAAGATCAAAAGGATAAACAACACAGATTGTTTTTCACGGTGGTCTTTGCTCATATTTACCAAGAGTACCAATAATTTTGGTCATCACTTTACATCTGATCGCCATGCCCATTGTCAATCCATTTCTTGGGCAGTTGCAATAAAATAAAAGGGGGCATTGTTCAAAGTAAAAGGTTAAACAGATAAATTAATGCAAAAGACAAACAATATCATGCCTCAATAATTTAGATTGACTGAAATAATTTGGACATTAAATTGATATTTGCATGATCATTAAGCCAAAGTACAAATCCTTGTTGCATGTAGCACATATTTCCCATCACATTGTCCTTGTATTCCAGAGCCAGTTTTAATCTTAGATGTTTTCGTCTTTTAAATTGCATTTAGCATGAGTGTGTGAGAGGGCCCAGGGCTTGACTGCTGTCATTAACACAGGGGACAGTCCAGCAGCATCGTCAATAGCCTTAAGCAGGGTTTGTCGCTAAATAAATTTGTAATTAACAGCAACATTAAGCTGAACAATATTTCTACTCTAAATGTGTTTTTGAAAACATATTTGAGTTGTCCAATTTCAGAATCTGCATCAAGTATGAGCACATCAAAAGCAACATTATTACATTTTACACTGTACACTGTGATGTATATTATACATCATACACCTCTATCAGTCTCAAAGATGACTAGATTGGTGACAATGTAAAATAATCATGATTAACATTGTCTGGAATGTTACAGATTTGCGATGATTCCAAAGATGAGTTGAAATTCTTTCTTGCTACATTGTGCTGCTGTTGGAGGTAAAGCTTATGGATTATGTTTCACATAACAATGTTTTCCCTCCTTGAAATTCAGCTTCTTCAGTCTGATGCATCCTAAATAGAGCTCTGATATACAGTAAAATCCAGTGTTTTAATTGAGTTTACTTATCTTGCTGAGACAGAAAACAGCTTTCAGAACACATGTTTACAAGGTTAGGGGGGAAGATTTGATCTTGATACTCAAAAGTAGCCCTTCAAATTTACCATATATGCCTAGTCATTTAAATGCTCATCCATGCTACTCAAGCATGGGGAAGCAACAAAATGTTCCAACAGGTAGAGGCATTAGTTATCAATTAAATCTAAACTTCCATCTTAACCAAAAAGCGTTATCTCACAATAAAATCTCACTTACACCAAAACATTAGTAAAACCTAGTTTTTCATATTTCTTGGTGGTCACTACCATTCTGGTAATAGTCAAAAAATGTCTTGTTGGTTGTTGAGTATAAAGTTCTCATATGATGTCTTAATTTTTTAGGTTTTCTTCAAGAAACATGAGAAAACCAGAATAAATTACAAATGTTATAGGTTTTAAAAATCAAAGGCCATAGTTTTACAGGATCAAATTGCATCAGGATGAAACAGAAAATGGGAGACAAAAGAAAATAACATTTCTCAGAAATGTGAAACTGACATAAACAGTTTAAAAACCCGAAAGGCATTGACAATAGATAAAAAGAATTGCTCTTTGGTTTAAAAAAAAAAGTGATACTACAAAAAAAAGAAAAAAATGACACATAGCAAAAGCTATTATATCCTACAGAAATCATCTTTTCCCCTGGACACATGCACATGCTTTTTTTTTTTTTTTTTTTTTTTTTTTGTACAATGGTGTATTTCTTTAGCAGCCAAACAAAACATTACAAATGGCATCTATTACATCTGAACCTAAAAAAAATAAATAAAAAAAAAAATAAAAAAAGCTTGCATAGACAATATTTTTCCAACCTTTCTTTTCCAATGATTAAGTCTGTAAATGAGTACGACTGAACAAAATAATGAATAGCATATTTTTGGGCCCATATTTGACACGATAAACACTTAAAACAATTGCATATATGATTATTGCATAGAGAAGCCAGATGAAGATGCATTCTAAATTTTATAAATGGAATGTATGTGAACATATTCCATCAGCTGCACAATGTACTATGCATTTCTACATTTTGTTTGAAATATACTGCAGGTCTAGGTGTATCATGGCACTGGCTGTACTGTTACGTAACCAAGCTTATAAAAATAACACTTTCAACTGTTAACAATATGTACTATAAAATATGTCATGATTTGTGAAAGATCCCTTTGCATTTTATTTCTGTGTCCATTTCTAATGCATTCTGAGGTGTGACGAAAATGACAAAACAAAAGAATGCACTAAGAGAGAGAGAGAGATAAAACACTAAAAAGAATGTTTCTTTAATTATTTTTATTTTTTTCCCCACCCATCCCTCAGCAGGGTTATTTCAGTGTTGAATATTTTCAATACAGAGTCCCTTGAAAAAACATGGACACATGAATTAATGAATAAATAAATAAAACAAAACAATGAAGAATGCAAGTGAGATATCTCTTTTTTTGGTCAACCTGAAAGTAAGATGTATTACAGCAACATGATGTTTGGCACATGGACAGTGACAATCCGATGTTGAAAACAAAAAGAAGAATCTGCAAATGAGCACAGATAGAGGAAAACATTGACCACGGCTTAAATAAATATTATTCTTTTTTGACTGGCACTCATTAAGATTCCATTAGTAATTTATATCAGAATTAAACATCATGAGACTCCAGGAAAGTTTCGACAAGTGCTTGTAATACACATTTCGAAGCAAATCTCGGTCTACAGGACCTGCATCGTTTTCATTGTATACTCATGGAAGCCCCAAACCACCCTGAAACCTCGAAAAATGCTTTTTAAAGACTTTTTCATGGAAGTATTGTCATTTAAATATATGATATATTACACGGCGATAATGTTTCTCCATATTCTCGCAATGCAGTGTGTCTTCAAGTTGCAAAAAAAGAGTTTCACAAGAGCATCTCCTCTTGGATTTCCAGTCATTGGTTCAGAAGTTCTTAGACATGTTTTGAAAAGTTTTAATATTTACTTCAGTCATTTCATTTTTTGTGTAAATATATTGCCACATTCATATATCATGCATTTTACTGCATTGCTATTGCACTGGTCCGGATTATTCAGAAGGATAGGAGAGAAGAGAAAGAGACGAAAAAAAGAATAAATACCTCTGCCAGGGGCTCATCATCACCAAAAGCAAGTGTACACTGCATTGAAAGAGAGAGGCGGGCGCAGTAAGTTATGGGGAGGAGCATGGAAGCAGGTGTATTCAGATATGACTCCCCTTTTCATGTCTTTACTGCTTGTGAACATCCTCGATGCGAATGATCTTGTAAGTGATCCAGTAGAAAATGTTAAAAATTAGGAAGACCAGTGGGAAAGCCACACGCGACACCGTGTCGATCCGCTTAGCTCGGCCGATGAAGAGCTTGCGCATTTCCTCCACGGTCTTCTCAGGGGGATTGCCGGAGGTGGGTGCGTTGTTGTTGTTTCCCTTGATGGCCATACCGTCTTTGGCCTGCAGGCACGCCGGGCCCATGCCATAGGCGGTGAAGCTGAATCGGCCATCTGCATCGTCTTCCTGCAATACAGCACAATTATATTACAGTTAGTTCTGTTCCTTTTAATTGACTGGACAAATGGTATTCCAAGAGTACTGATTTTTTGAATTACACTTCAGTCATTATGTTTACATGCACAGTTATAATCAAACTATAGTGGGGTTTTGTGTAGTTGCGGAGCTGAAGTCTTTATTTGTGTGTTCAAGTATACATGACACAAAGTGTAGTTAAATATTTTAAGGAAGAACGACAAATATGCAGGGTTAAATGAACATCGTGCCTCACTAAGCCAGGTACAACGGGTACGATTTCAGTCAGACTGAAGTGATTAAACAAAATTTTCAAAAGAATTATGGCTTTAGTCTGACTTTTAAAGTGCATTTAAATGTACTGATTGTCTGTTTGTATCACTCTGCTTGTTCCTGTTTGCTAGCTAAACAAAAACAAACAAACTGCAGGCCATATCGAGTCTAAAATGCAATTTACTCGATTTGAACTTTTTGCTTATATAGACAAATATATGTACCAGCTGTTTGTAACGTTTTATTTAAGTTGGGACGTATATAAAGGAACCTCTAAAAATTAATTCATTGCTATTTTCCAACACATTAGGACCCACATAATACATAAAAAAATATATATTTTCAATTTTATAGCTCATAGAATACATGAAAATAACATTGAAAAGATAGTAGCATTTGACTCAAGGTCAGCTGCCTTCTCAAATAATGCTGCATTTCTACCTATAGATAAAGATTGAGTTGATACTGGATGTCATCAGGATTTGCAAGGATCCTATTTTAAGTATTTTTCCACAATAATTTTCCCAGCCTCTTAACCTTGTGTGACCTCATGCGAAGACTTGCTGATTTGGATTCGCTGTACCCAACATATAATTTAAATTCATTTAAACCCATTGCATACTGTTCAATACTTACTTTTGACGCACAGAGTCACGTGACCAAACACCATGACTTCGACTTCTAATATGATGTTTTGGACCACTCAAAAAATTTTTGCACTTTGGCACGCTGATAAACATGAAATACTCGGATGAGTGCTATGGAGCAATTTTCTGACAGACATTCCAAAACATGAATAACATTTCACAGCAAGAAATCTGTGGGTCATTTCGCTTTATTTTCATATAAATTTTGTTATATTTAATTTTGTTATCACTGTACAATACGGTTCTATTCATTAACATTAGTAAAAGCATTCCTATATATTTACTATGCATTTCACATTGAGAATAAATGTATTCATGCAAGAGCTAAAAAATTTAGATGGAAAATAAGTTGAATTTCGAACTGTTCTGAGAGCAGTGCAGACAGACAGCACACTGGAGGTTAAGTCACTCACTAAATGGAGCAAGGGTGCATCCTACAGCTTTCTATGCAGCTATTGTTCATTCACTCCAAAAATCCAACCAAAAGATCAGTTTAAGGCTGCAGATCATTTTTGGACCACTAAACATGTTTGGGAGACATAGGACAATGAAAATCACTACAGATTTTATAATGCAAATCTTTATTTTAACATGGTTGGCAGTGATTTGATGATGTTGGCCTTTTACTTTTAATCAGAATTATTTATTCAGCTTTATAGAAAATCAGCTGTAATGTATGTAATGCCTCAAAAACATGATTAACCAACTCTCCTGGACACATAATAAACTTTGATGAAAAAACAATTCATTAAACTATTTGCACTATAGGCCTATATGTATTTTGCTTGTTTCTTAGTTTTTAAGGGAAATGAAAAATGCACACAGAAGTCACGTGGGGGTCTCAGGAGGTTAATGTATGTATCCCCCAGGATAAAAAAAATTATAATAATAATTTGGGGTTAATGTAGTTGCACCACCAGTCCCTAAGGCAAGACTTAGCTAGTAGGTGCAGTTACATATTCTCTTTAAATTTATTGATCAAATATTAAATCTTTACATTTGGTAACAGAAGTGTTGAAAAGACGTCTTGTCTCATGTAACTGTCAACGGTAATACATTGCATTTCCAACGAAATACGATATATTAAAAAGTAAGTAAATGTAATAAACAGTATATTTAAATATGTACATAATAATATTCAGGAAATGTATCTAAACTTAAAAAGAGGCAATAAATAAATATTTCTTGTAATCAGGGACTAAAAACAAACTGTTTTTCATTTCAGTTTGTTCTGAGCAGAAACAGTATTTTTTCATTCCGTTACAACATTCCAATTGGTCAAGTCAAGTCATTTTTATTTGTATAGCGCCTTTCACAACACACATAGTTTCAAAGCAGCTTTACAGAAGATCAGACAATAACAGAAGATAAAAATGTAATATCTATAATGTCTTAAGAGTTATCATTGTGTAGTTTGATAAAATACAATTGTGTATTGTGTATAAAAATTATCAATTAAATTAGAATTGTATTTATAATCCCAGTGAGCAAGCCGAAGGCAACTGTGGCAAGGAAAAAAAAACTCCACAAGATGTTGATTAATGGAGAAAAATAACCTTGGGAGAAACCAGACTCACTGTGGGGGCCAGTTCCCCTCTGGCTAACATCATGAATATAATGTAAATATTACTTAATTATGTGCAGTGCTATGGTTTTAAATGATTAAACTAATTAAGTGTTTAAAGTGTTTTTTTTTTTTTGTTTTTTTTTTTTGTATGAACTGTAAGATTAACGACCAATTGGTAACTGGTTAGAATTAAATAAAAGTACATCTTTTTTTTTTTTTTAAATGACAGTACTCTGTGACAGGGACTGAAAATGTAACTGAAAATGGGAACAAAGGCCCATTGATTATAGTAGCTCAAAAAAGGGGCTTCACTCTCTTTAGTAGAGCATGATAAGCATATGCTTTGATCCTGCAGGACACCGCTGCATCACACATTTCTTTGCCTAATTGCACATTGTGGATGTAGCCTTCCATGACATCCTGAAGATCTTTTTTAAAATTTACTACATATACATGCATGATTAATCCAGATGCAAAAACAAATAAATACAAAATATAATGAGGTAAAATACAGTTTCACCAGTAGTCACTGGATTATTTTTATATATGATGTATTAATACAGATTTGATGCCGCCGGGTTTGGACTGTGAAGAGCAGATCTGTAATTAAAACAAATATTTAAAATAAAATAATTAAACAATTATTAAACAATTAAAATAATTTGGCCCGCATAATATGACGTTTTTGTCATAAACATGCCCACGCATTGTGTATGTGCATTGTGCTATGAATTGATTTTAGATTGCCAGACTTATGCATGGTGCAACCAGGGCCCCTGATGTATAAAAGCCACTCTTACTCACAATCATGCTGCTGTACTAATTAGCAGTACTGCTGAGATGACCTCCATGCAGCCTTATGTCCTATGAATCACAGCTCACCATAATGTTGTTCCAAACCCATATGACTTTCTTTCTTCCTTGGAACACAAAGGGAAATTCTAGGGAGAATGTTAGGGACTGACATAATCTGTTCCCATTCACTTTCATTGTCAAAACATCCATTATTCACACACTTCACCTTAAACAATACAAAGAGCCTGGCCTTTAATGCACTTTTATTGATTCCTTCAATCCTGTTGTGTTGATCTGTTGCCCATATTTTCTTTGTTACACAGCATGATGTGGATTACATGTGTTCATGGGAATTAACTATTGACATATGTCTGCTGGGCAGCACAGGGTTCCGTCAAAGGTCACTATATTTCAGGTAAGTTAATAGACCGATCATGCCTTGCTCCCTTTACCCACATATTTGAAATTCAGCAGATGGACTCGATTTTACACATTAATAAAAAAAAGAACCAAAATAACTAGCACAGTTAATTACATTTGAGCATGGATAGAGAATATTTCACATAGATTATCCCTGTTTAAACACAAACCAGGGAAGCGAAATGGAATCCTTATCTTGGTAATGCATGTTTTTAATTTGCAGGTGCAAACATCTAACACTAGAGAAATAAGGGTGCTCGGGAAGGAGCTGGCTTGATTTTAATAAAAGATCAGCCATTTTCTTTGCAGGACTCCATTTTTAGACACTTTGTCCTCCTGTCCTTGTCTTTCAGCCATCCCATTTATAGCAGTTAATGCGTGCAGGGGTAAATGGAAGATCGCACTAGGATTCGTGTGTGATGTGTGTCTAAAGGGTGATGTTATTACACTGCCCCTTTCTTTTGTATATGATGCTATCTTTGATGCTGGAGTGCTACAACCTTTCCTTGTCCTTCAGTTGTACCAGCTCACCATTCAAAAGTATTACGGATGCTCGGCTTTAGTTCAGCTGCCATATGATTGATGTGGTGGTTGCGAGACGTGATGTGGAGTTGTAAAGAGGAGCAGGGCTGCTGCACCGCCGCGTCCTGCGTCACTTTCCCTCCAGCCCGACCCTGCCAGATTCATTACCCTCCCTCCCTAATTAAAACTCTGCCATTACAACGTTAGATGTGCCAGTAGTGTTCCCAGTCCAACTGTTAGTGGAGAGAGAAAACACAATAAGCAGAACAGTAGCCCGCGTCCTCGAGTTTTATGGCCGAATGCAATATCAGTGGGCATCAGCATGCAGCTCACACCAGCATTTGCAAAGCAGGGGTGTGGCATCCGACGCAATATACAGGACCTCTTAGTTCCTTCATCAATCAAAGCACTTAGATGTGATTGATGCATTTCTGTCTTGTTTTAGAATGACGTGAGAATTGTAAGAAATTGAAATGAAAGAAGCAGCTACTTTAGGCTTTTATCTTACATACTGTATTCAAAATGTTTAGCTTTGGATACGTGGTAGTTTGGTCATTTTATATAGGGGAGACCGGGGCTAGTTGTCCTATGGGGAAGGGAAACATCTCAGTAACTCTAAGGTTTTTAAGACAAAAGTCCAATTAAACAAACATGTGTTTTCTATAGCAGTGATTTTGTATGTTGGATTCAAACAACTGGTTCAAAACCTTCTTAAAATAGAAAGTGTTTTGTGAATTATATTCTCCAAACTAAAATTCAAGTATAATATTTTTGCTATAGCTGCTGGTTAAAAATGTGAACACAATAAAATCACACTGGCATACATTCAGGAAAGAGTCAACTATATAATGAAAGTGCATTTCAACCAAAAGGTTGATGCGCACGGATAGTTGACACAGTTAACTGTTTGCAAGCCACAATTCGAATAAAAAATCACTATTAGTTTATTCTTCATGTGGAATAGAGTTCTTCAAACCAACACGAACGTCACGAGTTCTGAAAAACCATTGGGTTTTCCGGCCAGGTTAGAGTCAGTTTTTCAAGTATAGGGTGAGTTAGTGAGTTGTTCAAACATGCTTTTGTGTGCGTCTGAGCTTTTTTTTCTATATACTCTACTGTTAACACATGCTGGACGGACGTTTTTGACTGTTGCGCTGAATCTCACAGTTTTTTTTTCAGCATCTCGCACAGGATCACCACCTTTTTAGACACCAATTTCTGCATCCTGACTCCTGATGGAAAAATGGTTAACAGTTTGTGAAACCTTGCAGTTTAACGAATGTTAAAATGGTAACCATGCACATCCCTAGTATTTTGCATAAATGTCAAGTTAGGGCATGTGGTCACGTCTTTCAAATGTTTACAGTTTACAATTACAATATTAGTTGACCAAAACTATGGTTTGATATTAACTTTTACAGTTTTGCTATTTCATGCAATGAATACGGTTTTGTTTCACTGTATATTTTCCTGTTTACATTTAGCTGAAAAGCTTATAATAGACTAAAATATTTTAATAGCAGGTTTCATTGGGACACAACTTACCCCATACTCTATGTATGCCCCGCTAAAGTGAGATTCACTTTTATTATACACATTTAGACCAGAATGGTTTACAACATACAGTATATCTGTATTGCTGTGCTGTGTATCCCATTACAGTGTATTACATTTACATAATGTCTGTTCTTTTATCACCTATGGGTGACTTGGAATTAATATATTATGAGCAGCATAAAACAAAGGATTCAGGCATTATGCAGATGGACATGAATCTTGGATGAATATATGCTTACAAAAATGTAATATGTGATATATTCTCAAATAAACATCTGCACCCTCATAAATACTGTGAATTTAAATGAGGACCCAACAAATAGCATGCAACCATATTATGCCTTTCAGTTTTCTTCAATAGATGGAATCATATCCAACCCTTTTTCTTAGCATGCAAATGGTCTGGCCCTAACAGGTCTAAAAATGTGGCAGTGATATAGTGGACTAAAATCAGGGACTAAAAACAATATGTTTTCATTTCAGTTCGTTCTGACCAAAAACTGTATTTTTTTTATTCCAGTTCAAAAGTTTTGTAGCCTCCTTTCCAAATGTTAACCAGTTAGAAAATAAAAGAACAGTTAATAATGTTCTTTTTAAAATTACAGTACTCTGCACTAAGGGATAGGTCTACATTCAAAGGCTTTGCGTGGTCCTGTAGGTAGTTGTTAGTGGTTTGGCTGGTTTTTAGCACCTTGCTATGCTGTTGTTAGTAGTGTTGTGTTCGAGTCTACCTTAGTCGAGTCCTAGTCAAGTCCGAGTATTTAAACAATCAAGTCCGAGTCCAAAAGGGGCCAAGTCGGACTCAAGACCGAGTCCACAATAGGCTGAGTCCGAATGAATCCGTTCATGAATCTGAATTCTGAATCTGAACCGTAAACTCAACATCAATATTTTAATCTTATTTTAACTTACACAACTAAGAAAAAAAACATTTGTCAATGAAAATTTGGACATTCAAATTCTGTCTGCCATTTTCTCATTGGCCTTTTCTCAAATCCAGAGGTACGCGAGGCTCTCAAGAAAGACCCCTTGTGACATTTGACACAACATCTCGTTCCCTCCATCAGGGAACGGCGGTTACAACAGTAACCATGACGTTATGATTGTTTTGAATTTTAATTTAGTTTTTTATTTCTACTTCATTTTCAATTTGTCCTTTTAATTTAGTTTACTTTAATCTAAAATTATCCCTATCTAAAGAAATAATATAATAAATTTAGTTTTTGTCTCTATCAGCCGACTGGTTTGGGAAAATAATGAGTCAACACAATAGTACTTAGCACTCGCTGAGAAGTTACATCTCACGACTTGACTGCAAATGCTGCATCCGAAAAAAAAAACTGGTAAAGCCACACTGCAAATATTAGGACCATTTAACACGGACATGACTGTTAATTCTCGGAAAACTTGGGGCAGTTCAACGTAGTGTTGGTGCACCTAAAACCCTGATGCGTCCGTGTTATCATTTTAAAAAAATGAGAGGTATCATAAAAATGTATTTAGTACTACCTGAAGAAGCTATTTGACAACAGATACTCTCATATTCAAAAATAGTAACTGAATTTAAACAAATTATCCAGTTCAAAAGTTTACATTCCCTTGGTTCTAAAAGGATTAGTTCATCGGAAAATGAAAATTCAGTCATTGTCTACTCACCCCTGTGTTGTTATAACTCCATATTGATTTTCTTTCTTTTTCTTAACACAAAGGGAGAAATTGTGAAAAAAACAATTGTGCTCAGCGATGTCATACAATGGCAGTTTATGGTGACCATTTCTTCAAGCGTCAAAAGGACACAAAAGTATAATTCAGAAGTCTTGCAAATTAGTGTATGCAACTTATGACTTGTTCTGAAGGAATACGATAAGGTTTGGTGAGAAACAAACTGAAATCTGATGTATTATTAACTGAAAATCTTCACCGACCAATGATATCCTGTGCGCGTTTATGAGACAGACTGCACGTGAGCTTTAGAGCTCCTGGCACAAAAGCAAACCCTTTAATATGGTGTGTTGCTTTCTCTATGATTAATGACTGTTTGTGTAATAACTGTTCTTGAGTCCCTGCTTTGTCCTGAGCTGTGTAGCTGCCCACTTTTCCAAAGAAAATACTGTACATTCTTTGGTTTCCCAGCATCTTCTGCTCATTTGAGTTCTTCCCAAAAGTGGCTAAATGATATAGACATCTAGCTTTTGATACTTAGGACAACTGATGGACACAAACACAACTATTACCAAAGGTGCAAACATTTATTGACGCACAAGAAGGCAACACAAGAACCAAGAACCAAGGGGATGCAAACTTTTGAACAGGATGATTTGTATAAATGACAGTACATTTTGTGTAATGTAGCTTTTGAAGGGCAGTACTACATCAAATATATAATCTTTTATCTCTTATATTTGCATACATTCTGAAAGGGGTGTGAAAATGTAAAGGCCTAAAACAAAGGGGTATGCAAACTTCTGCAATATATAAACTCAGCAAAATAAGAAACTGTATTTTAATACAGTTAATTTTGTAAAAATCCAAATAACTTTACAGATCTTTATTGTACAGTGTTTTTAACAATGTTTTCCATACTTGTTCAATGAACCATAAACAATTAATGAACATGCACTTGTAGAACGGTTGTTAAGACACTAACAGCTTACAGACGGTATGCAATTAAGGTCACAGTTATAAAAACTTAGGACACTAAAGAGACCTTTCTACTGACTCTGAACAACACCAAAAGAAAGATGCCCAAGGTCCCTGCTCATCTGCATGAACATGCCGTAGGCATGCTGGATGGAGGCATGAGGACTACAGATGTGGCCAGGGCAATAAATTCCAATGTCCGTACTGTGAGACGCCTAAGACAGTGCTACAGGGAGACAGGAAGGACAGCTGATTGTCCTTGCAGTGGCAGATAACGTGTAGCAACACCTGCACAGGATCGGTACATCCAAATATCACACCTGCGGGACAGGTTTAGGATGGCAACAACAACTGCCCGAGTCACACCAGGAACACAAAATCCCTCCATCAGTGCTCAGACTATCCGCAATAGATTGAGAGAGGCTGGACTGAGGGCTTGTAGGCCTGTTGTAAGGCAGGTCCTTACCAGACATCACCGGCAACAATGTCGTCTATGGGCACAAACCCACCTTCGCTGGACCAGACAGTCCAAAAGTGCTCTTCACTTTTGTCTCACCAGGGGTGATGGTCAGACTTGCTTTTATTGTCGAAGGAATGAGCATTACACCAAGGCCTGTACTCTGTTCGAGATTGATTTGGAGGTGGAGGGTCCGTCATGGTCTGGGCCGGTGTGTCAGAGCATCATTGGACTGAGCTTGTTGTCATTGCAGGCAATCTCAATGCTGTGCGTTACAGCGAAGACATCCTCCTCCCTCTTGTGGTACCCTTCCTGCAGGCTCATCCTGACATGACCCTCCAGCATGACAATGCCACCTGCTGTGCATGATTTCCTGCAAGACAGGAATGTCAGTGTTCTGCCATGGCCAGCGAAGAGCCCGGATCTCAATCCCATTGAGCACGTCTGGGACCTGTTGGATCGGATTTTGAGGTCTAGGGCCATTCCCCCCAGAAATGTCCGGGAACTTGCAAGTGCCTTGGTGGAAGTGTGGGGTAACATCTTACAGTAAGAACTGGCAAATCTGGTGCAGTCCATGAGGAGGAGATGCACTGCAGTACTTAATGCAGCTGGTGGCCACACCAGATACTGACTGTTACTTTTGTTTAATTTTGACCTCCCCTTTGTTCAGGGACACATTATTCCATTTCTGTTAGTCAAATGTCTCTGAAACTTGTTCAGTTTATGTCTTAGTTGTTAAAACTTTTTATGTTCACACAAATATTTACACATGTTAAGTTTGCTGAAAATAAAAGCAGTTGAAAGTGAGAGGATGTTTCTTTTTTGCTGAGTTTAGTTTGTGAACAAAAATATGCCCCTATTTTTTAAATAAAATATTCACTTTCATTTTATGTGCCTCACTGTAACCCAGTGTAAAGGGATTAATGGAAAGGAGGAGGTGAGAACCGGCTTGACTATACAAATAATAGTTTTAATGTAAAACTTAAACAAAAGACACAAACATCAACACATGACTGTCAGCTGCCCGTAAACAAACTCTCTCTCACGCACCACTATCCGCAGTGGGCCTTTATCCCTCTCGGAGGCTTAATTAGCCTGATAAGGGACCAGGTGTGCAGAATCACCACCCCGCCTGCCCTCCGCCCTGTCACATTCCTCCCTTGTTCACTCAGGCCGGGGAGCCCCTGGCATAACGTACACCCCACCCCCCCTCTTTCCCTGGGGGAGGGCGTGCCCAAAGCCCTGTCTGCTGGCAGGTCATCCCCGCCTTCATGAATCTGGGAGGGGACAGGGGAAGGGAAACAGAAATAATTGTTTACTTCCTGTAACATTATAGTACCCCCCTCCACCAAAAAACACTTTAAAATTTTAAAGAGAGGGAAATATTAATGTTCTCTCTGAATTTCTGGTTCCTAGATATGGCTCGGGTCCTTTCTTCAATGTTTGTCTATATTTGATTTTTTGCCCGTTTATCATTCGCCAACCAAAAAAGGTAAGTGTGATCGCTTGGGAGACAGACTTCATTATACATGTGAATGAAAATAGAACCAAAATAATCAGAATGGTTAATTACATTTTAGTGCAGATAGATATTTCACATGGAATTTCCAGTACCTTTTTAAATACAAAATAGAGAAGGAAAAAAGAGAGAAATTACCATTGTGATGCAGGTTTCCAATAAGCAGGCGCAAACATCTAAAACTGGAGAAAATATGGCATTGGGGAAGTTGTCTGCTTAATTTTCCTAAAGGATCAGCAATTTTCTGGATGGCAGCTTCCATCAATGTAAGTCTACGGGATTTTTAGTTTTTTTTTGTTTTTTTTGCCCGTTTTATCATCTACCTTGCAAAAATCAAATCACTTAAAAAAGTAATAGCACCTTATCTCAACAAGCCACATGATTTGAGGTATAATTTATGTCTGGAGCACAAACTGAATGTGATCATTAATTTGCAGAAGTTTTAAACTTAGGGTTAATGTTTATTACTATGAGTGGCCAATCAATTAAATTGTTTTTTTTTATTTTTAAATTGAATTAACTACATGATATGCTGATTAATTAATTGAATTAATCACATGTATACATATTTGCAGAGAAGGGCCCCCAGATAACAATAATTTAACATACAAAGATTAAACAATTGTATATAAAAGAAAGTATTTTATACAAAAAAAAAAAAATAAATAAAAAAAATTCAGATGATTAAATGCGTTACATTATTGTGATGAAAGCAGAAAAGCAAAACATTGAACAGACAATACAAAATATGGTCTCAGAATGCAATGTATTGTTTATTTTCACATTATAGCACACAATCCTATAGTTCACATCAATCCATCTAGCAAATTAATTTGTCAATCTCTTTGATAAAGAGTTATTATGAAAACTTTCTATGGTTGCATCAATGTACATATGCATCAGATGGATGCTTTTGGAGATTGGCATCTGTGACAGGGCGGAGGGCAGGGCCGGGTGGTGATTCTGCACACCCTGTCCCTTATCAGGTTAATTAAGCCTCCAAGAGGGATAAAGGCCGACTGCGGATGGTGGTGCGGGAGAGAGAGATCGTTTACAGGAAGCTTACTGCCATGTGTGTTTTTTGTGTCTTTTGTTTATATTTTCCATTTAATTATTATTTATACTGTCAAGGCGGTTCTCGCCTCCTCCTTTCCCTTATATTCCCTTTACAGCATCATAAACAATGTGTTTTTAGGTTGCTGTGTTAAAAGTAGTTTAAAACTTCTCCAGATCCCTACATTCAGAATTGCACTCCGTCCAGCTGTGGTTAAATGCAACGCATTCTCATCTTGTGCAATTGCTAGTGTTAAGCAAGCCTGAGTTTGGTTTGTTGTCTTTGCAGCTGGAGTTTCGCTAACTGCCCCCTGCTGAAAACAGGTGGTACTTCAAGCTTGAATTGCTTTGATGGTAGGAATATTCTATTTTATGGTCCAAGAACATAATTAATTGCATATTTTTTTTACATGTTTTGTTTGTTTGTTTTGTTACATAATTGATTGCACTGAATACATCGACAGCCATAGTTTTTTTTTTTTTTTTTTTTTTTTTTTACAAATCCCTACCCCTAAGAATGAGCACTAATAATAGCTATGCTTTCCTTCGCAAGCACCACTAATGAGAAACACTCTCCTACATAGGGAACAATAAAGCACACAGCAAGACATCAAACTGATAACACCCCACACATGACTGCAAAATATTTTGCACCACACTATAGTCCAGTGCCATGTCCACTCAATATCTCTGCCTCTTATAAGCACTCCAGCAAAGTGAGCTCCACTTTAATTCAGGTTGCACAAAAGTGAATAACATGCAAACCAAAACCAGCCTCATTCTGCACCTTTATCACCCTATTCGAGTTCACCCAACCTAAAGGCTAAATACAAGCAGCCTAAGGAGTGTGACAGTAGCTTATCTCCTCATGCTTATTTACATAGATAATCCCACTCATATCTTCCTAACTTTTAGATGGCAGCTGCACAGCTCAGAACTGAAAGCTGATAGAGGGGTCAATTCCCTGCGAGCTATCCCTCCCTGCATCACAATCAGCCATAACGAGGTAATTACTCTCCATCAATCTGTTACTCACTAATATACTCTTGTCATTGTTAGGCAAAGCAAAGACATCTGCAGTCCAGAGGTGGTACTGTTTCACCCAGTTAATGAAATTCATCTACGATATGGAGTCGTATGGAGGACCCTGGTAGTCTGGACTCAAAATACTTTAATTTAGCTCTCATCATTTAATGTGATCCACTTTGAGAGTTTGTTTAAGTAAACATGCTTATTATACTGCTGTATACAGTCATATAAAAGAGCCATTTGTAAGTTGCTATCAAAACATCACTCTGTGAGCATCTCATCCAGACTAAGAGTTTGGGGGCAGGACTATCTGTTTGGCTGATGACTTGACTTAAAACAGTAATTCTCTTTTACTTAATTTTATAATAAAATAAAAAATGATAATATGTATTTTTTATATTTGTATTATATATATATATATATATATATATATATATATATATATATATATATATATATATATATATATGTTCATTTTATAACTTTTAATTGTATATAAATATATGCATACAGTATACTGTGCATATACTGTTTATAAGTATATTATCAGCACATTGGAGCAAGTGCACTACCCAGCAGGCCATGCTTCTGAAGAGCTATACTTGAAAATGTATTTCTGAAAATTCCCGTATTCCTGATTAATTAACATTTAAAAATTTTTCTATTAATTACTTACATTCATATAGCGCTTTTTCTAGGCACTCAAAGCACTTTACATAGTATAGGGGGAATCTCCTCAACCACCATCAATATCTCACTTATTCAGTCTTTTCAGGATAGCTGTCTCCACAATGTTTAAACAACATGCCTCTGGGGTTAGTCCCACCACTGCTAAACACAGATCTCAGTGACGAGCAGGAGGAATCCTCATTCTACACCCAGACACCTGCTGCCTATAGCGGGCATAAGGAGGAGGTCGATAAGCTCCTGTGGTAATGCTGGGGAGTTGTTTTATTGTGTAGTGCAGGGAGGTGACAGCTCCGGGCTGCAGTGCAGAGAGCAGGCACTGAGTGATGGCCCCAGTGAGGCAGAATGGAGGGCTGCACCCCAGCCGTGGATCACTGTGGCCAGGGAGCTTAATTTAACTGGGAGTGATAATGAAAAAGCAGCAGACCTATTGCTGGGCTGCATCTCCTGAAATGGAGAACACTCCATATGTAGGCACTGTATATCAACACTGCTGTTCTTTTATGACAAATACCGTTAACAAATATTTTTGTTTAAGTGGCCGGTAAACGATTTGCAGAACAGATTTTTAATGATTGTATGATTTTTCTTTTTAACACAATAATAACTAAATAATCATTACACTAAAACAATAAAGACATAATAATAATACATTATTGTTATTATAATTATTACTATTCATGTCATTATATTATTATGATTAATAAAAAAAAATTTTTTTTTTTGCAATGTTAATACTCACAAATGTATTTTATGTCAAACTGTTGATATTAAAATCCAATGTGATTCTAACTTGAGAATGCACAGTTTACATTCAAAATAAAAAATGTTGAGGGAATTTATGCAAATAATACATCAAGTAGGTTACTTTACCAGTGAACACTTATGTTTCCTGTTGAATGCAAAATAGTGTAATACTGATGTTGGGTGCTATTCTTTAAAGACACACCAAATGATTCAATCTATCTGTCTAACAATAAATCATTTTTAAAGAACTGATAACGATTAAGAAGAAAAGTGTGAATATTGTTGATAAATATGGGTCAAATCAATTATCGGCCTATCTGTAATGATTTACCTTGTTCGAGTGGCAACTACTGGAAACTCTTGGTTGGTCACATATTGCATGGAATTCATGCCAAACAGCTGGATTTGCAGTTTGTTGAATTTGCCCTTGGTGGCTTAATGTTGGACTGCTAACAGCAAGGGCTGTGTAGTCTGTCTTTGCGGATTTACCTGGATAGAGCTGAGGGAACCAGAGACTAATCTCACTGCACCTTTTACATGCTGCCCAGAGGTGGATGGAGGATTACAACAGTGGGATTCAGGATTTATTTTGAGCTTTCTGAGCCACTTGAATGATCTCATCATGACAACTCGCACTACACTATGAGTTTATAGAGCATTTATGTTTCAGCTTCACTCACATTATCTTGGTTTCAGTCTCAGATCAAAATGATGTAATTCTATTTGAATAAATTTACATTTATCGCCTGCAATCTTTTGGGAATAATAGCGTTAGGTGAAAAGCACAAGACAAATATACCTTTTTAGAATTTTGAGAATAAGACACAATAAGCCTAATGTGCATATAAAGGATGTTGGGCTGAAAAGAATGACAATGACTAAACTGAAATACTGCATAGTACTATTTCAGTGCATTTAGTGCCTGGTTAAACAGGATTGCGGTGGTTAGTGAATAAGACTTAGGTATTTGCTGATTAGACATACAAAAGTAGCACAACTTGAATTTGCCTCTGTGTTCACTGGGCTTGTGGATGGTTGGACAGTGTGGTTCACCTTAAGATGTCTTCTCCTCCTCTGGAAGCGCAGCAGTTCCTTGTGTTGGCGTGCGATGAAGTTGACAGCTGCATACTCCAGCAAGGCAGAGAAGACAAAGAGTAGGCACACAGCCATCCAAATGTCAATTGCTTTCACATAGGAGACCTACAAGAATGCAAAACAACAGGATTGGCATTGAGTAGCTGAGAACAAGCACCACTCTGACTCATTGCCTGGCTCAGACTTCACTCACTGAGTCATTCGCTAAACTCAAGTGCTCAAAACTTTCCAGTTGAGAAAGTCGTGAAATATGCTCATTATAAAGGAGAATAACCAAGAAGCACTTTCATTTGAAATCCAGGCATCTACGATAACTATTCTACACAGTTTGACATAAGGATCAGTGTTAATGAAGAAAAAAAATTAACTTTAAGGAATTTAGGCATAGTATTACTGCCAAGTCTTTATCTGCAGTTTTTTCAAAGCATGATCGTCGTCAGACAGTGGTCCCTACTCAAACAGGTGACTGAAGTTTGCTCAGGGAGATGCATCGAGAGTTGCTCTTTGGCGTGGAAAAGAGTTCAGCTGCTGGCCTGACTGTTTGGCTGAGACTCACTTTATTTGACAAGCCAGTGGCCACAGTGGTCATGGAGATTAGGTGGCATTACAGAGAGTGCATGGTTGAGAAAGCATTGTTGAAATGATGAGAGCTCGCTGGGGTGAGACAGTGCTGACGAAATACTCAAGTGCCTCAAAATTTATGAGCCTATAGAGCCTTGTCAAGAGTAAAAAAATACATTTTTGAGGGATTTTTTGGGATGAATGTGGCTGGACAGAAAGGAGGTATAGGGATGCGTTCAGCTTTCAACAATAGGGCATCGTAATCAGATTTGGATTTTTCCTGGCAACATCCATTTCCTTGTCACTGGCCAAAGAATAAATAAAATAAAAATCGACATATTTTTAAAAAGGTCATAAAAATACATATAGTTGTATTCCCCCTAAACAATATTTTTATTTAAAGAAATATTCATATATCAATATATGTTTTCAATATACAATAGCAAGAAAATGTGTTTAAACTCATTAATACAAATGCATTAATTAAATCATAAGCTATGTTTTATGATGATGTCAGATATATTTTAAATATATAAATGTATTATATATATATTATTACTGGACAATTAAGGCAGTGTTAAACATGATTTGTTAATATTTATCAAACCATTCTAACAAATACTACAATACTATCACAAACCATACTTGCAATTCTGACAAAACCTGATCTACCTCTACTTACTGTATGTTAATGATCTAGATAATGTAACCTTAGTGACAATTACATAAGCAGACTTTAACAGAATGTACAAAACAACAATGTTCAAAACACAGAAAACCAAATATTTCATTTGTGTGGCATAAAACACACGCACATGATAAATAAATCATTGGACTATGGCCTGATATCAGCAATCTAGCACATGACAGTTCCATCAACTATACATGGAATGCTCTTACGCTGACCTCAACAATTTGGTCAGTTTTTTGTTGAGTCCTGATGTTATATTAGGTTGAGTGTGCATACCGTGACAAATGGAATTTAAGAAGTTTCAGCACACTGCAATGGTGCATATTTGAATGATGACGATTGTGCCAGCAGAACATCATTGGAATGGGGCTGACTCATACAGATCACCCAAGCTGAGAATGATTTCCCAGGACATACTTATACAACCCTCTTTAATCACATAAATCCATGTTCGAGAGACAAAGGTTTTATCGTGACCACGTCAGACATGACAACCTGAATATATTTACCTGAACAGTGTGTGTGTTTCTGGCATACAGTTGCCAAGTCAGGGTACATTTAAAGGATCAACATGGTAGTCAAACTACAGCAATATCCTGTCTGTATAATGCATATAAACGCTGTATCTCATCTATAACACAGCATGTAGAATGTAAAATCTGAATGTAAAATCCTCGTTCACAATACACAAAAGACAGGGCATTCAAGGTTACACAAAGCAGGTACAAAGAGATTAGAAATGATGGACATGATTTTGTACATTCTTCAAAGTAGTTATGACAACAATCATACACACACACACACACACGCGCACACACACACACACACACACACACACACACACACACACACACACACAAGGGGACATGGAAATCCTAACTGAAAAAAGCTGTAGTTAAATAAATAAAGAGGAAATAATAGCAGGTCACTGAAAATTATCAAGACAAATTGCTATCAATGCACAAAGATTAATGAATAATGAATTATCTTTCATGGCCCCATCCTGGTCTTCTTTGTGCCGTAGACTAAAAAGGTATGAAGGGCTATGTGAGATTCTCCTTGAGTGGCCAGAAGTGTTTTTTTTTTTTTTTTGGCTTTAGTTTTCATGTGGGATTTCTCAGACAAACATTCGTGTTTTGTACTTAACTGCATTTACTAATAATTTGTCTGTGAGATTTAGTTACCTCCACTGTAAAATATTACATATAATAAAATACAGTAAATGGTGAAGAAATAGCCATAAAGAAATGTCTTATTCATGTTATTTTTTCAGAATGTGAGCAAATCCTTGCAGCCATACTCCAACCACGTTAGCACCTCATTATGTATGCCCTTGGTTGTGAAATTAAACATTCAACAAGCACTTATAAATATAGTGTTTTGGTGTTCACATACTTTTGCCTATAAAGTGTGGATCAATGCTTTGCCTCAAAACTTAGTGCAACTATATGTGATAAATTGTAGGAAACAAAATTATGAAACTTTCTAAAATAATTCCAACAGGGATAAGGGTTTTATGGGGAACTGATTAAGAAGGAAAATTGCAGGAGACCCTACTAACCTTCGGAAGAGAAGCTCTTGATCCTGAGCTCTGGGTGGTCATGGTCAGTACAGTAGTAATGCCCAAGCCTACACGAGCAGGAGCAGCATCCATGTTAATCCAGAAGGACACCCAAGACAAAATGACAATCAGTAGACTGGGGATATACATCTGGATCAGATAATAGCCCATCTGTCTTTCCAGGTGAAAACGAGCCTCTATACAGGTGAACTTCCCTGGTAAACAGAAAATGTACATGGTTTTCATTGTAGCAAATAGACAGCAAATCTCAAATGTCAAGGTCAAGGTCCATTCAACTTTAAGCTTTTTGCAGTTGTTTGTAGAGCTGATATTGTCTAAACCTCGATTATTTCCTTTTCCTTGGGAATATTATGTATTGCCTGCAAAGACTGAAAAATTTGCTTATTTATCTACAGTACATAGACATAAAAGGAAAAAACTGTAAATATACTGAAAGCAAACAGAGGTATTGGATTACATTCTTTGTTGATTGAAAACAGCCAAGCGAATAAACGAGAGACCAGCATTAAAATGAAAATAACATCTAGTGTCTGCCCTTCCACAAGGGACACTAAGGGTGCAATTGGAATTGCAATTCCTTCCTCAAAGGAAGCTGGACTGCAGAGATAATTGTTCTTTTCATTCTTTCAAACAAATATATATATATATTTTTTTATAAATTATCATTAAATTATTAATGAACTGGCTAAAGAATTTAAGGGGGCTGCGTTAAAATAGAAAACATACATTTTTACATTAACTTAAAATTTTAATTCCACTATTTTTTATATGTAATTGTTTTATAGTCTTTTCTGTATTTAACACAATTACATTAGAAGTAACTGTAATTACATTACTTACAAATTAAGAGTAATCCTCTTTACTTTTTTCCAATGAAAAGGTAATTTAATTACAGTATTTAATTACTTAGTAATGCATTACACCCAAACTTCTAATACATCTGAGAGAAACGACACCTTTATTTCCAGTTAATGCTTGACTGGGGAGCAGCAGAGCTCAAGCACTCAGCACTGGGTTGCTATCCAGTGCTTGCGCTAAAAGAACATGTTTATTTCAACAGAAGAAAGAAGTGAGAGAGAGGGAGTGAGAGAGAAAGAACCACAGCAAGGGGATGATTACAATTTTAGGGCAACCTCAGAGTCTTCGATAGGCTTCGACTGCACACCAATAGTGAGGTGAGAGGTGACGTGCAAAGTTAGCACACCACAGGAATAGGATCTGAGGTCACAGATGAGAAAAGTATCTGACATGAGCGAGAGAGAGGACTTAAGATTGTGCCCAAAATGGTTTTATTATTGAAGTGCCTGATAATGTATTTGTATAATGTATAATGTACTTAATTGAAGCTAATGTATGAATGAATTCATTAATTTATTCATTCATTCATACATTAATTTTATTTATTTATTAACTGAAAAGCTGATTTTATGATGATGAAATGTATTTTAATACAGTTGCTCAAACAAAGCTTTTGTACACTGTAAAAAATGTCTGTAATTTTAACGGTAAAAGGCTGTAAAAATGCTACAGTAAAAAGCCCTTAATTGGTAAATTTGTAGTCACCTTATAATATACAGTACAAAATTGTAATATATTTAAAAGACAAAACGTCTAGGTTACTTATGTAACCTCCGTTCCCTGATGGAGGGAACGAGACGTTGTGTCGAAGAAGCGACACTAGGGGTCTCTCTTGAGCACCGAATATGCCTCTGATCTATGCAAAAAGGCCAATGAGAAGTTGGCAGACAGTATTTGCATACCCCACCCCTGGACATAACGGGTATAAAAGTGGGGAAATACGTGGAGTTCATTCAGGATTTTTCTGAGGAGCCGGAAATGGTCCGGCCACAATAGTGGCTCGGATCAGCGACATGGCCGGGAGGACACAACGTCTCGTTCCCTCCATCAGGGAACGGAGTTTACATACGTAACCTAGATGTTCCCCGTCTGTTGCTCACTTCGACGTTGTGTTGAAGAAGCGACACTAGGGGTCCAATTTATATCACGCCATGTGCTGAGCCGTGTACATGTTCTGCTGACACAGGAGCGGGCAGGTATTTTACGTGCAAAGGTGACCAGCTGTGTCAGACTGCACGTACCCTTCCCCAATGCCCCATAAAAGTCGTCAGAATCCTTCTGGTTACCCTAAACAGGGGAACAAGGCGACGCTTGCCAACCCGGGAACGGGCCAAGCCTAGCCAGGCCTCTTTTCTCTCTATGTTTCTCCGCATAGAGTAAGAAACTGCCTTTACACGCATCGAGGGAAGGGTTCTTACAGTTTCCTATTTTTTCAAGGGGAAAAGACCCTGCGGAGGCCACACCTGCCCGAAAGGGGGAGGTAAGGGTGGCGAATACATCACATGTGTTTTTAGGCAACATGTGGAAAGTGACGAGTTGGTAGATCCAGCCTCAAGGAGCGGGGAGTTGCTACAACACAGCGACCGGAGGGCAGCTGGGACTGCCTAAGGGAGACGCGGATCCACTTGTAAGGGGAACGTAACACGGAAAATACACACAGGGGGAGTCCACGCAGGGGTCCTGGCCTGTGGAGCACCTATTCCAGTGCAGGGTAGATTAAGTACCCGCAGTGGATTGGGTCGGCGAGTTCCTCCGCTGAACTGCAGACCCAAAGGGCTAGGGAGGAGTCATCCAGAGAGCCGAATGAGTGGGATCTCCTGGTAGAGAAAGCGCTCAATTTTACCTCGGCCGAGGGTAAGGGCGCCAGGTGCAAGCGATCCACCCAGTCAGTCCGTCTGGGTGGATCGCTTTACTGAGTTCTACCGGCTCAGACCTGATAAAACATGGGACGATACTAACTCAACCCGGAGATTGTAGAATCTTGCAAAGGTATTAGGTGTTGCCCAACCCGCTGCTCTACATATTTCTGCCAGGGAGGTGCCCCTGGCCAGTGCCCATGAGGATGCAACTCTCCTTGTTGAGTGTGCTCGGACCCGCAAGGGGGAGGGGGGGGGGGGGCATGGCCTGGGTGTGATAGGCCAATTAAATGGCGTCCACGACCCAGTGGGACAGCCTCTGTTTGGAGACAGCTTTCCCTTTCCGTTGTCCACCAAAGCATACAAAGAGCTGCTCAGAACATCTAAAGCTCTGATTGAGGTCCAAATACGTACGCAGAGCACGTACCGGACACAGCAACAAAGGGGCTTGCAGGCTCACTACCTGATCTCTAAAGGGCATGGTAGGAACCTTGGGCACATAGCCCGGTTGCAGTCTTAGGATCATATATGTGTCTGCCGGACCAAACTCCAGGCTAGTGTCCCCTACCCTCTTCATCAGCAAGGCAGTCTTAAGAGAGATGGCCCTGAGTCCAACTGATTCTAGCAGCTCAAAGGGAGGTCTCTGGAGGCCCACGAGGACCACTGAGAGATCCCAGGAGGGGAACAGGCTTGGCCGGGAGGGATGCAACCTCCGCGCCTCTTAGGAAACTGATTATTAAGTTGTGCTTACCCAAAGACTTGCCATCTACTGCGTCGTGGTGGGCCGCGATAGTAGCAACATACACCTTTAGCCTCTCCTGCAGAAATAAGAGCACTGACCTAACTGTGCACCTCTGTGAGTCTTCAGCCCGGGAAGAACACCGATTTGCGAACAAGCGCCACTTCAGGGCATAAAGTTGCCTGGTAGAGGGGGCTCTGTCTTTGTTGATCGTGTCTACGACGGCAGGTGGTAGACCAGCTAGATCTTCTGCGTCCCATCCAGGGGCCAGACGTGGAGGTTCCAAAGGTCTGGGTGTGGATGCCAGAGCGTGCCCCATCCCTGAGAAAGAAGGTCGTTCCTCAGGGGAATTCGCCAGGGAGGGGCTGTCGCGAGGAGTATGAGGTCCGAGAACCAGGCCTGGGTGAGCCAATAGGGAGCCACTAGTGTTACTTGTTCCTCGTCCTCCCTGAACTTGCACAGCACCTGTGCAAGCGTTGTCATGACAGCACGTCCACTACCACATTGAGGTTGCCGGGGATGTGAGTGGCACGCGGCGACTGGCTCCAAAGGAGGAGAAAACATCGAGTATTGACATGTGGCAGGAGCGTACGCCGCCTTGGCGATTTATGTACCCTACCGCGGAGGTGCTGTCTGACCTGACTAAGACATGTTTGTCTCGAACTAACGGGAGAAACTTCCGCAGAGCAAAGAAAACAGTCAGCATCACTAGGCAATTGATGTGCCAGTGCAGTGGGGCCCCTTTCCAACGGCCCATGACTGCGTTGCACACGGTGCCCCAACCCAATCTGGAGAGGTCAGTTGTGACCAGGATGTATCGGGACACCTGCTGCAATGGTACTCCTGCCCGCAGAAAGCAGAGGTCTGTCCAGGGTTTGAATATTTGGCGGTAGGTGGGGGTGATCATCACACGGTGCTCCGCCGCAGAGGATGCCATATGCCCCAGGAGCCTCCGGAAAAGTTTTAAAGGGACCGTTGTGCCTAGCCTGAAAGTGGCAAGGCATCTCAGGATGACTGTGCACGCTCGTTGGTGAGACGTGCTAACACTGAGACTGAGTCTAACTCCATGCAGAAAAAAGAGATGCTCTGAACTGGGGCGAGCTTGCTCTTTTCCCAGTTGACCTGAAGCCCCAGGCGGCTGAGGTGCCTGAGCACCTGGTTTCTGTGAGTGCCATGAAAGTATGCATCCTTCATACTACCATGAAAGTATGCATCCTTCAGGTCTACCGCTGCGAACCAATCTAGATGCCGGACGCAAGTTAAGATGTGTGTTTGCTTGAGCATTTTGAACGGGAGTTTGAGCAGAGCCTGGTTGAAAACTCGCAAGTCCAAGATCGGTTGTAAGCCGGCGCCTTTCTTGGGTACAATGAAGTAAGGACTGTAGAAACCCTTCTTCATTTCGGTTGGAGGGACAGGCTCTATCGCGTCTTTGAGCAAAAGAGTAGCGATTTCTGCGTGCAGGGATTTGGCATGCTTGCCATGTACTGCGGTAAAGCGGACGCCCGCGAATGGGGGTGGGGGCCTGCCAAACTGAATTGCATAACCAAGTCGGATGGTCCGGGTCAGCCAGCGTGACGGGCTGGGAAGTGAAAGCCACGCATCCAAGCTCTGTGCTAGGGCCACCAAGGGAACGAGTATTTTTGACGTACCCGCAGCGGGGTGGAGCAGGTAGTACGGCGTCGGGAGGCGAGGGTGCGTCAAGAGGCTCTAGTGCTGAGAAAAGACTAAAAGCACTTACCTTGCTCTGCACACCCGGCAGGGGGCGGGTTAGTGACTGAGGAGGAGTCCTCTAGACTCGTCAGAACTGGCCGGCCGGGGAACAGTCGTGGGGCTGAAGGTGGGGTGTCCGCGTCCAGCATGTCGGGACTGTTGAGATCTGGCGGCAGAGTGCCGTGAGAACGGCATTTGCGAGCCAGGTGACCCAGAGACAAAGGAAATAGCTCTGTTATTGAGAATGTGGGTACCGCAGCCCTGTCTAGGGGGTGTGGCAAATTAAATAACTTCAACAAAAGATTCTCCTCCCGGACCTCCACCGGGGGACGGAGTGGTCTGCTTACCAGCTCCGGAGCGAACATCCTGGTCTCTGGGTCGACCGTCTCAGGAGTGCCTTGGAGCCTTCCGGGTCCTCGAGGGGGTCCATGAGGCAGGGGTGTCTGCTTTCTGTGGTGTGCTTGACACAGGGGCTGAGAGCTGGGCCCGGGTTGAGGTGGAGCAGGGTGTTTCTTAGCCATAGGAGGACGCCCTCGGCGAGCAGACAGGGCATGGCCCATGGCGGCAGGCTTGCGGCGGGGCAGGATGTGATAGATGGCCTCTGTCTGTTTCTTCACTGTGGAGAACTGCTGGGCGAAGTCCTCGACGGTGTCATCGAAGAGGCCGAACTGGGAGACAGGGGCGTTGAGAAAGCGAGCATCTCGAACAAGTTCAGCCACAGATGACATTCCTGGACCACGAGCGTGGCCATCGCCTGCCCGAGTGACTGCGCTGTGACCTTCGTGGCTCTGAGGGCGAGGTCGGTCGCTGAGTGCAGTTCCTGCAACACATAAGGATCAGGGCTCAGATCTTTTAGTGCCTTGGCCTGGTGGAATTGCAGGAGGGCCATGGCGTACAGGGTGGAAGCGGCATGTCCGGCGGTGCTGTAGGCTTTGGCGGTCAATGAAGACGTCGTCCTACAGGCATTAGAGGGGAGCACAGGGCAACCCTGCCAGGTGGTAGGGTTTCCGGGGCACAGGTGGAGCGCAACAGCCAGGAATCGCCGTGTACCCGTGGGCCGCTCCACCGTCGAGGCTAGCAAGAGCGGATGAGCGAGTGGCTTTATGACGAGTGGAGAGGGGCACTCTCAACAAAGATTTCAGCTCATCATGCACTTCCGGGAACAATGGGACAAGTGGGGGTTGGGGTTTGGTGGGTGCGTGGCTGTGAGCGGCGTCCAGACCCCAGGAACCAGTTATCCAACCGCGATGGCTGTGGGGAGGACGGATGGTTCCAGTCCAACCCCACGCTGGCAGCGGCCCGGGAAAGCATGGGCATGCTGGCCCGAAGGTGGCAGCCCAGGGAGTCATCCGCGTCAGACGCCGTGCTCTCCGATGCTCATCCATCTCGAGCTCTAGAATTATTTTAGATGCAAAAAGTCTGATTTTCCCATATTAACGTTACATCTTTTTATGGTAAATTACTGTTAAAAGTACAGTAAAAAACAATAATCGGGTGTACCCAGAATTCCCTGCGTGACCTATTACATTTAATTACATTTTATGGGAATAGTTATGCTTTTCTTATTTTTAATATCTGTTATGTACTTTTGGGTGTTCTGTGTTATATTTAATGTAGTTTAGTTATTTTTTACTGCATTATTTAAATTTCACAGATGTTACCCTGATGGTGTTTAGTGTTTGTGTGAGTGACACTGAGCACTTTCTCTACATGTTTATTGGTCATTGCTCCAGGAAGCCTCTATTGATGAACTTCAGGTCATCATGCCCTTTTGTAATTGCTACAGTGATTAACAATACATTATAAAGTGAAAAGCAGATTTTTAGTTTCAGAAGGTTAATATCAATTAATATCAGAAGGTTTATCAATTAATAATATAAACAACGATAATGCACCGTAAAATATGCAGGCATCAAATTTACATCCCGTAAAGCCTGAAACGTGGTTACCTTATTTTTTACAGTGAATTTCTGGCAACCACATCTGCAAGTTTTTTTACTGTAAATCTAACAGATTTTTTTTTTACAGTATACGATTTCAGAAGAATGAAATATTGTGCCTTACTTTTATGATCATTTTATGGTGCTTTTTGACTTTTGGAGCTTTACAGTGCAAATCCCCATCCACTTTATTTTTATGAAAAAGAGCAGCTTGGACATTTCGCTTAACATTTTTTTGTATTTTTTTAATGGACAAAAGAAAATAATAATACAGGATTTAAAAAACATGAGGGTGAGTAAATGATCAAATTGTAATATTTTGATGAACTATTCCAATTATGGTTAAGCAACGATTCACAACCTTTTTAACATCTTTAACACTGGAAGACTGTTGAAGATATTTTACAAAATATCTGGCATTAAAAGTACACTTTAGCTCAATGAGAATTATTATTAAAAAAAGGGACAGAAAATTTGCTCTAACTGTCCCTTCTGTTTAGGCATGCTTCTATTTTGATCTGAGCTAGTCTCGCCTTCAGCATTTTTCCACATTATCTGGAGTGTAACAAATCCTGACTGTTGACGTTGACCGAACAGATGGTATTTAACTCAATTGAAAGTTCATGAACAAGAATCAAAGCAGAGCTGTAGCCTCCATCCTTCAGTTTCAGAACCAAGTAATTTGTAACAATGCCTCCTATAACAGTGTTATTCGTATGTGTGTTATCTGCATTTTCTGCTTGACTCTAAACAAACAGTACAGCTTCAAATACCAAATAATACAAGATAAAATGGCACTGACCTGTGTTATAGTGCTTGGTGCAGTAGCGCAAATCTTTCTCTTCCTTTAGTATAAACTGAGGTAACGTCAATCCGTCTGCTACCTGCACAGCTCCTTTCTCATCCCACTCAAATATAAGATCATTCATCGTGTAGCCAACTGGTGGAGGAAAGACATAATGGAATCAAGTGTTGTTCAAGAGAGACAGAACCACAGCTTAATTTGTTGCAAAACAAGATCCAGATCCAGATTCAGATTCATCCCATTTTTAAGTGGATCCCCCATCTCGTAACTTTCTGAAAGAAATGAATGCTATGTTCTGTGCATATCTTTCATAAAAATCCCAATATCCCTCATATCCCCATAAAAAATGTAAACAAAAATGTAAACAAAAGTTGATTTACAACACAATTTACAACACAAGTGCCCGACGTCACCCTGCTCAGAGTGTAGGCAACGTTATTGATTTTAATGACAGCGAAGTAGTTTTGTCATGTTCAGTCCCACATTTCCTATTGAAACAGGAATTTTGGGCCACTCTGGGACATTGGGAAGGGCTCATTCCTTTTTTTAAATTAGACAATAAACACTATTATAAACCATGACTTGCTATTTGCTGGTTGGTTGCACAGCTAAGGAACGCTCATATTGTAGTGTTTCATTTATGACCAAAAAAACCCCTCCCCCAACCCACCGGATTCTTCACTGGTCCATTTTCCAGGACCTCCTAATTTGCAAATGAAGCACTGGAGACAACATTTTAGTGTTCACATTAAAAGAGCAAAGGCTTCAGCGAAAAAGAAGTCCGGAGCACATTCTGACACTAGTTTCCCAGCAGAAATATGCTTTAATTGAGCAAATTTGAGAATAAATAACATAAATCTATAATGGTAGGAGGGGCCAGCAGTGGTTTGTGCTTCTCCCTGCTGACTGCTGCATCTACTTGAAGGTGCTTTTAAATCACTACGCTCTTCATCTCCTCATGCCAGCCACTAGAACATCCATCTCTGCAGCACTGAATAAATCCTCTCCATCAGGCTGAAAGGATCAGGGCATACTTACAGCTCTCCAGCTGCATTATACAAGTCTGCACATCCATAGGGAAATTCTTCAAGTCCATGGGGCAAGCCAAAATCAGTGTTATTCTGAAAACAACAAGATCCACCATCAGTAACAAATAACACATCAAATAAAGTCTGAGCGTTCTTTTCTATTCCCTTTTTCAGTGGTTAATCCATTAAAATGTATGAAGTCCAATATTTATGTAAACCTTTTAAGTAGTTAATCCAATTAAATGTTATATGAAATCCAATATTTATTTAAACCTATGAATATTAACATATTAACTCATTTATGCTGATTTTGGAAAAATCTGCAGAATTCTCTAGAATGGAATGGATAAACCAGGGCTGTTAATTGAACATGTTAATTTAGTGCAATTAACAATAAAAAAATAATGTGTTCAAAATGTAGCAGAATTAAAAGCTTTTGGCACAATGTAATGGTCAAAGACGTCAGTCTGCATTTGCAGACGTTTGTCTTTTTTTTTTTAATAATGTTTTTTAATAGACCTTAGACCAAGGGCGCAGCCAGGAAATTACTTTTGGGTGGGCCTCATTAAAAAAAGATGGGACAAAATGTTGCCCAAATTCTTTTTCTCCAAAGTCTGCTTAGCAACAGAAAGGCAGTCACATTTAAACATTTCTTTCACACTTTCAGAATTCTTTCACAAAGCAGAATTTATAATTTTTTTGTAACCATTAAATAAATATGTATAAAAATACATATTTGAAGTCAAAAACTAATCTCTAATATTCTGGGTGGGCTTGTGTCTAATTTGG
Organism: Moxostoma hubbsi; assembly: GCA_032164185.1. Lineage (NCBI taxonomy): Eukaryota > Metazoa > Chordata > Actinopteri > Cypriniformes > Catostomidae > Moxostoma > Moxostoma hubbsi. Next base: position 12,140,120 of record JAVLUX010000016.1, on the reverse strand, counting down.
GCCACCCTTGGCTATGTCACGACTTCAGACAGATTGACTAGATTATAAACTCTATCAATTGCTGTGGACTGCATGTAGATTATGAATCCAATTCTAGTAATGTCTATTCAATGCTTCACTTATCTGAAACAAAAATAAAGATAATTTAAATAAGTATTTGATCATTTAAATAATGTGCTTATGTAACTAATTTAATTAAAAAGTTTAATCGCATGACAATCCTAATTTTAAAGGAAAAAAATTAAATCTGTGATGCTTTCTGTAGGCGCATGTTCCGTGTGGGCCTACTCATTATTTTCTCGATAAACTGACTCATAAGATCTTAAAGCTAGATAAAGAAATAACCCAGGGCAGAGCACTTCGTGGACTCAATACTCACTCAAGGCTGTAATAATGCCACTATCACAGGCAAGGAGTTATTTACCTCAAATTCTCAATCTTTTTAATCTAATGTGCACTGTGGCTGAAGCAATTTAGGGAGTTCACAGTGAAGACCAAACTGATCTGAAGGATTCATAGTTTGATAGTGTCAAGTTAAGAGATGAGGATGCTACCTGTTCTATCCTCTCAGTCCACATAGCTATTCACTACATCCCCAGTCTTCTTTAAAGCTTGAATTATAAGATATAAAATGAATTTGGAAATAATTGAAAAGAAAGATACACCCTTTTGTTTTAAGCTACATATTTCATTTCATAAGAATAAATAGATGTATAAAGTTATAAATTTCATAATACCACACAATAAAAAAAAAACATGATTTCAATAAGATTTATCTTCAATATATTGCAGTAATTCTCAACAGGTTTTGATTTGGAACCCATAATTTACATCACATTGATTTACATCAAGTTAACTTGTTTATAATAATAAAATTGTTTATAATACAAAAGTTAACAAAAAGGTCCTATTAATATTACTATGAACTGCATAGGCCACAGTAATATGCAAACCTATTAATATGACATAGGCTGAAAACTTAATTTTGTAAATGCATGAACAACATCAGAAGTGATTTACCACCTTACCTGACACATGTGACAAACACTGGGCAAAATATTGGATTCGTTTTAGCCTTATAATAAAGTTCTAGGTGACTTTGTGCCAAAATACTGTTGTGTTCAATTGCAAAAATGACCTTCAAAAACAAACCGAATACAAACCTTGATCACCTCAATTTTAAAAGTCGATAAGCCTGTTTATTTTGCTAACTAAATTATTTGCACAATTATATGGTATGTTATATTTAAAAATGATTTTTTTATTTGAATTTAGCATTGTTTTATCCCTACTATCTGCTATCCTATGCTATACATTATTGTCCTTATATATACATTTGCGAACAAACGTGTGTGTGTATAATGTACAGTATTAATGAATTATATTGAAAACTTTACTATCTACATTTTTGCAAAACTTGTTATTAAACTTGCAGTTTCCAAGAGAAATTAACACTAGGTGCTACAACAACTGTGTGTTTCATTCGCTTTCACTCAAATCATGACTTTAATGGCTGATAATGACTTCATAAATACTTATTTTTCTCACTATTACTCAGACCCTGCTATTTTATGATATCAACACACTTTTACTCTGAAGCATCATTTGAAATACTATACATTGTAATGCTTGTGTTACAGACCCACCAACATAAATATATTTATACCAAAATAAATACCTTGCGTGGGGGCCTGGGAAACTCAGCGAGTAAAGACGCTGACTACACCCCTGGAGTCATGAGTTTGAATCCAGGGCATGCTGAGTGACTCCTGCCAGGTTCCCTAAGCAACCAAATTGGCCCAGTTGCAAGGGAGGGTAGAGTTACATGAGGTAACCGCAGGGGTGTAAAGTTATGAATTACAAATATTCATGTTACTCTAATTAACTACTTTTCCCCCAAAATTTTACTTTTTGAAGTAGTTTAAAAAATTTGGACTTTTACTTGAGTACATTTTAAGTGCTGTAACTATACTTTTAATGCACTATTTTCTCACTGTCTGTGTTCGCTACTTCTCTGTCCTGATTTTAGTTTTATCTATCAACATGATTGGCTAGGGAGAGTCTTGTGACTCCCATCCAATCAAATCACACATAAAAAACTTGAACGATAGCTGCAAATCTGGTGCCAACTGTGGAACTCAAGCACAGTTCAACACATGAACATCACAGCAGCACCTGGAAGCCAATTGCTTGATCGTGTCATGTGAGTTTAACTTGCACAATTCAGATATCAGCATTAATCCTGCCTCTAATTTGAAGAAACATAACCAGGTAAATTTAATATTTTTGCTCACTAGATTCTGTTTGTCTATAACGTAGCCTGTAAATTAGCTTTCTAACACTGAGATTATTGGGCTTTTTATCTGAGAAAAAAAAGAGAGAGATGTCCTCAATCAAACTTTTGAGTAGTTTTCTATATTTAGCCTATGTTCTATATCTAGAACCGGGGTGTTCATTACATCAACCGCGATAACAAGAGCACCACTGGTTGGTTGTTCTAGATGAAATATAAAAGATTGACTTTTTATTTCCTTTTTTTTATTTTATTATTATTTATTTTTTTATTGAGCAAAACACAAATTAACAAGACATAGCAGCTTATACATACACACACACTTACATATATACATATATACATACATACATACATATACACACATATATACATAGATACACACATAACAAAACACAAGAAAAAACAAAAAAACAAACAAACAAACTTAAGTATAGGTGTTTAGATATAGTAGCGTCTACATGTATTGTGATACGTTTAAGGACTAGGTTAATTTAATGTCATATAATTGTAATCATTATTATTAATTACATTTTTTCTGGTGATGTTGTGGAGAGAGAGAAAAAGAAGGACTTTTTATTTCCTGATGTCTTTAGCTGCGTGCTGTTTGATTGACAGGCAGCTAATGTTTGGGCTATAATGTGAGTTTGCACCTAAATTATAAAATACACATTATTATTCTGCCAATGCCTGTCTTGGTGAGGATTAAATGTAAACACAGTTGTTTATATCTAAAGTTAATTTAAACAGTGGGACAAAAAGATAATTTGTATCAAAATGTTGGACTTGAAGTGTGCATGGAACCGAATTGAGCACTGTCTAGTAGGCAATGTCATATAAAGGCTCTTAATCAAACAACAATAACAAGGAAATGAGAAAACCACTCACTACTTTTGGCCGAATAGCTTGAGTAGCTTTAAAAGTATTAATGCAATAGAATTAAATATTTGTAATAATGTTTTTTAATAATACTGACCCCAGATGTAGAGAGTGTGTTAATTGTTAAAATAAATTACCATGAAATTAGAGATGATAAAATAATTTATAATTATGCTTAGCCTTTATTAAGATAGAAAAGTATCAACATTTGCAGAGCAATACTTCACAAACTTCAGAAAACTGTGCATCATGCATTAGAATGAGAACACAACAATTTCTTGAACATTACATCTCAAAAGGAGGACAATGTGTCCCCCCATGTGCTACTTAAAGAAATAATTCACACAAAATTTTTTTAAAGATTTTTAGAACAATATTTCAGCTTTGTAGGTTCATTAAATGTATGTGAAGGGGTGCCAAAATGTTGACGCTCCAAAAAACACATAAAAGCAGCATAAAAGTAATACGTACAACTCCATTGGTTTAATCCATGACTTCTGAAGTGAAATGATAGGTGTGGGTGAGAAACTGATCAATATTTAAGTCAATTATTGCTAGAAATTCTTCTCTCTGCCCAGTACGTGGCGATGTGCATGAAGGATGTGAATCACCAAAAATAGAAGTAGAAAGTGAAAGTTAAAGTGGAGATTGACTGAGCAGGGAGGAGAATTAATAATAGAAACAGATATATTAATAGATATATTAATAATAGGGGAGAAACAGATCAATATTTGTCTTTTTTTTAACTTTTAATCTACACTTTCAAATTCAGCCACCTACTGGAGATTTATAGTAAAAAAGGAATTTAATAGTGAGAAACTTGAGGATTAACTACTTTTATGCTGATTTATGTGATTTGTTGAGCTTCAATAATTTAGCACCGATTCACTTTCATTGTATGGACTAAAAGAGCTGATATATTCTTCTAAATTTTTTAATTTGTGTTCTGCAGAAGAAAGAAAGTCATTCACATCCAGGATGGCATGAGGGTGAGTAAATGTTGAGTTAATTTTCATTTTTGGGTGAATTATTCCTTTTTAAGCATGAAGTAGCCCCTGTACCAAACAACTTTTCCCATGCTGCTCTACCTCCTCTATTGTGCAGGACATGACGTGCCAAGTGATCCTGCTTATTTAGCATTTTTTTCCATTCCTTGCATTGTTTGAACATGTTTTATGCACAACAATAATGCTCCGTCGGCATTCAGGGAAATTTAGACCCTACACATAAACTGATTTGAATGTAATTGTTTCATACATTATGATTTAAAATGGGGATCAGTGTATTAAAAATAACTTCTTAAACTTTTAATTTCTGTTATCATGTCTCTCTTTTATTTTCTGGAATCAGATTCATGTAGTGTTTATCATAGATAAGTGATGTATTTTAAAATTTGGCATCCAGTGTTCATTATAATGGGGCATAGGTTTTGCAACTCAATACTCAATACTCACTACTCATGAGTACTTTTAAATTAGCTACTCTTTTTCTCTTTGTAAAGGGAGTTATGGGAAAGGAGGAGGCGAGAACCGACTTGGCAATATAACTAATAGTTTAATAATAAACTGAACCAAAAAACAAACTAACATAAACACACAGCAGCTGCCTGTAATTCTCGCTCTCCCTCAAACTGTCATCACCAGCCGCATTTATCCCTCGCGTGCCCCCATCAGGCTGATTGGGGATACGGGATTGGGGATACCGGGCATACGTTGTTCCAGCCCGGCCCCGCCCTCCTCCGTTCTACACTCTTACTTGAGTAGTTTTTAGAACAGCTACTTTTACTCTACTCACACTAAATATTTTGGGATGTAACAGTACTTCTACTTAAGTATAATTTTTCAGTACTCTTTCCACCCCTGGGTAACCTCCTTGTGGTCTCTAAAATGTGGTTCTCGCTCTCAGTGGGGAGTTTGCTCCCCACATGCTCAACAAGCCACGTGATAAGATTTGCAGATTGACGGTCTCAGATGCGGAGGCAACTGAGATTTGTCCTCTGCCAACCGGATTGAGGTGAGTCACTACGCCGCCACGAGGACCTAGAGCGCATTGGGAATTGGGCATGTCAAACTGGGGAGAAAAGGGTAGAGAAAAAATGAAATACCTTATGCGTAGCTCACCTGATAGGGCATCCGACTTTGAGTCAGAGGATCGCGATTCAAGTCCAGCTATGAACTCAAGCTGACACGTGAATTGGCACGAAATGAGGTGGTTGCTTCAGAAAATGTGCATTTTAATTTCGCTTCTGCATTTTAAAACACTAATGGTTAGGTTTAGTCGTTGATTTGGTAAGGATGTCTCATTTCTATTTTAAAACTATTTGTTAGGTTCAGGCAAACATTTTATGTTAGGGAGGTATGCTTTAAAAACATCCATCAAAAATTCACCCTAAAACCTCTGTCTGAAAACGACACTATTTTACTTGCTTTTGGCACCCCCAGCTGGACATTTCACTGGAAACCTGCAGCCAATCGTTTTATACAGCACGTAAAGTCATGTTTGCGTATATTCCTTGAGATCAGGCTGGGATTATGAATTTGATTATTACCTTATACTGTACAAGACATTCCCATTTTTTGAGATCCTTAGAAGCTTGTTGTCAGTGGTAACCTCGTGAAAATTGGCTCCCTTTTCATTGGCAAAGAACAGATCGGGTTTCCAAATGGAGTCCAACATGGAGGGATCAAGGTCAAGTGAGTCATCGGGGTATTCGCTGTAGGCCAGCCGAGGGTCATTCCACTGCTGTCTCAGGAAAATGTTCACTCTGTAATCCTGTGGCATACAAAGACAGCCATGTCAATAGATCAGAGGGGAGGAAGAACAGATACTGTAAGCAGGATTGCAGTTAATATCAGCTTTGGGAGTCTGTGCATTTTCACAAGGACATGCTTTTTTTTTTTTTTGCTTGTGTGTCTAAACTCAGTCCAGGTAAATTAGGCATCGTCTCACTATAAATTTCACTTTGGATAATTGTTATTTGTGGAGATATATGTGGCGAAATGGGCAGTGTGTAAAAGCAGTGACATTTCTCCCCAACAGACTGACATAATTATCAATTCCTTTCCAAATCAGGCATGCAGTTATATAATTTCAGGCAGACCATTAAACTCTCTAGGCAGTAATGTACCTTGGAATGATCCACATGGAGGAAAATATAGTAGATGACCTTTGCAATGGCAATCAGCTACAACATGCAAGGACATTTCAGGGCAATTATCCTAATGTAAGGTGACCGGTTCATCCCCAGAATTTCAAAATATTTTGATGGAGGAGAATTATCTGCCTCAGGTTATTAGATTGCCACTCGGATAGCACAGCCAACATAGCTTTGAAAAAGAACAAGTCTGATCGATTTTACTATGTCAATATTCCTCCCTTATGATAAACAGCTCACGGTCATTTTTAGAAGCCAATGAACCCTACAAAAACAACAAACCCATACATAGCGGCTTCATTACCAATGGCATTATCTCCCAATTACTCAGGTGTTATGTAAACACATCTGTTCTCCTTGGCACATTCTACTTTTTCAGCCTTAACAGCACGGAAATCACAAATATTGCGTAATTAGTAAACGCTCCTCTCTTGTCTTCTCTGATTATCTGACATCCATTACCAAGACCAAAGTTGTGACGCAAAGAGAGCGCCTGAAGTCAATTGCTACCCTTCAAACATACAGCTAGTTTCCGACAGAATGATTTTTGCAAACAAGCAATGAGTGGGCACACATTCATCAGGGCACACACACATTTTTTTTTTACCGATATGATTTCTCTAGACTAAGGAGTTTGATTTATGGCAACAACCTACTCATAATGCAATTCAAGCCCAAGGCTAGATCCTATCCTGGCGGTGACATATTAGAAAAAGTTTGCTGTCTTGCATGACTCTTGCACGCTTTAACTCTGCCAACAAATGCTGGACTTTGGAATTTACACATCCTCTCTAACTTCGTCAAGAAAATGAAAGAGCCAGCGAAGTAATTATATAGCCACTTGCCTCTCCCTTGGGCCCTGTACCTTAGAAAAAGGTATAAACAATTAAGACAGTGGAGGGCTGGTGGAACCGATTGTCCCAGTAATGGCCGGAGACGGTCAGATGACACATTGTTCTCAGCTGCCCTATAAGTGCTAAAGATTTATTGATTTTGCTTGCGTTACCTTCTTCTTCCCCTCTACCTCGCTGCGACTGCTCAGTGTGAACAAGGGCAAGAGCAACGCAGATCAATCCCGTTGGTTATGGAGGAAAAAGAGACAGGAAAATGCTCTATTTGTTATGCCTTAGAAAGAAATCTTGGTCTTTTAGGACTTTGGCATGCCCAATCTTAAGAAAAAATATATTTGCTTTGCCTAAATTCACTAGAGCTTTATATTACCAATGTGATTTCATTAGTTTTTTTTAGGTATTTGCATGTAGTGTCATTTTCTAATAGATTGTTTTTATTGTTTATATAATACATACAATACATTTTATTAATTGGTAGAATGTTTTGTATTTAAAATAAGTTATGCTATTAATCATATAATATTTAATTCAAGTGATAATTCACATCCCAGATATGTTAGACTTTCTTTCTACTGCAGAAAACAAGATTTTAGAAGAAATATTCAGCTCTGTAGGTCCATAAAATGCAAATGAATGGTGACATAAAGGCAGTATAAAAGTAATCCATATGCCTTCAGAAGCAA